>CM047811.1:43329554-43669296 GCA_026214975.1 Gentiana macrophylla | reverse complement strand
TCTAAGTTCTTCATCGTCCTCTGTTGCTCTTCATACTCTGCCCGTGTAGGGGTAGTACCATAAGTTGAGGAATCCTGATTAGGGCGTTTTTGCTGTGAGTTTTGATTAGTGGGCCAGGTTGGATTTGTTTTTGGTTGAGAATTTGAACTTTGACTCGAGTTGGGGTTATGGTAGTAGGCATTGCGAGTGGTATTCTGTCCCGAATTTTGATTGTAGCCCGAATTAAAGTGCGGTTTTGGTCATAACCTTGATTCGAACATAATTTCTATTCGTTGTAGTTCGACCTTGAGTTATATCGGTTTGAAAATCTCTGGTTTTGCGGGCCAGAAGAATTGTTTCTCTCATTTCCACCATTCAAGGGGCATGTTGCAGAAATGTGACCTCTAAGCCCACAGGTATAGCAGTTCACCGAATCATACTGCCTCGTTTGTTGGGCAGCATTGGCTTGAAAGGTGGGGATAGGAGTGTACTGACAATGGTCACTGATGTGACCAGTCTGATAACAGTTATCACAAGAGAATACTTGTGCATTCTGTTGGAGAGAGGGCTGATTTTGATTTTTAGTCATGGTCAAAGCAGAAAGTTGAGCCTGCAGGGCTGCAATCATTTGACCATGATTCTGGTTGTTGACTTCTTCGATTTTAGGTGCAGCAGGGACCGTTGGTGATTGATACGTAGGTGCATAGTTGTACCTAGCTATATCTTCAAATAACTCCCACCCTTGCTGTGGGGTTTTCTTCAAGAAGACTCCTCCAGATGAGGAGTTGACCATCCCTTTAGTGGACTCATTCAGACCACTGAAGAAAGTATGGACCTTTCTCTGCAAATCCATTCCATGATGGGGGCACTTGTTCAACAAAATTTTGAAACGCTTCCATGCTTCAAAGAAAGATTCATCACTCAGTTGATGAAAATTTGAGATCTCGTTGAGACATTGAGCTGTCTTAGACGGAGGAAAATATTAGGCCAAAAATTGACTTTCGAGCTGGGTCCAAGTTTGGATAGATTCAGAAGGGAGAGATTTAAACCATTCCATTGCTTCTCCATGGAGTGAAAATGGAAATAGTTTCATCTTAATGATGTCTTGACTGACATCCTTAATGCGAGTAGTATCGCATATACCCAGAAATACATAAAGATGCGTGTAGGGGTTCTCAGATTGATACCCATAGAAAGTTGATGCATCTTGCACCATCCGGATGAGAGCCGGTCTTATCTCAAACGGGTCTGATCGGTAGGGATAACCACAGCCGAGCGAATGTTCACAACACCGGGAGTGGCATAGTCTGCCAGGGTGCGGTTGGCTTGAGCCATTGAGACAGTAATTTCCTCCTCAAAGAAGAGGTTGGAGAAGAAATTATCCTCAGAAGAGTTTTCACTCGAACTCTCTTCGACTTCCTCTTCGGGAATCGGAATGGGCTCGGGAATTTTTCGTTTACGGTTTACTCGAACTACGTCTCGTTCAAGCTCAGGCTCAAAAATTAACTGTCCTTGTTTACTTCGTGTTTGCATACGACGAACTAAAACTAAGGAGAGAAAAAGAAGAAAGGAGTCGAGGAAGATGACGGGCGCCCAAGGTCTGGACGGGCGCCTGCGCTAGAAATTGAGCTAGACGGGCGTCTAGAAGTCCAAACGCTCGTCCGATTAGTCGAAGAACTGGACGGACGTCCAGAGTGGATGGACGCTCGTCCGACAAGTAAAAAAAAAAAAAAACGGTTCAGAGAAAAGAAGCTACTCGATTCAGTAACGAATGATCTACCTAAACCTATGCAAAAAACACATAAAACCGTGCCAGTTCCCCGGCAACGGCGCCAAAAACTTGTGGTGGATTTTTGTGAATGAAACAAAAAGACAAGAAATAAAAATCCGGTTAGTCGCTCCAAGTGCAAAGCTTGTAGTAAAGCGGTTATTCCGGGTCGATCCCACGAGGAACGTGAGGTTGAATGTGTTTTTAAGTTTAGGCTAAAAATGTCACAAAACTAACAATTTCAGGTTTATCAAATAATGGGGAGAAAGGCAGACGAGCAAGGATCCGCAATTCAAGAAAGCAGTAAAGGCTTCTAATTTCCTATGCACGCAAATCAACTAAAGGCCGAGACTAACCTATACCCAATGCAAATTACTAATTTCTTAGATAATTTGTTTATCAACTTTTATCAAAGATTGAATCTTCAAGCACGATAGGCATAAATTCTTTCGAATCTATTATCTAGGTTAACCATTTGATAACTTTCGTTTTTAGACAAATTGATTAATGAATACTATTATGTGATCTAGAGTTCATTCAACTATCATCAAACGAATATCACAGGCTTTATCTATCGATATCAAGCACAAAATAAACGCAATAGAAATCGAACCTTTTGTTGATTGCAAAATCGATACCTTTTTTGTTGATTGCAACGCGAAAAAAGAAAACCAAAACACCTCTTGAATTGCTTCACCCGTTCGTCCAACCCAAGAGTTTAGCTACTCATAATGATCTTGAGATCAAAAAGTTGTTTTGATTGCATACAAACCAAAGACAGAAAGAACAAAACTGCTGCTGTGTTTCAAGATGAATTTCGACTCTATGAATGTATATCCTAGGGTTTGGGGCGCTGCTGCTTAAATAGGAAAATAAGTCGGCTAGATCAAAACTAGGTCGGTTGCTCGTTCAGTCGGCGTTGGACGCCCGTCCGGTCTGCCTGGACGCTCGTCTGGTATGCTCTGAACTTTGAGTCGGGCCGAGTCTTCTTCAAACGCCCGTCCATCCTAGCGTCCACCCTGCGTCCAAACTTCCTGAATGTAACATATCCACTCTGACGCCCGTCCATTTGATCAAACGCCCGTTCAGTCTTGGACGCTCGTTCGGCTCAGATGAACGCTAGTCCAGCTTCGATCAAGACTTGATAATTCCATCTTTATCTTCTTTTCTTCTCTATCCAATTCACCATTATCTCTTTTAACTTGAATTAGCTCGAAATTCATCAACATTTGATCATCAATTGAGCCACATAATTGTACCTACATGACATCAAAAACACCGCAAAGCATAACATAATTCCAATAAACATAAAATCATAATTAAAACATATAAATTCACCAACTTTGCGATTAACTCATTAAAAATGTCATTTGCTCAATAATTCCATTTAAACACGTGATTTCCATGCAATTCATACGAATGTGGGGGAAAACATTATAAAATATAGCGTTATAAAACACGTAAATTCACCCTTAACAATTTGCTTCTCCTGATGGTTGGTTGAGTAACAAAAATGTTTTATTTTCCGGATTATTCTCAAATCAAGCAAATCAAAAGGACTAATAAATTCGAAAAAAGACAGACAGACGGACGGACACCAGGGGGGATCTAAGCATTCTAAATAAAGAAAATCCACTTCTTCTGATGCACATACAAGGCCTTAAAAGTATATATGTTGCTTTTCCTCTCTCAAGAAGAAGCAACAACAACATCAGTAAAGGGTGGGTTCTGTGAAGTAAGGACGGAGGCACATGAATCAAGTTTGCATGAATCTGACACTTGTGGCACTTTTTAACGTACTTATGGCAATCGTTCTCCATTGTTATCCAGTAAAAGCCTAGCCTCATGATCTTTTGGCCAAGATTCTCCCATTCATGTGGGGACCACAGACCTCATTGTGGACATGCTGGACATGGCCGTGGGAAGATGCGAGCCTAGGATGCTCTAAATGCTCGTCAAGAGGAAAAGATTCGGGAGTCTGAAATTGGCCTATGAATAAGGGGCTGATGTATGCTATTCAATATCCGGCAAGTAGCTCTCTATAGATAAAGTTCCACGTCCAAAGTAGGGAGTCGGATAGGCACAAACGAGAATCCTTTACACATTTAATAAGCTATGGCATCTACGAGTGAAGGTAGGGCGGCTTCCCCTATAACAGTCTCCGAAGCTGCTGTAGTTGTTACCGTGCTTTACTGGTGTTAATGGCATAGCAAGAAAGACTATCCTTTCTATCCGGATAGATATAAGTCGTCAGACTTAGTTAGTAGCTATCAAAGAAGACTTTATGCCCGACGGCTAAAAAGAAGAAAATAAGAATGCGACAGTTGTTTCGGCTTTACAAGCTTATTCAAGGGCAGCTACTATAGGCACTAGTCCGGACAGATATGACTGCCATGCCAGTCTTATTAGGAGAAAGTTAGCGCAACTAATTCTAATTGTTAGAGCTCCGTACGTAAAAACAAAATAAGACCGAAATGCAAGACGATAGAGGCAAAAGAGTAATCTTTGAAGGCTACTATGCATCCTTACTTACTCATAGTAGAATCTAAGGTAGGTTTGGGTATAGCAGGACTTGAACCTGCGACCATTAGGTTAAAAGCCCAATGCTCTACGGGATTCTCTATAAAGCCAAGGTCATGGGTGGCCAAGAGGGCCCACTTGGAGACTTGGGATCTCAGCAGGAAATGCGAAGGTTTCTTAAAGCCGGCCGATAGGTGAAATAGAATAAACTAGTTTAGTTCTGAACTGAGTAGGCTCATAATAGGGAATACCCTAGCCCCGGGAACCGGGGCCAAGCCAGGGTGGTGCTATAGGGGAATTGAAGGGTAGACTGAAATCAAGAGCAATGGAAGACAAAATGGGAGTACTTAAAAAAGTCTCATTCCATTTCTCGATTTCCACTTTCAAACTGAGTGAGATGGGTCAGACCACTGCCACTTTTTCTAGTAGAAAAAAAGTAAGAATATAGAATCAAGATTGACTTGAGGCGTACCCAACTGATGGGGGGATTTGGAGCAATAGGTCGAATTACTATATAAAGAAGAGTTGTAAACTATAGAACTCTTGTTCGAGTAGGAATATATCGGTTTTTTTCGTTCCTTCTCTTCGATAAGAATAGGGCTTTAAAATGAAAAAAATTCCTCTTCATTCTGTTGTGCTCAGCGAAAGAACCTCTATGAAACTAGTGATCTTCCGGGCTTATATCTAAGCTGCTTGTCGGTAGGACGTCACTACGGCCAAGCTTGGGATTGTGGCGAACAATGATAAAGACCTGTGGGAGTATCCAGGCAAAGTCCGTGGTACACCGCATGACTGGGCCGTGGGAAAGAAGCATTGGCAGACTTAACCATCGTGAGATTACTCAGTCAGGGTTAGCAGCATAAATGCAGAGGTGACAGGAGTGTTCCGCACCTGAGAGGCTCTACTCTAGTGATAAGAGAGATCGTAGGGCTGAAGGTAGTGGGCGCAACATAAATACCGCCGGCGTAAACTACGATACACTTCAACAGACCTACTATCTATGTCTCTACATATATGTGATATGCCACCCCCACGGAGATATGATATGAATCTACTAGGAAACCCTGGCAGTATGAACAATCGTCTACATAGCATATCTGTTCAGTATCATTTCAATGGAAGCATTGTCATGGTTCCTAGTAGATATCTACATACCATGTGTTCTGACGATCAGGGCACGTATCATAGTAGCTCTTCTGGTGTATCTAGCTAGCCGATGGCAGACTCGAAAGTACCAAAGTAAACCCTTTGAATGCCAGCTTAAGATTCTCTTATAGCAGCTGGTGCTCCAACTGCAGGGGAAGTCATCTATCCCCTGTCCTGTGCGGGGGCAAACCCCATTGAAGACGAGAGTGAAGTACAAAAAGGCCATTTCTGCCCACCACCCTCCTCACGGAGCCCTACGTGGACGTTACCGCTCATACAGCTCCCGGCCAGCAAATAGTTAGCCTTCCTCTTTCGAGCATTAAATCCTCTACAAGGAATGGATGTGTGGATGAATCGACATCAAATAGAGGTGCGTACGCCACCCCCACGGAAATATGATAACAACCCGTTCTAATAGGAAAGCCCTGTATTTTAAAATTAATTCATCAAGTTGATGATAAAATCCATGGGTGCTCCAGAGGACAGTATGCACTTGTTACACAGCAACCCCTTAGAGGAAGGGCAAAGAAAGAAGGACAACGGGTAGGAGAGTTGGAGGTTTGGGCTCTAGAAGGATTCGGTGTTGCTCATATTTTACAAGAAATGCTCACTTATAAATCTGATCATATTAGAGCTCGCCAAGGAGTACTTGGTACTACCATCGTTGGAGGAACAATACCAAACCCTGAGGATGCTCCAAAATCTTTTTGATTACTCGTTCGAGAACTACGATCTTTAGCTCTGGAACTTAATCATTTCCTTTTATCTGAGAAGAACTTCCAGATTAAGAGGAAGGAAGCTTAATCGTAATAAATTAGTATTTTTATTCTATGATCGATCAGTATAAACATCAACAACTCCGACCCTATAAATTGAATGAGAGAAACTTTTAAATTTTGTCCTAGGTAATTAGAGATTGTTGCCCATCACTCAGCGGTTTAGGAGTAGGAATCGTCTTTCGCTACCATGAGATGGAAGCGCTACAACGAAAGTGGTTCACATCACCTAGGTCCCCGTAATTTGAGTGAGATTGTCATGGCGCAAAAGGTACGCCGTTAGAGTGAGTGCACTTTACTAATAGAAAGTCAAGCGAGAAAACTACAAGCGCGCTCTGGCTTTCGAGCGCTCCGCTCCTTCGACTGATTGTTCGCATCGGATCACATAAAAATGAGAGGGTCCACCCCGAAACCGAGCCAAGGGGGTACTAACTAACAGCTGAGTCCTCACCGAACCGCATGAGATAGTTGCCCATCATACGGCTCACCAACTTCACTTGCCTCTATGTGCCGTACACTTGACTAGCAAAGGAAAGCGAGACCTTACCTTTCCAGGCCTGTTCGGATTCCAGAGGAACTACTTCGTTAGGATTGAGGAATTGCTGCGATTCTTCCTAAATAGCCTGGATTCTCCCGTCGAGAGTCACTTTGAAAGTCTTACCTAAACTCTTCCGACTGAATATGATAAAGCCTATGAAACAAGCAGCTACTATCATTTCTTCATTATAGATTAAGTTCTTCCCCCTCGAGTACTGCCCAATGACCTGATTCGACTATTAAAGTAAGCAGAATCCCGGGTACTTGCCCTTTCCAACCCACGTTCTGGTGAAAGCACAAGCTTACCCTTCTTTACATCTTGTGCCATCGATA
This sequence comes from Gentiana macrophylla, assembly GCA_026214975.1. NCBI lineage: Eukaryota > Viridiplantae > Streptophyta > Magnoliopsida > Gentianales > Gentianaceae > Gentiana > Gentiana macrophylla. The sequence goes on along the minus strand of CM047811.1, from coordinate 43,662,237 downwards.
GTTGATCATAGAAGGTCTTCCATCATTTTGGACTAGCTTAACAGGTTTAGGACCGTATTCTCCTGCAGATTACGTCACGAAGCACGTCAAGATTGGGCTTGCGAAGTGCGGTTGAAGCGTCAATGGGCCTAGGAGAACTGAGTGTGGTACGTGCCGGGAGTCGAAAAGATTTGTCGTAGGGGCTTATAGTTTAATTGGTTGAAACGTACCGCTCAAAACAATGATATTGTAGGTTCGAGCCTACTGAGCCTAAGGAACATTGCTCACCGGGATAGAAATAAGGCATGTCGATTCATCCACACTTCCATTCCTTGTAGAGGATTTAATGCTCGAAAGAGGAAGGCTAACTGTTTGCTGGATTAGCACAAATAAGGCATGTCGATTCATTCACACTTCCATTCCTTCTTAGCTGTGTACTGAAGCGGATTAGCACAAATGTGATTCTATTCATTCTGACCTGTAGGTGAGTGTCGATGTAATTGATAAAGTTGGAATAGCAGCAGATTACCTGGCAGCTGCTAGAGTTGGAATGGACTGATACCGTAGAGTGACACGATAACCGGACTAATTGAGTGCCAGCACGTAGCTGTGCTGTCAGTAAGAAGGTATCCGGCGCCTTTCGATTTCTAGTTAGCGCTTGAGTTTGATTGCAACTAGCGCGCTTGAATTATAAGAAGACTCGGCATTCAGGTGAGCCGTCCGGTGGTATGGTACGTAAGGGGTTTGCCCCGCACTCCGAAACAAACAAAAAGGTGTGTGCCGCACTCACGAAGAAGATGCAGGGAATGAAAGGTTTGGCTTATGACTAAACACTACCCGGAACGAAGCCCAATCGATTCGAGTCGGTCAGTCGAACAAACAAAGACCTTTCACTGGAATACCCATCACGTTTATTGGCTTAACATGCCAAAGCACCAAGGGCGGCAAATCCATGTTATTTCATACCCTCAGCTCAGAGAAAAGAGCTAACTACTATGGGAGAGGCGAATTCTCTTTCACTTCATTCATGGGGACCTACCAAATCTGCGCATTTCTATAAGTCATGGTCATATGTCTTGTGAACATGAAACAATAAAGATTCAAGGTCAAAGGAATGCTTTTTTCACTTCTTCTTTTTAACCCTAGCAAATTATCTTAGATATTATCCCTTCTCTCTCTGCTTCCTAGCCCAAGGGCGATAGAGACTCTACTTAGTGACACTCGGAGTTCGAGTTGATGAAAGACTTTTTGCCTATTTCACTGCAAGAGTACGAAACTACGTAGAAGCAATGTCCGCTAAAATCCGTCTTTCTCCCATATAGGAGACCACCTTCCCAAACTCAACTTAATCAATGGCACCAACAACTGTCATTCCCAAAATCCGAGGCACGGGGGCGGGAAGATCTACTCATTCAAATGGCCCTCTATGTTTTTTTTCTTCCATGTCTCAGATAGCCGATAAGGCTAAGGTAAAAAAATAGAGAGACTAAAAGTCCGGTTTTTCGACAAACGGGAGCAGTATCGAGCACACTGAAAAGGTGTGTTTGTGTATGCGAGATAATGTTCCATCCATCCACGGTACAATGAATATTCTAAGAAATCATTCATATCGGGATATGGGAAAGCCTTAATTGGAGGTATCTGTATATCCACCGGAGCGTAATGCTCGTCGAAAATTGATTTTACGGTATAGACGCTTATGACATCCTCCCCTCTATGCCCTGCGGTAATGATTCCTCTAGCATTACGATCTTTACCACAACGATGCTGTCCATAGATCAAATTCTGTAAAGTTGCCAGAGTACGATTATCCTCTGGATTTGAAATTACTGCTTATATACCCGGTATTGGCCATAATTTACAAGAACATTATGTAGTCTTAGTAAGAGAGGGAAGGGTTAAGAGAATAGATCATCAGACCATAAGACTATTGGCGTTGATGAGCGATAAGATATAGAGGTACGTAAGTCACTCGCGTACTAGTGAAGCTACTCGGTCTCGATCTGGAGAGTCTCAACTCTTTCTTTTGACTTCAATCCAATTAATACTGTGAATCTAAGACTCCCTTGGCTAAATGGCCAGATCAGAGTAATGAACAATGTGAAATTAGGCCCTGAAAGAATTCACACGCGGCCACCCGCTTTCCCAAGATCTGCTGCTTACTGCTCACTATAGCATGAATATGCAACAAAGCCCTTGGCGGGGGTGAACCTAGGCCGAAACAGTAGGTCTTCTCAAAAGCTGAGCAGTTCTTCTTGTCCTGACCAAACATAGGAAGCCATAGGAGCTGCATGCTACTGGTAGGGCAAAGTCAAAGAATGGGAAGATGAAAAGGAAATCCTACGGGTTGGGTTGCTTGTGTGTCCGCAGGACAAATCCTATTTGAAATGGATGGTGTGACTTTGTTAAATGCGCGACAAGCAGCTACATTAGCGGCGCACAAACCATCTTCGTCACTGAGATAAGCCTCTTGATACTTGGTCTATCCATGGACACTGAGATAAGCCTCTTGATGAAATAGGGATGGTATTCACTCGACCCGAGCTCTTTGAGATCAGAAGCAGCAACATCAACATCACCAGTGCTGAAATACTCCTCCACAATAGACACTACTGCTTTCTTGTAATCATCCAATGGATTAGAGACGGTGGACCCGACAAGTTCATACGGCTCCTCTCCACTGTCATAGTTGGGATGGCATCCTCACAAGGCTCCGTTGCTGGTGGTGGATTGGCCTATTTAGTTCGTGTTCCTATTTCAATCTTTTGAGAAATTCAAAGACTCCGGACCGTGTAGGCAGATTGAACTAAGCTTTTTGAGACCGTCAACAGTGCGAGTACTATGAGTTTTAAGTCAGACCTAATCCTAAAAAGCAGTCTTCCAAGTGTAAGCTTCGCTGCCCGACAGTATGGAGTACTGACCACACCGACAAACCTGCAGCTGCTAGGTTTCCCCATCTCTCCTAAACTTCCCCTTCATTTTATGCTGACCTCGGCCCGGGCTGGCTTTTTGGGAAGCCCGTTCCCACCGCGCTCACGGCCCGGCTGGCCTGACAGCGGTAGTGGGAATTCTCCCGTTCCCTGGTCAAAGACTTGGTTGGATGCGGGTTCTACTCCACGAGGAGCGGTACGGACGTAGATGATATCATCACGACCCCTCTTTTCGTACCTAGCGAACTGAAACATCTTAGTAGCCAGAGGACAAAAGCGATTCCCGTAGTAGCGTCGAGCAAAATGGGAGCAGCCTAAACCGTGAAAACGGGGTTGTGGGAGAGCAATACAAGCGTTGTGCTGCTAGGCGAAGCAGCCCGAATGCTGCACCTTACGGAATCTCAAATCTCTCTCGACGCCGAGAATTTTTTATGTGCCTAGGTCGATTACAGGTTCGGCTTTGCTACGCTCGCTCCCGCAGCTCTTCTTTTCTTTTGTTTTATGAGTTGTGCCCCGCTCTTCTTTCTTTTATATGAGATATGATCCTACGGTGTACTTCTCATATTATGAAACAAGAGTAACGATAATATCATATAGTAAAGAAGATCTTTAAGTTGAGCTTAGCCCTTTTTCCATAGATTATTCTTCGGTTGATGCTTCTTGACCAGACACTACGTCCTTTCTTTTCTGTTATGTTAAAAAAAAGCCGAAAAATGAGCTTAGTGAATCTATCAATCATTGCCTAATCCTCTTGGTTAAATATAAGTTTTACACAATTGTACCACAAGGCCATGATTGGGGCTATAGTACTTACTATGCATAGGACTACTAAGGTGAAAAGACAGAAGTATTCCGACGAAATGCTATTTATTTTAGGGGGACTATAATGAGGAAGACGACAGACCCATCACGATCTACTAAACGGAAAGTAGCGTCGATATTGGTTCAAATCAATCTCCCCTTTCTCCCGGACCGGTAAAAAAGAGTCCTTCTTTCCCAAGCGAGCGAATCAGTGGTCCATGATAGAAATGTCATGAACTCTTCAACACAGAGGGTCCGAAGGAGGCTTGAATTAGTCCAATACGCTTCGATTCTCGCTATAGTAAAGAAAGAAATAAAATAGATAGGTTGACATAGATAGAAATATAGAGTTAATGAGCTGGGTTATTAAAATCTCAATAGGTAGCTATCAATAGTAAATGGTGCGGGTGTTCGCGGTAAAGCACCAAGTACCGAGAAGCTATATTCTTCCGGTATGCCACGCAAGAAAATAAATAGATTCTAAACCGACCAGCTGACACGATCTAGCTTGGTTGGCTGACCTTACCAATCCACAAGCTGAATGAAAAGAGTGGGATCTATGGTGTAGTGAACCACTCCGGGAGGGATTAAAAATGGGTCGGGAGAAGCATATGGCAGAAGGCATTGGAAAAAAAAATCCTACTCGGAATACTTATTGAAACACGTTTTCTTTTAGAGCTCGGGAGTCGATGAAACGGTCTTAGTGATTATGAATCAACCTGTGGTTCAAATCCTAGAAACTCTTACAATGAAGAAGCTTTGGATGCCATCCTTAATCAACTGAGGAAAATACAATCTGGTTATGAGATTGTGAAGGCTGAAAAAGAAGCTAGTCAAGTAGAAGTTGAAAGGTTGAATGCTGAATTAAGGCTTCTCAAAGGTAAAGAGAAATATGTTGGATAGAATCAGTATAAGCCAGCTGAACATCCAGTAGCCTCTGAATATCTGCTGAACCATCTTGTTCCTCTACTGCATACAAATTTGGAAAGCCTTATGGTGATAGAACAGGGCTTGGATTTGGAACTCAACAATCTAACAAAGTGGATCCAGTAAGGTCACTGAACCTAGTACCAGGATTGGTCCTAAGTTTGTGCCTGCACAAGATCCAACTCCCAAAAGGGTTGTTGAGGCAGTAAAGCCTATTGAGAATGCTTCAAAGAAGCAAAATCAGAAGTCAAAGAAGTCAACAACTCCTAATAAAAAGAATAAATCCAAATATAGGACTGCTGTGCCTTCTAGACCTACTCATAGCAGACCTGCTACCAAGTCTGCTGGACCACAAAGAGTCAAGAACAAGAAACATTCCAAAGATAAGAATCCTAAACCTAAAAATGTTAATCATTCTAGGGATACTTATCTCAGGGGGAAAGGTAGACTGTTCCCTACTGATGATGATTGGAATGTTCATGTATCTAATGATAGAAACAGCAAGTATAACCATGCTGCTAGGGTAAAGCCTAAGCAATGGAATCAGCAAAGGACTCAGCAGAGAGCTTATACAAGACCTCAGCAGAGACCTCAGCAGACTCCATACTACAGGGTTGTTCCTAACAGACAGCAGACTAATGGTTATGCCAATGCTTTCAACTACAAGAATCACTTCAAACAGCATTTTAAACCAAAAGGCCAGAAAACATATGTGAATCCTATACAATCAACTGTTAAAACTTATGGATGTGTAGAATACATGTATGAACCAAAGTATGACAATTTCAGGAGAAGACCTTATGGAAACATCCCAGGGGTAATGCTTACCACTGACCATTATGGACCCAAACAGGTTTGGGTACCTAAAATGTATTAACTTTGTTTTGTAGGGTGTCTAGTACTTTGACAGTGGATGTTCCAGACATATGACAAAGAATAAGCACTGTTTGTCAGATTTTGTGACAAAGGATGGTCCAAGGGTGAATTTTGGCAACAAAAATACACCTGGATATACAAGAGGTTATGGCACACTTGTGAGGAATGGACTTACAATAAAAAATGTTGCTTATATGGAAGGACTAGACTACAACTTGCTGAGCACTGGACAATTCTGTGACATGGGATACAAGGTCACTTTTGACAAAAACAACTGTATTGTCATCAGTGAAAGAGGTGATCAAGTTGTATTGGCTGGCAGAAGACAACAAAACATGTACATTGTGGATTGGTCTACTGCAGTTCCAGAAACCTGCCTGATTGTGCATACCAAGTCAGAACTCAATTGGTTATGGCACAAGAAATTAAATCATTTAAATTTTGATGACATCAATCAGTTGGTGATGAAGAAACTGGTGATTGGTTTACCTGAGATCACATTTAAGAAAGATACTATATGTGTGCATGTCAGCAAGGCAAACAGACCAAATCAAGCTTCAAATCAAAGACTAAACAATCAACTAATAGAGTCTTGGAGCTGATGCATATGGATCTTTTTGGACCAGTTACACCAACAAGTGTTACAGGAAAGAAATACACCTTAGTGGTTGTGGATGATTTTTCTAGATACACTTGGGTGGTATTTATGAACAAGAAAAGTGAAACACTCAAGAAGATGCCTGATCTTTTAAAGAGGTTACAAAATGAGAAAAGTTTAACAGTAGTAAAAATCATATCAGACAAGGGTACAGAGTTTCTTAACAAAGTTATAAGAGAATACTGTGAACAGAATGATGTACTACATCAACTTGTTGCTGCTGGTACACCTCAGCAAAATGGGGTTGCTGAAAGAAGAAACAAGACTTTAAAAGAAGCAGGAAGGACAATGATTTGTTAAGCATTGCTCCCTGAAAGGTATCGGGCTGAAGCAGTTAATACAGCATGCTATACACAAAACAGAACATCAGTGAACAAGAAGCTGCTGAAGACACCTTATGAAGTTTGGAATGGAAGAAAACACAATATATCTTATTTCCATCCATTTGGAAGTAAGTCTTTTATCTTGAATCATAAGGAACATTTAAAGACATTCCAACCTAAATAAGATGAAGGAATTTTCTTGGGATATTCTTCAGTCAGTAAGGCATTCAGAGTACTGAACAAGAGGTCACTGAAACATGAAGAAACAATACATGTTGTGTTTGATGGACCTAAGTTCACTGGTATGGAAGATGAAGGTTGTGAACCTACTGAGAACTTACAAGTCACTGATCCAGATGGTGTTGAAGTCTTGGAAAGGTTTAATGACATAAAAATTTCTGATTATGCTCCTGCTGAACACCCTGCTGGTGACACTATTGATGCAACAACTGAAGCAGTTCAAGGATCTGCTGAACCCCCTGTTGAAGACACAGCAGACCCTACTGAAGATGAGGTTCCTGAGAATCAATCTAACCAGAATCCACATTGGTTAAAGGATCACCCTGCTGAACAAGTCATTGGCAACATTCAGCAAGGTGTAAGGACTAGAAGACAATTAGAAGCAATGTTTACTTGCTTTCTATCTCAAGTTGAACCTAAAGTTGTTGAAGAAGCAATTTCAGATCCAGATTGGATAATTGCTATGCAAGAAGAATTAAATGAATTTGAAAGAAATCAATTTTGGACACTAGTTGAAAGGCCTAGTCATGCTAATATCATTGGTACTAAATGGGTATACAGAAACAAACTTGATGAATCTGGTACCATTGTAAGGAGTAAGGCCAGACTAGTTGCAAAGGGATATTCTCAAGCAAAAGGAATAGATTTTGATGATACATATGCACCTTTTGCAAGATTGGAAGCTATCAGATTATTCTTGGCACATGCTGCATTTAAGCACTTCAAGGTTTATCAAATGGATGTCAAAAGTGCTTTCATGAATGGCATTCTAGAGGAGGAAGTGTATGTTCAGAAACCTCCTGGATTTGAAATTAAAGATCAAGAAGATAAAGTGTATAGACTAAACAAAGCACTTTATGGTTTGAAACAAGCACCAAGGGCATGGTATGAGACTCTATCTCAGTTCTTGGTGGACAATGGTTTTACAAAAGGCACCATTGACAAGACTCTTTTCAGAATCAATGAGAAGGACAGCACCCTGCTGGTAAATATTTATGTTGATGACATAATCTTTGCTTCTGAAAATGAATTGCTATGTGAGAAGTTTGCAAATCTAATGAAGAGCAAATTCCAAATGAGTATGATGGGAGAAATGAACTATTTTTTGGTTTTGCAAGTTAAACATATGAAAGATGGAATCTTCATTCATCAAACCAAGTACACCAAGGAGCTGCTGAGGAAGTTTGGTATGGAAAACAGCACCAAGATAGCAACTCCTATGAGTACAAATATCAGATTGGATGAAGATAAAGAAGGGAAAGATGTTGATCAGACCTTGTATAGAAGGATGATAGGGAGTCTGCTTTACCTTACTGCCAGCAGACCAGATATATCCTTTGTTGTAGGTGTTTGTGCCAGATTTCAATCCAAACCTAAAGAAAGTCATTTAGGTGCAGTCAAAAGAGTTCTTAAATATCTAAAAGAGACTTTGGGAGTAGGGATATGGTATTTCAAAGTTATATCCTACTCAGATTCTGATTATGCTGGATGTAAAATTTATAGAAAAAGTACCACAGGAACCTGTCAGTTAATGGGAAATAGATTGGTCTCCTGGTTTAGCATGAAACAGAACACAATATCAACTTCCACTGCTGAAGCTGAATACATTGCTGCTGGAAGTTGCTGTGCACAAGTACTTTGGCTAAGACAACAATTAAGGGATTATGGAATTGAACAAAAAGAAATTCCAATAATGTGTGACAACACAAGTGCAATTGCAATCACAGAAAATCCTGTTTTGCACTCAAGAACCAAGCACATTGATGTAAGACATCATTTTATAAGAGATAATGTTGAAAAAAAAGATGAGGTGGTTCTGTATATCCCTACTGAGGATCAACTTGCTGATATATTCACTAAACCACTTGATAGTGAAAGGTTTGCTAAACTAAGGACTGAACTTGGAATTATTAAAGTTGACTGATAATCAGCAGTGTACTGGAATTCACCAAGAAGATTAGTCTTTGCTATTTTGGGTGAGCTCACTTAGCAGATTAGTCATTGGTATCAACAAATCCATGTACTTATGTTTGGACAATTGAGCAAATGAGGTTGCCAAGGGGATTGGTCTTTGTCATGTTGGGTGAGCTCACTTGACAGATCGGTCATTGGTATTAAACTTCATCTTGTATTATCAATTGAACAAAACGAGAAGAAATCAAGGATCAACAGAGTTACTATGTCGCAGAGAGCATTTGAAGCATCTCTATCGGCGAAGTGCTTGAGCCAACCTCTTTGAGACCAACCCAGCTGAATGAAACGTTACACAGTCAAACTTATTAAAGTCAAAAAGGAGATTGGCGGGATATTTATTCTATCCTTTATAACCACAGTTAACACGATCCAACGGTGACAAACGTTATGGAGAAGAAATAGGCCACGTGTCAAGATAGCAGTTACTCAGATTAATCGTGGTTAATGTGGATGTACGTGCACCGATGATTACAACCCACTCTGTCTATATATCTGAGACTCTATACACAGATGAAACACTGTACTGCAAATCTGTTTATATCTCTGTTTTTACACTGTGTGAACATAGATTTACAAGATTTCTTCCTCATCTTTTTCTTTTAACAATGGCGGAAAAGACTGATGTTCAAGTCAGAACAAGCCAAAGTGTGAGAGGTTTTGTTATTGATGCTAATAAAACAGAGTTAGCTATTAACAATGGTCGAAGAATAAGAAGATATGAAGGATTGGAGAATGCACTGAACATTAGATTGGAAACAATCTCTTACACAAATGTTGTCAGTTTTTGGAAGAACATTGTGACAAAGGAAGGAGAAGAAACATTCAAAACAACTGTGAATGCTCTAGAAATTGAAGTTTCCTCAAGTCTACTGAGGGAATTTTTTGGTTTTAAAGAAGTTTTAGATGCTCCTGTAAATCCTGAAGAAATGGGATTGTCAAGGAATGATTTTGTTGAAAGAATCAGGACCAATGATGCCATCAAATCAACTCTAGGCATCAATGTGAAACACATTGGTTATGAATACAACCTGCTGAGCAAATTCGTTGCTAAGAACATATTAGGCTGGTTGGAAGTATGGATACTCTATCAGGACCCAAGATAGAACTACTGATGATTATCTGCAGAAGTATGAAATTTGATTGGGCTGGAAACTTTATCCACTACATGAAGAAAGTAGCCAAAGAAGAAAGAGAAGAGAAAAGTAAATCCAAGGCCTTACCCTTAGGATTAATGGTTCAGGCCCTGCTGAATCATTTGGAGATTCCTAATGTGGCACCTGAGAAAATCAATCAATCCAGATATAAGAAAGAGATTGATTATGCTATCCCTGGTCTGGATGATGATGATGAAGATGTTGCTGAGGGTACTGAGAGTGATGATGGTGGAAATGATTGTGATACTGGTGGTGAGCAGGTCAAGAAAGCTGTTAAGCCTGCTGCACCAAAGAAAATTACTGAGAAAAGAAAAGGTGCTGATACAAAGAAGATTACTGAGATGTTAAAGCCTAGAAAGACAAGAAAACAAACTACTGAGCCTGCTGAGTCCACTGAGGAACCAGTAGAGATTGAGGTTACTGAACTTACTGTTGCAAAGAAGAAAACTGTTGTTGAGATTTTCAAGGAACAACAAAAAGAAGCCAGTAGAAAGAGAAAGTCTACTGTGATTGAGATTGATGATGAGCCACTTCCCAAGAGGATGAAGGAGATTCTTCATGAAAAGAAACATGGAAAAGGGAAACAATTGAAAATCTTAGAGGCTCAAAGGGAACAGGAAGAAGAAACAGAAAAAGTAGGATAGACTATTGAGGCAGAACCTATAACAATCATCAAGCCTAATGAGGATGCAGAGGTTGTTGTTGAGCAACCTGCTGGAGAATCACAACAATGTACAATACCTAAGCCTACTGTAGAATCTGATGTGGTAACTGAAACACTTGTACAAGACCCTGCAATTCCTGCAATAGTTCAGGGGGAAGAACAGTCTGCTGTTAACCCTGTTGATGAGCATGTAAGTCAGGGGGAAGAAAGTGTAATACAGATGGAGGTAATAGGGACCAATATACAACCTGGGAAATCTACTAACCTAGAAGCATCTGTGGAAGAAACTTTTAGTCTGCTTTTTTTGGTTAAAGGTAAAAATTTTATATAACCAAGGTATGCAAAGTACAAGAGATTACATCCTAATCATAAAAAAGAAATAAACTAACACTACACTAGTGTTGAGAAGAGGTTAGATTTGTTGATTCCAAGCTGCATAAGACCCCTGAGGTTATATGCAACAAGAAACCATGACCACTAAACACATATCAACACCCAAAACTCATCAAAAAGGGTCATGTGAGAGCATAACTCACAGAGCATATCCCAAGGTGTGTAGAGAAACAAAATAATCTCATACATCCACCAACAAAACCTACTAGAAATCACAAAAGATATACAAAACCTAAACATTAAGGTGTAAAAGTGTACAAGGAAATGCAGCTGCATTATGTAAAACATATGTGTTTTAATGCAAAACAACACATCATCAATCTTCATAGGTACTCCTGAAACCTCTTTTGCTTTCTCAGAGTAAACAACCATTTAAACAGAGGCACATCTAGCCACATTTGCATGAGAAGTTCCCTGCATTTCCTCTTCATCCATCCGAGAGCGTGATTATAGTTTCCAGTCTTCTATTGATACCTAGCCACAACCCGACCTTGCCCCAAATCACGAGGAGATTGGATCTATTGAATGAAAAGCAGATGAGAGGCAGATTCATTCACCAATCCACACAAGGAGCAGAGTTTGTCATCAAAATGAAGCTTATCAGTAGTAAGCATAGCATGTTTCATGGCCATCCACAACAAAAAGCAGTGTTTTGGGGTGGCTCTAGGGTTCCAGACAGTCTCACCCATGTTCCTTGGGACTTTGGTGCCTAAAGAAATCATAAGCTTTAGCTAGGGATAATTTGATACCAATGGAAGAATTCATCATAGCAATAGCCACCGATGATCCAAAAGATAATTCAGATCCTATCCCGCAAGTCTTCAAGAGTTTTGATTAAAGAGATGGATGAGGATAAGAGGATAAGACCACAGATGCGCATTCTTTAAGTACTCGGCATTGATCCATTTGGAGTCTTTCTTACATTGGAAGTTCCACAAGATCCTACACAAAAGAGCTAGATTCCAAGCTTCCAACTGAAAAATCCCTAAACCACCCTCAGATTTTGGCAAACAGACTTTCTTCCAGCCAACAATTGATTTCCTGTTAGAGTCACAGGATCCCCCCCACAAAAACCTCCTACATAATTGATCCATTTTAATCTTTACACTTCCAATGATAGGGTAAATACTAGCAAAAACAAGATACACCTTGAATGACAGATTTCACCACCATTGTAACCTACCACAAGATAAGACAAGGTGGCACCCTTCCAATTACAAAAGTAATTCCTCAAAGTAGTGAATAAGGAATCATAATGCACCACATTTAACCTAATGCCAGTTCAGAGGACTCAATTCAATATCAAGATGGATTTGACATTGAGGACACTCTTACTAAAACTGCCACTATCCTAACAAAGATTGGTCATGCTGAAGGATTTCAAGTGGATAATGAGGTTGTATTCAATCCTCAAAGGTTGGAACAAGAGGTTTAGGTTGCTGAGGTTCAAACAACACCTGAACAAAGGTTTGAACAGGAGGTTCAGGTTGCTGAGGTTCAAACAGCACCTGAACAAAGGTTGGAACAGGAGGTACAGGTTGCTGAGTTACAAACAACACTTGGACATAGGTTGGAACAATCTTTGGGTTTGGAGGAAACCCCTGTTGTTGTTGCTGAAGAGGCTGTTGTAGTGGAGCCTACTGGAGTCAAGACCACTGTAGGGTAGGATGGTCAACAGTCTGTTGTTATTGATGAGGATGAGCAACTGTTGTACTATGACTACAGTGATGATGAATTTCAATTGTCTGAGGAATAATTTGTTGCTGATGAACCTGCACAAGATCCAATAATGGAAAATATTCTTGGTGCTATAGTTGAGGAAGGACCTCCCCATGCTGGGAGAGATATGAGCAAAGCAATGGTCATCAGCAGACAAAGAGCACAATATAATGTAGAAGAGCCTGCTGATGGAATTGCTGGAGAAATGATTGGTGGAGTATCAGAACATGTTGTGGAAGATTTGAGGGCAGTCAGAAATGACAAAAACAGTTAAGAGCTCAAATTGACAGGCAGGAACAAAGATTTGAAAAACTGATGAGGCTAGTGGACACCAACAGACAATATACTGAAACAGTTGCTTCAAACTTCACATCTACTCAAAATGCTGTTAATGATCTTATTCTAGATGTGAGGGGAATCAGGCAAGGAAATACACTGAAGGAAAAGTTTTTTGAAAGACCAACTTGCATTTATCCATCAAAAACTTGATACACTTGCTGAAACACCCAAGCCTGGCTTGAGGTTCTTTGGAACATCTCAACTCTTTGGATTGGATCCTAAGCTTATTGAAATGATCGCCTCATTGGAGCAGACTTTGCAATCAAGGATTACCGCAGCTTGATACAAGAACCGAGATTATGGAAGGACAATCGAGTATCTGATTATCACACAGAGAGTGTTCATGGTCTACTGTCCCGTTTTGTTGATGATGTCTCTAAGGGGGAAGAGGGCCAAACAGCAGTAGCAAAAGAGGCTACAAGGATTTTTGCCAAGAAGAAATGGGAGAATGAGATAAATGCATTCAGGGAACTTGCACCTGGCAGAGTTCAACTTACTGATGATCTCTTTGCCAAATTTGTTCTGTTTTTGTTTTAATCTTTTTGCTTTGCTGTTAGGTGAGGGTAGTGCATCATCACCAAAAAGGGGGAAATTGTTGGACTTATTTTTAAGTTTTAATGATGAGTGCCAGACTAACTATTATAGAGCAAAGGCAAAAAGATGTCTAGATCAAATGTATAGTGCTTATTAGAGTTTGAAGGTTTGACTCAATTTGTAATAGGTTTGCTCAAATGTATAGTCAGCTGTTTGACTAGGTTTGCTCAAATGTATAGTCAGCTGTTTGACTAGGTTTGATCAAACAAGATCAGAATAGTCACCGATTTATATCGGATCGGTCTTTTAGATAGGTAGATAGGTCGATTAGAGTAGTCGGGAACTCTTTGAAGTCCGGAAGGTGAGGGCTCAAACTCAGTAAAGGAAGGCTAAGTGATCAAACTTAGTGATTAAAGTCAAGGATATGAAATCAGAATTTAGGCAAGTCTGTGATGACCTAAACTGATTACATATACCTTGTGTAGAAGGTCTAAGTTCCATAAGTTGGATGATGTTTGGAACTTGGTTATAATTAAAAAGGTGTAATCTAACTTCACAAATAAAAGTTAGATAAAAGAAGTCTGCTGCATTGTGTTCAAAACTTAGCAAATATTTATTCAGCAGACTGATAGGTGTTTCAGCAGACAGATAAACCTGCTGATAATATACCTCGGTTAATTCAAAATTACATTGGAAGATTACATGGATAAGGACAGCCAACTACCTCTGATTTATCAAACAAATCAAGGGCTAAGATTAAAAGGACGTTGGGATGATTCAGGACTTTATTCAATGGTTATAAGTCAAAGGGTGGATGATCAGATCATTAAAAAGGATTCGACAAAGGTCACCCCATGAATAGTGATAGAAAGCAAGTCAAATAGGACAAAACCAGGAACGGTCACATTTGAATTTCAAATACAAGTCACATGGACTCCTACCTATAAATAGAGGACTTTCAACTCAGAAAAAGATGATGAACGTTTAAGAGAAAAATATAAGAGATAATTCTGAGCTGCAAGAACACCCTGCTGAACCTACTGAGCTTAACCTTACAGATCCATAGAAAATCTTCAAGTGTATTCTATATTTAAGCAACATCAAGTTTACACACTTGAAGACTACAAGCTGCTGATTATTTCATCCTAATCAAGCTGCTGCAACTGAATCATTAATTTGATTCAATCATTATTTTACAAAGAACCTGCTGAAGACAGTGATGCATCTGTTGGGTGTGAAAGACTGTTGTTTGTGGTGGAGCTGGTGAAGAGGCAATCCTACCCTTCAAGGACCAGTGGAAAACTTTGGAGCAGCAATCCTACCTATTCTTAGTTTTCAGTTTGTGAAGCCATAGTTATTGGTGAAGGACAAGCAACTTAGGAATCTTTGTAACAGCTACATCAAAGATCTCTAGTGAATTACCTCCAACATCACAGGAGAAGGGTGGACTGACAGGATTACACCACCTGGAACCACTATAAAATCTGCCTACTTACTTCTGCATTTACATTCTGCATTTAGCTTATCATACACATCAACCTACTGAATCAAGCAACTGAACTCACACACATACACTACTGAGTATCCAATACTTAGTATCATATTTAACAACAAGTAATAAGGCTTAATTTTTTATATAATTCCGCTACACAAATTCAGTAAACTCAACTATCAGTAGACTACTATGTATCAACAAAGCTACTGGAGGTGTCACAGATCATCGAGGTATCGAAAGTCACGTCAGAGTTCTTGAGTTTGTTAACTCTAAAAGTTTTAAGTGTTATTTTTATTCACCCCCCCCCCCCTCTAAAATTAACCAAGGCCTTTTCAAGGGACCACTGTCATGGATTTTTATTAACACAAAACAAACAAGTAATAATCCGGTTAACCTCAAGTATAAGGATCGTAGTAAAGAGGTTGATGCCGGGTCGATCTTACGGGGAACTAGACGAATGTTATTCCTAGCTTTTGTTTTCAACTAACTATGTCACGAAACTACTCTAAACGTCAAACAAAACAGAAAATAAAACTAGACAAAGGATATAATCCAAAGCTAGGAAGGATAATGGTCTGTGAACCAATTTAAACTAACTAAACTAAGATGCAAGTAAAACTAAACTACTAAACAAATTCAAGTTTCAAGGATTTAAATCAAATTTTAACAGACAAACGAGGATTGATCCACCTATCCAACAAGCATTGACTTCCTACCTCGATTATATTGTGGTTTTTATCTAGGTTGTGATTCACCTTATCTAAACATGAACCCTAATTCCTTAGAAAGTTCATCTACTAATCTATTATCTTCCAATGCAAGATTAACGCGTTTCCAAACCAAAGGTGTAAACTTTACGGTTATAATCTAGCAATTAAACCTATTAACTTCCGTTATGATAGATTCGAATTACTATTCTTATTCATGATGATCTAGGGTTTATTAAGATTTCCATCAACAATAAACAATCACACATGCAGATCTTCCGATATAAAAGCAATTAAACGTATTAAACATGAATAAGAAACAACCTTTAAATAAAAACTCACAGTACAACCGAAGAAAACGAAATCAACAATTGTTGGACGGCTTCACAATTCTCATTTGGTGAAGCTTTTAGCCTCTAAACATCCTCAGCAACTCGAATGTGCAGGAATAGTTCATAGAAAGTAACTAGTTTAATCTAGATCTAAAGTGCATAAAAACTGGAATAAAAAGGAGAAAAACGCAGCCTAAAGCCGCCCCTAGGTTTAGGGTTTTGAATAATGATTTTATGGTATGTTTTGTGTGGAGAAACAGCTGCTATATATAGATTTCGAAGTCGGTTCAGCAAAGTCGGCCGACGGACGCCCGTCTGGATAGGGTGAACGCCCGTCCACTCTTCAATAGAACTTCGAATCGAGCCGAGTCATGACCAGACCTTCGTCCATCCGGCGCCCACTCCACTCCGCCCAAACTTCTCGAATCAACTTCCCATCCCTGGGACGCTGCTCACTTCATCGACGCCCGTCCACTGGACGGAGATTCTGGACGCCAGTCCAGACGATCGAATCTTGATTTCTTTGATCTTTATCTCTTTTCTTCTAAGTCATTCCTTCATTATCTCTTTTATCATCAATTAATTCAAACTTAATCAACTTTTGATCATCTCTTGAGCCTCAAACATGTATCTATAACACATAAAAACATCGCAAAAATGTAATAATGTCCAAACAATCATAAAATCATATAAAAACACCAAAATCAACCAATTTTGCGAATAACTTATTTAAAACCTCATTTACTCAATATTTCCATTAAACACTCGTTTCTTATGCAAGTTTATACAAGTACGGGGGAAAATATCATAGAATATAACATTATAAATCGTATAAAGTCACCCTTAACAACTCCCCCACACTTAAGCTTTTGCTCGTCCCGAGCAAAACAAAACAAAAATTAGGCTCGAGAAAAAAAAACAGACATCTAAACATACGTAACACATATCCAATAAATCAGAGGTTCACCATGGTGTGTGTGCATAGCCATAGAAAACTTCCACTATATCCAAACTCGAGAAACTCAAAGTAAAACTAGCTAATACCCCCTCGTAGACTAGTAATAAATGACACTCATAAGATGCACCCTACAAACGTGATATATCCCGACAAAGATGATCGAATGAATCTAGGGCCTTTCCGAAATACTCAGAGGATAATCCCTACATCATATCTTTCAGTTTATACTGGGGATAAGATTAACGAAAACTAAGCCTTATATTCAATTTCGTAACGATATCTTAGTTGATTTAACTTATTCACTTTTAAACACACATTAGGACAAGCTATTGCCCGTCATAGTAGAATAGGACATTTCGAGATAATCCCCTACCTTACTCCAATCATAAGGCAGCTTTTCCTAACTGTCGTGAGCTTTTAGTCATCATAGTGGTATAGGACATACGTGGTATACCCTATCGCACTCAAATCATCGACTAGCTTCCGACACACCCAATTATTTTCAGATTTTTCAACTTTTTCATGTTGACATTAGTTACGTGTTACTTATCACATTCAAACCTTCAGATATTCACAGTATATCATACTCGGAGCTAAATACAGACTATCATAAATCTCAAGATATATACGTAGCACTAAGCACATGACTTATAAGAAGATCAAAAATCACTCGTCCAAGACGGGGTATAACTTTTATAGGTTAGCTCGTCATTCACTATGGCTCGTGAAAAATCGATCTCAGGTGAAACAACTAACTTATCAAACATATGATATACAGCTTAAATGACCATAAAAATAGCGAACATTGAAATCGAATTGCCTACTCGGGACAAAACAAAAACAAAAGTGTCGAAAAAGTTTGAAAATTTTATCTCATGTGTAGATACATATCGAACATTCCCCTCCCCCACACTTAAAAATCAACATGTCCTCATGTTGTGCAGAACGAAAGAAACATGAAAAGACTTAGCTGATTTAAATCAAAATGCGAATCGTCGGTCAGGCCGGAGCCTACATAATGACACTCTAGAATGCGTAACCAGACAATGTAGCTCAACGAAACCGCTAAAAATATACTCGCACGCGTCTTGACAAACATGGAACCATCTCGGGAAAACGGGAGTTATACCAAAATGAAAAGATATAGCAAATTCAAGGATTAACAAGAGATAAAGCATCCAATACAACCAAAAGTATAAACTAAGTCGAAATGAAAGTACGGGTGCCTTATGGCTTACATGATCCATCGAAAGAATAAATAATAGCAACATCAAAAATTACAATGAACCATATAAGAGGAAAAAGTAGTAAAACTACACAATGAAAGTATCTAGGGCAAATCAAATCGAAAAAGATAGACAAAGAAAGTCAAGATTGCCCCGGAGCCGGAGTATCATCAGCCGGAGGATCAGAAGGTGGTGACGTAGCTCCAGCTGCCGAATCAGGCTGCTCCTCGTCAGAAGACTCAGACTCGTGAAGGACATCGGCAATGGCCTGCTCAATCTCGTCGAGAATAAATATAATCAACGGTGCTCGGAGCGAAGATCCGTCATCCCTTGGTTTCGGTTCTCATTGAAACACTTCGTAATCGTCAAAATGTTGTTCTCATGTATCCCGAATATCACCCATCCACTCCCGTAAATCGTTGGCCATGCTCAACCGCATCCTAACTGCGGGAGATAAAGTAGGAAGTGTAGATGCTCGAGGCGGGACCGAAGATGAACCGGGCTCCTGTGGTGTCTCCATCTCAGACGGACCTGAAGGCTTACCCTTCTCACGCTGTATCGGCCTCGGATTCTTTGGTTTGTGATCGGCCCCGTACTCAGGCACACCGGCATCGATACAGAGACTGTGGATCAAGTGAGGGATAATCAAGCATCGGGTATATATCTTCTGATTAATAGCCACCTCATCATATAACGCCTGCCCCACATCCACGTTTAGGCCAAATGTCAATGCGTATAACATGCCGAGGTCACCTATGTGAAAGTGCGTCAGGTTGTTCTTAGGCAACAACCGACTCTGAATAAACCGACACTGGACCTTCCAGTCCTCCGGCCAGGTCGTGGTAACCAACTCCTTCCGGTCGCCTCCCGGCCTTAATGTCCATGCCACATCCGGGCAAACTCGCAACCGCAACTCCTCCAAGGGATCCTGTCCCAAACTCTGCCTATGCACAATCTCCTCCTTATAATCTCTTCCTCAAAAGCCGCTAAGTTGTATTTAGCATTGATCACCTCTCGGTGTAAAAGGAACTTCTACCCTCGCACCACAACTACCTTTGTCCCCAAGTCGGTTTCGAACAGTTTGCATAAAATTCCCGAACTAGGGAGCTATTTACAGGTGGTAGTCGGGATAGTCATCAAAGCTTCCCATTTCCGATCCCTGAGCAACTTAACGAACCCCGGATCGACTTTGGCCTCCAAAATGGCCCGCTCAGTCAACATCGTCCTCGAGAAATAATACTGTTTATACACATCGTGAGCTCTAGGGTTTATGAATCGACGAGGTAAGGACATAGGAGGTAACGATTTTGGATTTCTTTCTAGAGGGGCGCCTAGGTACAACCGGTTCCTCTTCCCGGTAGTGTCCATAGTCTCTCACCTAGACGAGGCTCCCCCTTTCGGAACTCTAGCATCCGTACCAAAGGCACATCGTCATCAGGTCTCAGAGTCGAGGTCGGCTCATCTCTCAAAGTAGCCCTAGTTTGGGTGGCTCTAGGAGGTTGTTCTCGTATACTCACACCCCGGTTAGGATCGACTAAAGTAGGATCAAACTCCTTGTGTTTCTTTCCGGCTTCCCTAGCCACCTCCTTACCATGCCTCTTAACCACTCCCTTCTTATGAACCATATTCGAAACCTAGACTACACGAAAGCAATCCCAATTCACAACAAGAGATACCCGTTTAACATCCAAAGCGGGATTTTAAAAACAACCAAACCACAACCACAATTATCACCAACCAACCAATTCACCATCCATCACAACACCACATCACCATATCAGAGCAGAAAGAAACACAAAACCGAAAAAAAAACGAATTAAGATGACATTCAAGGGAACGAGCCGACCCAAAGATCGAACTCACAAAAACGTGAATAAAAACTGGAAAAGTTGTTACTAACTTACCGAGTAGGATGAGTAGATGCGGATTGATGTGAAGATTAGTCCAAACAACACAAATTTGACTCAAAATCGGATTTTTCTTCGAAAAGTCGGACCAAAGAGGGTCTTGATTCTCCAAAAATAAAGCATGTTGGGAGTTTTGGTTATGAAAATCAAAAAAGAGGGTATCAAGAGCGGTCTATAGCACTTGGAATCGCTCAAAATGGTTTAGAAATGAAGATTTGAGGCCAAAAAGAGGAGAGAAAACGGTTTTGCGATTTGAAAAAGTGAAAAGTGAGGGTTCATCGAAGCAGGGGGTATATATAGCAGATGTTGGGACTTCGTCCAACTCGGTGGACGGGCGTTCACCGGGAAATCAGATGAAGCTGGACGGGCGTCTCGGTTGATGACGCCTTCGTAAATTTAAATCACATACGAGATTGGAGGAAAATATCGGACGGGCGCCCAGGCATAGTGGACGCGTCGCCTAAGGATTTGTCATAAGCGGGACGGGCGTCGATTTTTCTGGACGGGCCCCAACAGCAAAAATGCAAAAATCATAAAATTCCATACAACCCAAATTCAAAAGCACATCTCTTATTAAACTTAATTAAAATTTCGAAAATACAACCTTAAATCAAATAAAGTACATAAAATTCCTAGAACATAAATAAAAACAAATAGAAAAGCATTGGGTTGCCTCCCACTAAGCGCTTTTGTTTTACGTCGTTTGCTCGATTTAAACAAACC
Source organism: Gentiana macrophylla (assembly GCA_026214975.1). NCBI lineage: Eukaryota > Viridiplantae > Streptophyta > Magnoliopsida > Gentianales > Gentianaceae > Gentiana > Gentiana macrophylla. The sequence continues at coordinate 43,641,378 of CM047811.1, read as the reverse complement.
TAACTAACGCTAGTCTGCATAAATCTCATCCCAATCCACCAAACGGATGAGACGACGAAGCATATCAATAGCAGGAGGGAAATCATAGTCGTCTTGTACGCCAGGTCAAAACCTCTAAAATGTGAATCTTGGAGTACCAGCCGCTAGATCTGTCAAAGATAGGGTCATTTAGGATCGTATATGGACGCCCTATAGCTTCTTCTGTAGCTCCTCGGTGGTGAAGTCACTACCTCCCGAACAATGGGTACAATGAGAACATAGGTGATGGTCTTCGCACGGGTACTAAGCTCAAAATCTACGTGCAAGACTATAGTGCCTCTCCGGTCCATCGACTCCATCAATCAGTGGGATCCGACTAATGATGGGGAACTCCTTCAGGAAGAACTCCGTAATCCATATCTAAAAAGCACACTAACTGAGAGATATAAATACAAAAACTTAATCAGCTAAAACTTAATTAAACTAAAACTGAAATAAATAAAACACTAATAGCATGAACATAAGGGATATCTAGGATGCCTCCTAGTAGCGCTTTTGGTTTATGTCGTTAGCTCGACACAGTGTAAGCTCAGCCTGGATCAGGCCATTTGACTTTTCTGCCAGCCACTACCTCGTGTAAGCTCTGATCAGTAGTGTGGCTGCAGAAACAACATCTCACACATGGGGTGAAATCTTTAATAGCTTTCCACATACGCTTGAACTTCCCCATGGGTGACCTCTTCATTCTCTGAGCCCTCTGATGACGCTTCAACTGACGCTCCCTCTCCAATTCTTCCATATCCCAACTACCAGCTAGAACTTCTGTAGAAGGATTACTACAGCAATCCTCTGAAAATAGGTTGAGTGGAGGCTCGCCGAATTCTTCGACTTCCGTAGCACCACACCCTAGGATGTCGAGGCAACGGACATTCAAAGGTCTCTCTTTAGGTTCACCAATATAGTGCTTACACCTTTGGCCATTTACTCGAAACGGGTCACCACTATAACCATGAAGTTCTAGAACGCCTCCAGGGAGGATTTGGAGAATCTCGAAAGGGCCGGACCAACGTGTCCTTAACTTTCCAGGAAACAGATGTAACCTAGAATTATATAGAAGAACTTGTTCGCCGACATGGAATTCTCTTTTCTTAATCTTAGCATCGTGGAGTAGCTTCATCTTATCTTTACTAATCCTGGCACTTTCATAGGCCTGGAGTCTGAATTCGTCTAGCTCATGTAATCAGCTGTGTAGTCGATGTTGTCCACAAGATTGGGAATCAAAGTTCGAAACTTTGTAGCCCAATAAGCTCTATGCTCTAATTCGACAGTGCAGATGACATGGTTTCGTGAGACCATCTCGATATGGAGATGTCCCCATAGGGGTTTTATAGGCAGTTCTATATGCCCAAAGTACATAATCCAACTTCAAACTCCAATCTTTCCGATGACTGTTTACCGTTTTCTCCAGGATTTTCTTAATGCTCTGGTTGCTCCTTTCAACCTGACCACTAGTCATCGGATGATATGATGTGCCAGTTTTATGACGAACACCATACTTCTCAAGTACTTTCTCTAGGGGCCGGTTGCAGAAATGCGTCCTTCATCACTGATCAAGGCACGTGGACATCCAAACCTCACGAAGATATTCTTCTTTAGAAATTTCATGACCGTCTTATGATCATTGTGAGGAGTGGCTTGGGCCTCCACCCATTTAGACACGTAGTCTACGCAGACTAAGATGTATTTATTACCGCAAGATGATGGGAATGGTCCCATAAAATCGATACCCCATACATCAAAGACTTTCAGATTCGAGGATGGGTTTTAAAGGCATATCAAAACGCCTTGTCGAGTACCGGTTCTTTGGCACCTATCACAAGCTTTACATAAAGCTTCTGTATTTTTAAAGATCGTAGGCCAATAGAAACCGGATTGAAAGATCTTAGCAATGGTTTTCCACGGACCAAAGTGACCTCCTGTGGGTCCACCGTGGCTTTCGCCCAATAATATCGCGTTGCTCGGATTCTCGAACACATCTCCTAAGCAACCCATCTTTACTGAGATCTTGAAAAGATAAGGTTCATCCCAAACGAAATATTTCAAATCGAGAGAAGAACTTTTCTTCTCCCGATAAGACATTTCGGGATCGAGATAACGGGCATGAAGGTAGTTCACAATGGAAGAATACGATGGAACATCGGGAGGACAACCGCTCTATCAACATAATGTTTTCTAGAGGAAAGTAAAGATCTATATCATCCGGTTCATCCTTTTCCTCATTTAACATTCTAGAAACGTGATCCGCCACTACATTTTCAACGCCTTTTGTCCTTAATTTGAACGTCAAACTCTTTGTAGGTCAAGATTCAACGCAGAGGCGCGGTTTAGCCTCTTACTTAGTCATCGATACCGCAAAGCGGCGTGATCACCCACACGATCACTTGAGCTCCCAACAAGTAACTACGAAACTTGTCCATAGCAAAGACTACGGCCGAGTTCCTTTTCGATAGTAGTATAGTTAACTTGAGAGGGGTTCAATGTGTGATGGCGTAATAGATAGGTGGAACTTCCTTTGACCTTTGCCCTAGAACAAAGCACCAACAGCATAGTTTGATGCGCGCGCACATAAGCTCGAATGGTAGGTTCCAATAAAGATATAAGAATTGGAGCAGATATTAAACGATCCTTGAGCTCCTCAAACGCTTTCTTGCAGTTCTCATCAAAATTAAACTCAACGTCTTCATTTAGTAAAGTGGACAGGGGCTTGGCTATCTTGGAGAAGTCTTGAATGAACCTTCAGAAAAGCCGACATGTCCAAGAAAGCCTCTAACTTCCCGCACATTCTTAGGGTAGCTTATCTTCTCGATAGCTTCTACTTTTGCCTCATCAACTTCTATACCCTTGGCGGAGACCTTGTGGCCAAGAACTATTCCCTCATCTACCATGAAATGACATTTTTCCCGATTCAAGACTAAGTTCTTTCCACACATCTGGATAACACTCGATCAAGATTGTCAAGGCAATCATCAAAAGATTGACCAAAAACCGAAAAATCGTCCATAAAGATCTCCATACACTTCTCTACAAGCCCGTCAAAGATAGCTAGCATACATCTTTGAAATGTGGCTGGGCATTCTGAGACCAAATGGCATTCGCCTATATAAGCAAATGTACCATAAGGGCAGGTAAAAGTGGTCTTTTCTTGGTCAGCTGGATCAATGGGTATTTGGAAGTATCCCGAATATCCATCTAGGAAGCAGTAGAATGCGTGTCCCGCCAGACGCTCGAGCATCTGATCAATGAATGGAAGGGGAAAATGATCTTTCATGGTTACCTCATTGAGCTTTCGATAATCGATGCAGACTCTGTAACCTGTGACAAGTCTCAAAGCAATTTCCTCTCCCTTCTCATTCTTCTCAATTGTAATTCCTCATTTCTTGGGAACTACCTGAGTAGGGGAAACCCATTCACTATCAGCGATGGCATAAATGATTCCCATGTCCAGAAGCTTGATGATTTCCTTTTTAACCACTTCTTTCATATGAGGGTTGAGCCTTCTCTGGGGCTGTCTGACACACTTTGCACCCTCATTCGTCTTGATCTTGTGCATACAGATGTCAGGAGATATTCCTCTGATATCTCCTACCTGCCAACCAAAGGCTTTTTCATTCTTTCTCAAAACGTTGATCAATTTCATTTCCTCCAAACGAGAAAGCTTGGCAGATATAACCAGTGGTAGCTTATCACCTTCTCTTAAAAACACGTACTTAAGATGCTTAGGCAACGGCTTTAACACTAAATCGGAAGGGGGTTCTCCAAACTAGATTTAAGATCTCCACTTTTCAACTCAATATCACTGAATTTACTCTGTGGTCCCACTGCCAAAGCTTCTTCTACGAATAATTCTTCCTCAAAATCAGCTGCTAACTGATCTAGATTAACCACACCATGAGTATTCAGGTTGTCAACCAATCGCTCATATTCTGCTTCTACAGCCATGACTTGCTTATCCATATAGTCGGTGAAATCATCCGTCATATAATCAATGGAAAAGCCGGTTGGAGGGCCGGAGGGTACTTGAATGGACTTTAAGACATTGTAACTCACCTCTTGATCACCAACTCGGATAGTCACTTGCCCACCATCGCAATCGATGAGGGCTCTAGCTGTAGATAAGAAAGGTCTTCCAAGAATCAGGGGGACGTTTTCGTCTTTGTCTATATCTAAAACATACCAATCAACTGGAAAGGTAAATCTATCAATCTGAACCAAAACGTCTTTCAGGATCCCTGAGGCTTTCTTAGAAGATCTATCCACGAATTGTAAACTCATAGTAGTGGGTTCTAGAAGGCTTTGTAAACATTTGTTTGCATATGAGACATTGGCATAAGGCTTATAGAGGCACCTAGATCACACAAAGAATTTGGGAAGACTAGACCTCCCATTAATATTGTAAGTACGAATTTGCAGGGTCACCTCTTTTAATTGGTAAGTTTTCATAATTAATCATGGAACAATCCTCACCAATCCGCCTCTCCATGCTCAAGCTAATTTCTTTTCAAGACACAACATCCTTGATAAATTTTGTATACTTAGGCATCTCGACTAAGACATCCGATAATGGAAGATTCACTGAGTATTTTTCAAAAGGTTTAGCACCTTTTCGTACTTCTTATCCTCAATCAAAGGAATGTTGCTCTTTCTCGGTGGAAATGGAAGTTTCTTAAGGTCATCCTCAGAGAAAACCTTCTTTGAGGATGCATTAACAGCTCTGTCTTCCAGATCTTTCCAACGAACAAGCTTTTCAGATTTCTTAGTAGTCGGGGATCGGCCTCTCCGACTTTACTTTGCTTTTTTAGTCCTCAAGGATCATCCACTTGAGGATCACCAAGTCCTTCACCTCTCGTGGGATCAGCCACCTGAGTTTTCTCTGCTTGATTGAGGGAGTGTAGGTGCTCGGCTCCCCTCCGCCTTATCAATGGCAGGAGGGGCTAGTGGTTTCACGATAGGAAGGACCACTAACTTGAGTACCACTTCTCGATTCATTGCACCGGCCTCTCTTTACCGTATTGAATTGATGGCACGAGGTCAAGACATGGGCCTTTATTCAAGTTAGCTTGAGCAACTTGACCACCCTTGGGATTCTTTTTTCGCTGAAACCGGCAACGCCTACTGGGGTCTGAAGCCAACCGCTTTCACCCGATTGCCCAATTTGTCTCTCAAGATTCTTCATCGATCTACTTTGCTCCTCCAACTTAGCTTCAAGATTTGTAGGTTGGGATGGGCCTTGAGAGTTTTGGAGATTTGGAGCATAATTTGGTGGGCCGACTTTGAAATTGAGAGTTTGAATTGGAAGGCCAATTCGATTGAATTTTTGCGTAGGATTGGAAAAATTCGAGTTTTGATCTCGATTAAACCAGGGGTTTCGTTGAAATTCGATTCAATTAAAATTTGAATTAGGATTAAAGTTTGAAGATGGATTAAACCCTTGGTTTTGAAAATTGCCCTGGCCAGGAAACTGATTGAACCTTTGATTGTTCTGGCCATAGAATGCATTCACTTCCGCATTCTGTCCGTTCATAGGGCAGAATTTAGAAGTGTGCCCCACCTCGTCACAATTTTGACATGTGACTTGATTGTACTGTCCATAGTCATGAACAGCATTCACTTGGTAAGGTGCAGGGGAATTAAATTGACATTGGCCATTCATATGGCCTGTCTGACAGCAATTTTCGCAATACAGAACCTGAGGGTTCTGTGGAAAAGAAGAAGTTTGATTTATAGGATTGGAAACTTGAGGTGGTACCATCTGCTTTTGTAGCATGGCGATCAAACCTTGTAAATTGACTACCTCAACCTTGGGAAGAAGAGGTGCTTGAATTGCTTGATAAGAGGGGGCATAGTTATACTTTGCAATGTCCTCAAACAATGCCCATCCCTCATCAGGCATTTTCTTCAGAAATGCCCCACCAGAAGAACTATTGACCATGCCTTTTGTAAGTTCGGTCAATCCATGAAGAATGTATTGACTTGCCTTCCGGTGGCAAGCCATGATGGGGACATTTTTCGAGAAGAGACTTGAATCTCTTCCAACATTCAAAGAACGACTCATTTTCTTTCGATAGAATGTGAAGATGTCGTTCAAACACTCGAATTTTGTCTTGGAAGGCGGAAAGTATTGACTTAGAAATTCTCTTTCAAGTTCAGCCCAGGTGGTGATAGATTCAGAGGGGAGAGTGGTGTACCACTCTTTAGCCTCTCCCTTCAAGGAAAATGGGAAAAGTTTCAGCTTGATGGCATCCTCACTTACTCCTTGGATGCGTGTAGTGCCGCATATCTCTAAGAATGTGTGTAAGTGGGTATGGGGATTCTCTGATTGATAACCATGAAAAATAGATGCATGCTGCATCATCCGAATAAGTCCTGGTTTTAACTCAAAGTTTTTTGTGCAAGAATTTGGAATAACAATAGCCGGGTTGACTTTGACTTCGCTGGCATGGCGTAGTCCGCCAACGTCTATTATTATCGCCATTATCACAAAGTCGGCCGATTTCTCTCGCTAGTCGTTCTTCAAGATCTCGCTCGCTCGTCTTCGAACCACAGAACGGAAATTTCGCCTGCTTGGCGGACTACGGTTCGCTCGGGTCGTGGGTGTATAATAACGGTCCTTTTGACTCGAGTTTGCATAAACCGGACCAAAAACAAGTGGAACGAAACCTAAAAGCTAAGAAAGTAGAAGCTTAAACTAAAATTAAAAGCCTAAAGAAAAGAATTTGAAAGAAAAAAGAGAAAAAAATAAAAAAATAAAAAAAATAAAAAAAAAGGAAACAAAAGTGTTGAAAAAAAGGGACCGGACGGACGTCCAAGGGTTTGGACGGGCGTCCGGGTGGAATGTGGACTAGACGGGCGTTTAGTGGTCCAAACGCACGCCGGAGGGCGAATATACTTGAACGGGCGCCCAAATCTTACGGGACGCTGCTTAAGAGAATAAAAGCGAAACGAGTTGATAATTTTCCAGCGGACGGGCGTCCAAGTTCCCAGACGCCCGTTTGGTAGTGGGAAAACTAGAACATAAGCAGTAATTTGCAGAAACAAAAAGAAGGTACGACAGAAGGACAGAAAAACAGAGAGAAAGATGATCTGATCTCAAAGGAAACTACTAAGGGCAGTCTTAAACTCTAATTATCTACTTAACAACTACCTAAAACAATTATCAACTAAAACAGAATTTAAAACGAAATAAAACAGAAAACACAAACGGAAAAAAGAAAACAAACACTAGACAACCGTCCGGCTCCCCGGCAACGGCGCCAAAAACTTGTCATGGATTTTTATTAACACAAAACAAACAAGTAATAATCCGGTTAACCTCAAGTATAAGGATCGTAGTAAAGAGGTTGATGCCGGGTCGATCTTACGGGGAACTAGACGAATGTGATTCCTAGCTTTTGTTTTCAACTAACTATGTCACGAAACTACTCTAAACGTCAAACAAAATAGAAAATAAAACTAGACAGAGGATATAATCCAAAGCTAGGAAGGATACGGGCTGCGAACCAATTTAAACTAACTAAACTAAGATGCAAGTAAAACTAAACTACTAAACAAATTCAAGTTTCAAGGATTTAAATCAAATTTTAACAGACAAACGAGGATTGATCCACCTATCCAACAAGCATTGACTTCCTACCTCGATTATATTGTGGTTTTTATCTAGGTTGTGATTCACCTTATCTAAACATGAACCCTAATTCCTTAGAAAGTTCATCTACTAATCTATTATCTTCCAATGCAAGATTAACGCGTTTCCAAACCAAAGGTGTAAACTTTACGGTTATAATCTAGCAATTAAACCTATTAACTTCCGTTATGATAGATTCGAATTACTATTCTTATTCATGATGATCTAGGGTTTATTAAGATTTCCATCAACAATAAACAATCACACATGCAGATCTTCCGATATAAAAGCAATTAAACGTATTAAACATGAATAAGAAACAACCTTTAAATAAAAACTCACAGTACAACCGAAGAAAACGAAATCAACAATTGTTGGACGGCTTCACAATTCTCGTTTGGTGAAGCTTTTAGCCTCTAAACATCCTCAGCAACTCGAATGTGCAGGAATAGTTCATAGAAAGTAACTAGTTTAATCTAGATCTAAAGTGCATAAAAACTGGAATAAAAAGGAGAAAAACTCAGCCTAAAGCCGCCCCTAGGTTTAGGGTTTTGAATAATGAGTTTATGGTATGTTTTGTGTGGAGAAACAAATTGCTATATATAGATTTCAAGTCGGTTCAAGAAAGTCGGCCGACGGACGCCCGTCTGGATAGGGTGAACACCCGCCCACTCTTCAATAGAACTTGAATCGAGCCGAGTCATGACCACGGCGCCCATCCATCCGGCCCACTCAGCGCCCAAACTTCATGAATCAACTTCCCATCCCTGGACGCTCGTTCACTTCATCGATGCCCGCCCACTCGGACGGAGATTCGACGCCACCCGCACGATCGAATCTTGATTTCTTTGATCTTTATCTCTTTTCTTCTAAGTCATTCCTTCATTATCTCTTTTATCATCAATTAATTCGAACTTAATCAACTTTTGATCATCTCTTGAGCCTCAAACATGTATCTATAACACATAAAAACATCGCAAAAATGTAATAATGTCCAAACAATCATAAAATCATATAAAAACACCAAAATCAACCAATTTTGCGAATAACTTATTTAAAACCTCATTTACTCAATATTTCCATTAAACACTCGTTTCTTATGCAAGTTTATACAAGTACGGGGGAAAATATCATAGAATATAACGTTATAAATCGTATAAAGTCACCCTTAACAACCACCAAGTACTTTCCGGCAACAGTACATGCAGATAAGGAAAGTCAGTTTTTGAAACTGAAGCAGGGTATCTACATGATGGTATCTTAGTATACCTATAAGTTTAATGAGTTGGCACGATTCTATCCCGAGCTCATGAAAGTGGAAGAGAGGAAGATGGCCCTCTATAAGGAAGGGTTAGCTCATGAGATACAGTCTGGCATGTTGGGATTTACAGCGAGGAACATGGCAGAGTTATTGAATAAAGGCTTGGAGGTTGTGACCTTCAAGAAGAAGGCTACGGTGGTTATTGGGAACAAGAGGAATTTTGGGACTAGTTAGGGTAATCACCGAGGAGCCCCACAACAGAATGCTAAGAAGACAACAGCTCCTCCGGTAGTTAACCCCCCAAACAATGCACCTCTATGTTCCAAGTGCAATAGGAATCATTCAGGAGAGTGCAGAGCTAGTTCAGGCGGATGCTACTTTTGCGGAGAACCGGGGCACTTTTCTAGGGAATGTCCCAATAAGGGGAATAAAGGGAGCATGAGCCGAGGAAACGGTAGGAGCGGCCCAAGCCGACCAGTTCGATTTTTTGCGGTTGATGCTAGAGATGCAGAACCAGAGGATGACGTTATCTCAGGTACCTTGTTGTTATTTCATTTTATTAAGATATTTTTATAGCACGTTTATTCATGCCGTAACCTTATTTAAATGAATGAATATACATCCTAGGTGCAATAATTTTAGATAATCTAGTGGTCAGAGCATTGTTCGATACGGGAGCGTCTAACACTTTTGTGTCGACCAAGGTAGCTAAGAAGTAGAGTTTACCCTCGGAACCTTTAAGAAACACTTTGGAGATAACTACACCGTTAGGGAAGGTAACAAAGGTAACTAGGATGATACCTCAAGTGGAAGTTCGAGTTGGATCGTATCGTTGCAAGAGCGACTTCACAGTTTTAGACTTCTCAGATTTTGACGTGATTCTTGGGATAGATTGGCTATCCGAGAATTTTGTCCACTTGGGTTGTTGATAAGCGTTTTTGCTACTATCAAAATAAAATTTATAAAACTCGAAAACCTAATGCAAAACTCACTTTTTAACCGACATTGGATCGGGTCAATCGTAGGTAGTGCGTTCGGAGTACGAGGTCGATCCCACAGAGAATCGGGCTGTTAAATCTAGTTCGATTAATTCTTCTAACTCAAAACTAAAACAAAAAAATAAACTGACAGAGGATTGTCACCCAAAGCCAGGAAAGGTAGTTATGGACAAACATAAATAAAACTACATCTAGAAAAACAAGAAACTAACTAGCTAGCGAACAAACATGAACAAAACAATGATCAACTTATCCCAACAAAGCCATCACCCCACCGGAAGAAATAAGATAAACATACATTCACCCATAAGCTATCTTGGATTATTATCTTATCTAAAGAAGCGTTTCCTCTTTCGATTTATCACGCCATTAATTAGTTTACCTCTCGGTCTTAACTAATATCTATAATGAAGCAAAGATATGGATTTAATCCTAATCTTAACAACATTATCCTCAACTTCCGTGTGTTGGAATAATAATTGCTAATCTCTCTCACGGCAATCTAACGAATCTATTAACTTCCGTTATCTAAATTCGATTAACATAAAGCATACAAAACATGAAAGAAAACAAGAACAACCTAATGAAATAAACACATGAAAAATCCTATCTTTCCGGTAACGGTGATATCCTCGATTCAATTCTAAGATAATCTTGTGTCGAATTAATCAAATTGTGATCCTCTCAGTAAATCTAGATATTTAACCTACGAACTTCCGTTATGTATAGATTAAAAATCTAATCTTTCCTATGGTGATCTAAACTACACCGACTTCCATCATACGGTAGTATCAAATCATGCAATCATCTCTCGATTTAAATGCAAGATACGTATAAACATAGAAAAGAAACAATTCAAAACAAAACTTACAAGATCATCCATGAAAAGAAATAAAAGTTGCAATTGGAAAAAGCTTCACATAGCTCGATCATGGCTGCCTTAGCCTTATTCATCATAGAAGAAACGAAAAACAAAAGAAATAACCTAATCTAACTCGATCACCCGAGCACAAGGCTCGGGTGACCGCCTTCAAGCTCCAAGTGCGCGGCCGCTCTCTCAAGAATATGTGTAATGTCTTATGTTGTTGTTTTTTTTTTTTTTTTCTCTCCATGAGAGATATTATATAAGGGAGGTGTATAAGGGAGGTATCATTTGGGGAGGCTAGGAGTTAGTTGGGTAGGCTTGGAGTAATGATGAGTTTGTTAGATAGGCTTGGAGTTTGTTAGGGAGGCTTGGAGGTGCAAATAAATATCTCCGGCTCGTCCGCTTTTTTCAGCTGTTCGGAAAAAAATCATAACTTGAGTTGTAGACCTCCGATTGACGTGATTCAAAATGCGTTGGAAAGCTCATTTCAGTATCTACAACTTTCATCAAGACCTCGTCCCCTGAAAATGCCTCTAAGTCGGGTCAAATTTCTATCGAAAACAGGTTACGGTAGAAGTGCGTTGGAAAATATTGATCCGCTGATCTCGTAAAACTCGTGGCATCTTCTTCTCTTCCTCAAAAATCTATCTTTAGGACTCAAAACATGTTGTTACATGGGATATTTTGAAAGCCTTAATCACCAAGTTTGGTGATCAAAATATCAAGGATATTTATTTTGTGATCAAATAAATATCCAAGGGAATATGCTTGAATATTCCTAAAATATCCAAGATATTTATTTTTGCAAGCTAAGCACATGGGGTGATCATTCAAGCCTTGGACGCCCGTCCACTTCCTCCGACACCCGTCCGGTAAGTTTCTGAACTCTCTGATCTGATTTCGCTCCAGTGGACGCCAGTTCACTTCTTTGGACGCCAGTCCAGCTGAAGATCACAAACTTGATTTCTTTCCTTAATCTTCCAATCTTCCATAAATCTCTTTAGCTCTTTCCAACTTCGAATTTAGCTCTCTAAAATCATCTTTTCCATCATCAATGAGTATCTACAAGAGGATCAAACATACCAAAGCGTAACATAATTCCAAAATAATATAAAATCATCATTTAAGCACATAATTCGTTACGTTTTGCAATTGAACTCTTAAAAACATCATTTACTCAATATTTCAATATAACGCTCGATTTCTATGGAAAACATCCATATATGGGGGAAATTGATAGAAAATATATCGTTAAAAATCATACAATTTGACCCTAAACAATACCCCCACACTTAGCTTTTTGCTCGTCCCGAGCAAAACAAAACAAAATCAAGCTCGAGACAGATAAACATTTTAGCAAATATAAAACATATTCAATAGTTTAGAGGTTCGCCCAAGTGTGTGTGCATAGCCATAATAAATTTCCACTAAATCCACACTTGAAATTGATTCAAGCAAAACTAGCTAATACCCCCTTCAACTAGAGACAAATGACACTTACAAGATGTACCCTACAAAACGTGACATATCCTGAAAAATATGATAGAATACATCTAGAACCTTTTCGACATACTCAGAGGATAATCCCTACAGCATATATTTTAGTTTATACTAGGTATAAGATTAACGATAACCAAGTCTTTAATTAATTTTTTTTTCACTTTTATACGCACATTAGAATGAGCTCTTTCCCGTCATAGTAGAATAGGATGTTTCGGGATAACACCCTACCTTACTCAAATCATAGGGTAGCTTCTTCTAACTGTCGTGAGCTTTTAGTCATCATAGTGGTATAGGACATTTCGTGACAATGCCTTACCTCACTCCAATCATCGACTAGCTTTCGACACACCCATTTATTTATGTGATTACTTAGAGATTTCTGGCTAGCAGTGGTAAAAATTATTTTTTTTTCTAATGACCACTGAGCATAACACCTCAAGTAAACAATTTATTCATTATTATTATTTTTTCAAAGACTTTAGTTACGTTTCACTTATCACATTCAAACATTCAGATATTCACAGTATATCATACTCTGGATCTAAACATAAACTATTATAAATCTCACGATATATACGTTAGGACTGAGTACACGACTTATAAGAAAATCAAAGATCACTAATCCAAAAAGGGTATAGCTTTATATTTTATAGCTCATCATTCACTATGGCACGTGAAAAATAGTGTTGGGTGAAACAACTAAATTTACTAAATATGCAAAATAACGCATCAATGATATAAAACTCAAATAAAGACATGCAATGCTTACTCGACAAAACAAAAATTTTGAAAATTTAGCTCATTTTCGCATAGAATAAAGCAAATGAGTGTAGATACATATCGATCATTCCTCCCCCCACACTTAGATTGCAACTTATCCTCAAGTTGTACAGTAAATAAAAATTTAGGGACTTAATGATTTGTTATTGATTCAAGAGTGGTCAAGAGGACAACAATGGTGATGTCATATGAGTCCTTTTCCAAAGAACGACTTCCAAAGTAGCTTGACAAAACAAATGATGAATGGTACTGCACCACTTGAAAAAACAGAAACATCTCGGGGAACAAAGGGTTATACATGTAAAACACATGGAAAAGAAGTCAGAGATTTTTTTCAGATTAAGCTCATATAAGGATGGACATATACATGGAACATTACAAAATAGTAGGCTAGGTGCAACTACATGAAAGTATACTATAATGCAGCCTACATGACATGCAATCCTAAAAATAAAATAAATAAAAATAAATTCTGACAGGCTCAGGCTGAGCAAGTTGACCCTTGACAACTCTACAGTGACTACGGCCCGTGCAGAAACAAAATAAAAACGAGGTAGTATTACGGAAACCGACAGTTAACTACGCTCAAGAAAAATAAAAGAAAAATAGAAAAACAATGCAACTAGATGACATGTTACTAAATGATATGCATCTAAATGATATGCAAAAATAAAAGAAAATAAAAGCAAGAAAACTAGCCCACTCATTAGCAACATGACATGTATATAATAAATGTCTACCAAATAATGACAGGTTACGATAAACGATGTTATCTGTGTTCATTACATGCGCAGTAGACGCGCTTTAAGACTCATAAAAGTGATAGCATTATGAAAAACCAACGATTAGCTATATTAAACAGATATAACTCATATGGCCAAAGACGTAGCATACGGAAAACCGACAAGAATTACCCAAATGAGTTATAAAATAACAAGGAAGCACATAAGTCTCAAAGCTCACAAGATTCATCAAATGTATGTAGCATACGGAAACCGACATTAGCTACTAATTAACAATAAGACCAGCTTATAGCATACGAGAACCGACATTAGCTATAACATGCATAGATGAATCAAGTATATTAAAGTAAATCAATTATTTAACATGGATTCGTAGATGGAAAGATATGAATATGCAAGTTCAGAACATCTACGTAAAAACAATTATAATTAGCCACAGAAGCTCAAATTAAAGTATCCATATCAAATAAAGCATTAAAAATCAAGTCAAGAGAAATCTAGAACCTGGACGTGCGCTCAAAGTCCAAACGGGCGCTCGATGAAATTTCAAAGACCGGACGGGCGCTCAACAAACCAGACGCCGCTTCTCAAGCAGATTATGAACTCGGACGGGCGCTCACTTACCTTGAACGCTCGCCCAAGCATCGAATTTGCACAGTAAAATGAGAGGAAAAATACAAAGACACCCCAAATAGCTCCAAAGATTATCAACTCATAGCAGATCGATCATACAAATCACATATACAAGAGCCTACAGATGAATTATAGCACACGGGGTTAGATTAGCAAAACAAACATATAATTCACGTTTCATAAATTGAGTAAAAACTTTTGCACCTTCTAACCCAACGGTCATCGAAACATGGCAAAAATAAAACTCTCAATTTAATTCACGCTACTTTTATTGAACACAGTAAATTGTAACAAAATCAAGAATTAACTCAAGTAGATTCAACAAAACACCAATTCCCCGGCAACGGCGCCACTTTTGATAAGCGTTTTGCTACTATCAAAATAAAATTTATAAAACTCGAAAACCTAATGCAAAACTCACTTTTTAACCGACATTGGATCGGGTCAATCGTAGGTAGTGCGTTCGGAGTACGAGGTCGATCCCACAGAGAATCGGGCTGTTAAATCTAGTTCGATTAATTCTTCTAACTCGAAAACTAAAACAAAAAAAATAAACTGGACAGAGGATTCTCAGCCCAAAGCCAGGAAAGGTAGTTGCGGACAAACATAAATAAAACTACATCTAGAAAAACAAGAAACTAACTAGCGCTGAACAAACATGAACAAAACAATGATCAACTTATCCCAACAGCCATCACCCCACCGGAAGAAATAAGATAAACATACATTCACTCATAAGCTATCTTGGATTATTATCTTATCTAAAGAAGCGTTTCCTCTTTCGATTTATCACGCCATTAATTAGTTTACCTCTCGGTCTTAACTAATATCTATACGAAGCAATGATATGGATTTAATCCTAATCTTAACAACATTATCCCTCAACTTCCGTGTGTTGGAATAATAATTGCTAATCTCTCTCACGGCAATCTAACGAATCTATTAACTTCGTTATCTAAATTGATTAACATAAAGCATACAAAACATGAAAGAAAACAAGAACAACCTAATGAAATAAACACATGAAAATCCTATCTTTCCGTAACGGTGATATCCTCGATTCAATTCTAAGATAATCTTGTGTCGAATTAATCAAATTGTGATCCTCTCAGTAAATCTAGATATTTAACCTACTTAACTTCCGTTATGTATAGATTAAAAATCTAATCTTTCCTATGGTGATCTAAACTACACCGACTTCCGTACATACGGTAGTATCAAATCATGCAATCATCTCTCGATTTAAATGCAAGATACGTATAAACATAGAAAAGAAACAATTCAAAACAAAACTTACAAGATCATCCATGAAAAGAAATAAAAGTTGCAATTTGGAAAAAGCTTCACATAGCTCGATCATGGCTGCTTTAGCCTTATTCATCATAGAAGAAACGAAAAACAAAAGAAATAACCTAATCTAACCTTGATCACCCGAGCACAAGGCTCGGGTGACCGGCCTTCAAGCTCCAAAGTGCGGCTGCTCTCTCAAGAATATGTGTAATGTCTTATGTTTTTTTTTTTTTTTTTTCTCTCCATGAGAGATATTATATAAGGGAGGTGTATAAGGGAGGTATCATTTGGGGGAGGCTAGGAGTTAGTTGGGTAGGCTTGGAGTAATGATGAGTTTGTTAGATAGGCTTGGAGTTTGTTAGGGAGGCTTGGAGGTGCAAATAAATATCTCCGGCTCGTCCGTTTTTTCAGCTGTTCGGAAAAAAAATCATAACTTGAGTTGTAGACCTCCGATTGACGTGATTCAAAATGCGTTGGAAACCTCATTTCAGTATCTACAACTTTCATCAAGACCTCGTCCCCTGAAAATGCCTCTAAGTCGGGTCAAATTTCTATCGAAAACAGGTTACGGTAGAAGTGCGTTGGAAAATATTGATCCGTTGATCTCGTAAACTCGTGGCATCTTCTTCTCTTCCTCAAAAATCTATCTTTTAGGACTCAAAACATGTTGTTACATGGGATATTTTGAAAGCCTTAATCACCAAGTTTGGTGATCAAAATATCAAGGATATTTATTTTGTGATCAAATAAATATCCAAGGGAATACGCTTGAATATTCCTTAAAATATCCAAGATATTTATTTTTGCAAGCTAAGCACATGGGGTGATCATTCAAGCCTTGGACGCCCGTCCACTTCCTCTGGACACCCGTCCGGTAAGTTTCTGAACTCTCTGATCTGATTTCGCTCCAGTGGACGCCAGTTCACTTCTTTGGACGCCAGCCCAGCAAGATCACAAACTTGATTTCTTTCCTTAATCTTCCAATCTTCCATAAATCTCTTTAGCTCTTTCCAACTTCGAATTTAGCTCTCTAAAATCATCTTTTCCATCATCAATGAGTATCTACAAGAGGATCAAACATACCAAAGCGTAACATAATTCCAAAATAATATAAAATCATCATTTAAGCACATAATTCGTTACGTTTTGCAATTTAACTCTTAAAAACATCATTTACTCAATATTTCAATATAACGCTCGATTTCTATGGAAAACATCCATATATGGGGGAAATTGATAGAAAATATATCGTTAAAAATCATACAATTTGACCCTAAACAGTTGTAGAGAGAAGAAAGTGACCTTCAAAGTACTCGGGAAATCAGACAAGACTTATCAGGGTAATGTGTACAAGCCGAGTAAGAAGCGACATCCGATAATTTCGGCGGTTAAGGCAATAAGAGCTTGTCAGAAGGGTTGTGAAGGCTACTTGTTGTACGCAGTTGATGTGGAACAAGTGAAGCCTAAGCTAGAAGAAACTCCGGTAGTGAGAGAGTACCCTGAGGTATTTCCGGAAGAGTTACCGGGAAACATGCCGGATAGGGAAATCGAGTTTGAGATCAAGTTGGTACCCGGAGCGGCACCAGTTACTAAGGAACCCTGTAGAATGGCACCGGCTGAATTAAAAGAGTTGAAAGCTCAACTTAAGGATATTTTCGAGAGAGATTATAATTCAGCCCAGTACTTCACCTTGGGGAGCCCCTGTGTTTTTCGTAAAGAAGAAAGATGGTAGCATGATGATGTGTATCGAATACAGGGCGTTGAATAACCTTACCATCAAGAATAAGTATCCCTTGCCGAGGATAGATGATTTTTTTAATCAGTTGCAAGGCAAGAAAGTGTTCTCTAAGATTGACCTTAGGTCCGGTTATCATCAGCTGAAGATCATGGTGGCAGATATACCGAAGACGGCTTTTAGTACGAGGTATGGACATTATGAGTTCTTGGTTATGCCTTTTGGACTCACTAATGCTCCATCCGCATTTATGGATTTGATGCAGCGAGTTTTCATGCCATACTTGGATAAGTTTGTGATAGTGTTCATAGAAGACTTCCTAGTATATTCTAAGGATGAGAAAGAACACGAGGAACACTTAAGGACAGTGTTAGATACCTTGAAGAAGAACCAGTTGTTCGCTAAGTTCTCTAAGTGTGACTTTTGGTTGAAGCAAGTCAGTTTCTTGGGACATGTCATTTCTGGAGATGGCATCCAAGTTGACCCCGCCAAGATTGAGGCAGTCGAGAATTGGCCTAAACCTACCACAGTTTCGGAAGTAAGGAGCTTTCTTGGTTTGGCTGGCTACTATAGGAAGTTTGTGCAAGACTTTCGAAGATAGCTACTCCACTCACTCAGCTCACACAGAAGAATGTGAAGTTCGAATGGACCAGCGAATGTGACGCAGCTTTTCATACCTTGAAGGATAGGTTGACTACGGCCCCAGTGTTGGCAGTTCCAGAGATTTTTTATAACTACGATGTCTACACGGATGCTTCGGGACAGGTTCTAGGTTGTGTGTTGATACAAGGAGGGAAAGTGATTGCTTATGCATCCAGGCAGTTGAAGGTGCATGAGAAGAACTACCCGACACATGACATTGAGTTGGCAGCAGTAGTGTTTGCCCTAAAGACTTGGAGGCACTACTTATATAGAGTTAAAGCAAGGATCTTCACCGATCACAAGAGTTTGAAGTACTTCTTTACTCAGGAGAATCTGAACATGAGATAGAGGAGATGGTTACAGTTCCTAAAGGACTATGATTTGGACATTCAGTACCATCCAGGCAAAGCCAATGTAGTGGCAGATGCTTTAAGCAGGAAACCAGTGTCTGCAGTTTCAAGCGTCGAAGATGTGGCAGAAAGGTTAGATGGGCTGGAAATCAGCAGATTTGATTAGATTGAAAAACGACAGTTTGTGGCACCGTTGTTAGCAAGGTCAGAGTTGATGGATGATATTCATGAGAAGCAGGTTGAAGATCCGGTTTTGGTTTATTTGAAGCGAGTTTCTAAAGAAAAGCCTACAGTGGGTTATGTCTTGGACAAGAACGGAAACCTCTGGTACCAGGATCGATTGTGTGTGCCTAATGTTGGCGACCTAAGACAATGAGTTATGGAAGAGGCACATAGGATTGCTTTTGAAGTTCACCCAGGAGCTACTAAGATTTACCGAGACTTGAAGGAAAAGTTTTTGTGGCCTTCGATGAAGTTAGAGATAGCCAAGTTCGTGGCAGAGTGTGACATTTGTCAGAAAGTAAAAGCAGAGCATAGAAGACTAGAAGGAATGCTTAAGCCCTTGGATATCCCTGAATGGAAGTGGGATAAGATCACGATGGACTTCATCACCGGTTTACCGAGGACTAAGGGTGGTCATGATGCGATTTGGGTAATTGTGGATAGATTGACCAAATCCGCCAATTTCTTACCGTATAAGGTTGATATGCCTTTGAAGAAAATGACGACACTATACTTGGATAATATAGTGAAGTTACACGGAGTTCCTATCTCTTGGATTTGAGTATGGCCTTTCATCATCAGACATATGGAAAATCTGAGAGGACCATCCAAACACTCGAGGACATGCTAAGAGCTTGTGTTTTGGAAGTGGGTGGATCATGGGATGATTATCTACCAGTAGCAGAGTTTGCCTACAACAATAGTTATCATACAAGCATAGGCATGCCACCGTTTGAAGCGTTGTATGGAAGAAGATGTAGAACGCCGCTGTTTTGGGATGAAGTCGGGGAAAGACGGATCACAGGGCCGGAAATGGTTGAACAAGCTAAAGAAATAGTTCAGTTGGTTAAGAAGAATCTGAAAGCAGCTCAAGACAGGCAGAAAAGTTGGGCTGATGTTAGGAGAAGACCGCTTGAGTTTGAAGCCGGTGATAGAGTGTATCTGCGAGCTTCACCGATGAAGGGAGTGAAACGCTTTGGACAAAAGGGAGAGCTAAGTCCAAGGTATATTGGACCTTTTGAAATTCTGGAAAGGATTGGACCGTTGACTTTCAAGCTCAATTTACCGGAATCGATGTCAAGGGTCCATAGTGTGTTTCATGTTTCAATGTTGAAGAAGTGTCTGACGAAGAATGATGTTGAAACTACGGTTGATCCAGAAATTCTACAAGACAATCTTGCTTATGATGAGAGACCGATCAAGATTTTGGACCGGAAGGAAAAGATGATAAAGAGACGGATGATTCCGTTGGTTTTGGTTCAGTGGAGCAATCATTCACCCGAGGAGGCAACTTGGGAAGTTGAAGATGATATGATCAGTGAATTCCAAGAGTTCGTGGATTTACCAGGTATGTTCTAGTTTCGAGGACGAAACTCCTTTTAAGGGGGGAGGAATGTAATATTCCGAATTTCGGGAAACGGCAGACGTGTTATTTTACGAAAACGAAATATTATTATTTCTTTTCTTTTATTGGAGTTAAGTATTTTATGGATTTTATATATATGGTTTTCGAAATTATTTATATATAATTAAGGGATTATTCTGATTTTCGTAATTAAAGGACAATTAAGGAAAAAGGGATTTATGGGAAATTGCTATTTAAGAGAAAATTAACACAATAATCCCATAACCTAAACACAAAAAAATCAGAAATCAGTTTTCTTCATCTCCTTCTCTGCGCAATCAGGAGGAAGAATTAAGGCTTGGTTAGTTTTCAGAATTTTGAAGCAAAGCTTAATCATTTTCAGATCAGACTAGTTCTTTGGAACCGTTGTGAGATGGGCCACATTTGGCTATCAGCTCAAAGGAAGTGCATCAGTTTTTCAGCGGCTTTTGAATCGGTTTTGTGGCTGCAATTAGGTAAGAAACTCTTCCTATGATCTCAGTTATGATTCGTGAAGTGTAGATCATGTTTTAAGATGTGCAGATGTTAGTAAAAGATGTGTTTTTGTTGATCAAGGATCATAAGTGTCCTTGGGATGTTTAGATATGTTTTCTACGTTTTTTTATGTGTTTAATTCGATGCCAATTAGGTCAGAAACGGATTTGAAATCGCGTTTAGAAGATTTAACGTTTTGGGAAAAACCCAGGCGGACGGGCGTCTAAATTAGGCAGACGGGCGTCCGAGACCCTAGTAGCCCAGACGGGCGTTTGCAATAGGCAGAAGGGCATATGAGGTGAGATTTTTGATTCAGGATGTAGCTGTTTTAGACGGACGGGCGTCTGGGGTTTAGTGGAAGGGCGTTTGATTTCGGACGGGCGTCTGGCCTGTTTTGCCTTGTTTTTACGGTTTTATCATTTTAGTTTGGTTTTGGAGTTTATAATTATGTTGTAATGGTTCTAAACCTTCATTTATGATATGATATCATTAGTTAACATAAACAAGCCTGAATTGAGGTTCTGACTCGTTTAGTTAAAAACCGAATGTACTCTTCAAGGGAGTTGAAGTTTGGATCCGTCGGAAGAGCATGATAGGCTTGTGCTTTGATGAATTAGCATTCATCAATGTCTGTGTAATTGCTAGGCCTTGTCAATGTCTAGTGGTTCAGGAAGAGAGTAGTCAATGTGAGGGAGATTAATTGAAAACACATAGGTGGTTAGTTAACCATTCTAATAAAGCACGTACTTGACTAGTAAAAGATTAAACAACATGTCTCTCTTGGATAGGCACCAGTCTATTTCGCAATGTGTGTGCTACCTCTGAAGGTGGATGAACCCGTAGGTCAAAAGAACCACAAGTTCGGGGGACTCCGTGGATATTGGTGTGATCCACTAATATGTTGCAATCGATATCTCCTAGTGGATATACATCAGGCGTAGTGCCCTTGAGTGCGGTTGTAACATAGATAAGTTAAAGTAGAAACGTTTAGTCAATTCATGTTGATGGACATGAGATGAGCCCTAGATTGAGTCGGTCACACTTAAACAACTAAACTTTTAAATATCTTTTCCCCGACAACGGCGCCAAAAACTTGTTCGATAAAACTAGTTTTAAATTTATTTTATCGAAACACCCCAAGTATAAGGTTCGTAGTATAGGGTGTTACCGAGTCGTCCTAAGGGAATCGTATAATTATCGAATTACAGTATAGTCGTTATAAATAATGTCACGAAAATTTAAATTAAACTATTGTTGAAATTAATTTTAATATAAAACGGAGATTAAGATTGTATCAAATAATTAAAGAAACAGTAGAAGAGCGAATCAACCACACAACAATCACACAACCATTTTATGATCAGAATACGATTTTATTGGTATGATCAATCTCAAAATCGATTAAATTCCTTTAACTCAATTTCTAGGATTCTGTTTTCTTTTACAATCAAAACAATTTAACATACATCACAAGATCATCAATTTGTTCCCAAATTACATAACCCAATTAACAACAAATGATTCCTCAAGATATTATTAATTGTATCGATCGAAAAGGTTCTATTGTTGAATTATATTTCCATACAAATTCAAATCAACATGTGGTTTCATTGACATTCCTATCTAACAAAACACTTAACAATCAATCCAAATACCAATCGATAAATAAAATACAATATTAGAATTCATAAATAAAGATAACCTAACAATTCGTGGTTGTGGTGATGTTGATGTGATATCCTCAGCTTATTCTACCGCTTATACGCTTAGCCCCCTGCATCCTTGTGATGATCCAAGACACGGTTGAAGGAAAGAAACTCATAATTTTTAGGGTTTTAGTGCGGTTGCTTTTGGGGTGGAATATGCGGTCGCTCTCTCGTGTGTGTATTAGGGTTGAAATAGGTAATCGTATTTATAGAACTCGAGGCGGTGTGCTTAAAATCGGTGGTGGACGCCCGTTTGATGACTCGGACGCCCGTCGAGTGCAAAACATATTTGAGTCGGGCCGAAGCCGGGTTGGGACGACGCCCTATACAAAATCAGGCGCTTCGTTCGCTAAAAATCATCAAACTCGAATCGATTGCACCTCACGGACGCTTGATCTAGTGATTCAAACGTTCATCCAGCTTGCATGGGCAGCAAACGCACGTCCAACATTGCCAACGTCCGTCCAGAGCTCCTAGGATTGATTTAATTGATTTCTTCCCTCTTTATCTCTTTATTCTTCAGCTCCCACTCTTCAAAGCACGATTAAACACTTCAAATCATCTTTGTCCAGTCGCATTTAACACCTTCAAGTCATTGAAAGCATACCAAAGTGTAACACAACTCAAACCAACATAAAATCATCATTTTAAGCACGTAATTGGCACATTTTACACTTTTTATAACTTTAAAACCATTTCTTCAATTTATTCATTTAATACGTAATTTTCTATAAAAATTACTAAAATACGGGGATTATTGTTATGAAATATTGCAATATAAATCATAAAATTCACCGAGAACAACTCCCCCACACTTAGCTTTTTGTTCGTCCCGAACATAACAATCAAAACTATCTCACTGTACATGTAATCCACATAGGCTCTCGACTCACGTAACAAAAGATATGACAATGATAGCAATTAATACCACCATAGAGATAGATTCTGTGTGTGTGTGAAAAGCCCTTTTCAATCTCCACCATTCTTTCGCACAGAAATCCTTTCAAACAATCCTAATGACATTCCTAGGTATAGGCAGTAATTGTTCCACACAAAGTCTTCCCGTGTACTTATTAGGATAATCCCTAATGCATATCATTCAGTTTATACTAGGGATAGTCAGGAGATAACTACGGTTCCTACCAACTTTACTAACTTTCCACATTGCCATTTGCTAATTTTCTTTTAAAGTTCACTTAATACCACATGTATAGCATATGCCCTCATTCCCGAGCAATAGGATGTTTCGTGATAACACCCTAGCTGGACTATTATCATAAGGCAGTCGGGGAGCTATTGAGCCTTATAGTGGTATAGGACATTTCGTGATAGTGCCATACCGCACTCAAATCATTGGCAGCTACATCCGACATACACATATTTTATTCATATTATTCATCTTAGATTGGTATACAAACCTTAAGATATATCCCTCCTATCACATTCAAACCTTCAGATATTCACAGTACACGTTTAGAATTTAGGTGTTACGTTTACTGTTACTATTAAGCACAAGTCTCTCTAGGATAAACCACTAGGATCGTGAATGGATAAAGTTTAAATAAACTTCGCTTCAATTTCAAAGGCTTGCGTGAATATGAAATGAATACTATCTCGTATCAGTAAAAACATGCTATAGTTATCTCACAGAAGTTACAGACAATCATCGTCAAGAAACTACAACTAGCGAGCCTTTTTGTTTCAATCATATGCTCGTAACTCACAAAAAATTTTAAATTTGGAATGAAATCCACATTTACTCATTTTCCAATAAATATAACATGAAAACATGTAGACACCCCCCACACTTAAATCACATTATGTCCTCAGAATGTGCAAATGAAAGAAAAGAATACTTAGCTGGTTGCAAAGTGCTTGTCGGCTGGAACATTAATGTACCGCTGCAACTCGTATCAAGAACCGACAACACTGAAGGAATAGCTGGCAAAAACCGCTCAAAATTATCTGCAACACTTGACATAGCGTATAATCTCGGAGGACAAGGGGTATATGATTAAACATGGAACCATGAAACAAGGCAAGTGGTGCAAGTAGGTAACGGGACAACCAACACACAACAAGTTTTATTAAAACTAAGTAAGGAAATAAAATACTTGAAAGGATATCTAGGATGCCTCCTAGTAGCGCTTCTTTTATGTCAGTAGCTTGACAGAGTCAGCAAAGGCAACCCGGATCGGGCCACTTTGGTTTGATCAGGGCCACTCCTTCATTAGAGTCAGAGTGGAGAGCATCGGTGTGGTCACATCAACAACAAGTCAAGTGCGCGACTGAGTCCTGGAACTTAGCCATCCAGACAACACTAATTTTCTTCTTCGTGTTGTTGCTTAATTGTGGCACTGGCATACTGATAGGTGCAGGAGTCGTGGTAGAAGCATCTTTAAGGTTAAGGGCAATAATGTCATCATCCGAAGTAAAGAAGTCGGATGGGATCTCATCACAAATCAGCACATCAGTCATGTCAACCAACTTTTGAAAGTATAGGACTTCAGGTGCTTCATAAGGCTGTCCGAAATACTTTTTCAATCGATGACCGTTCACTTTAAAAGGTTGACCGCTGTACCCTTTCAAGGAAATTGCTCCACCCGGATGAACTTCGACAATTTCAAAGGGTCCGGACCATCTGGACATAAGCTTGCCAGCAAACAGATGTAATCTGGTGTTGTAAAGCCAAGCCATCTCTCCTACCTTGAAATCTTTTATCTTTGCATCATGGAGCGCCTTCGTTCTCTCCTTGCTCAGCTTGGCGTTATCGTAGGCCCTGAGTCTTAATTCATCGAGCTCATGTAGTTGCAGTAATCTTTTCTCCCCACAGTGTTGGCTATCGAAGTTTAAGAATTTAATAGCCCGAGAAGCTCGTGTGCTCACTGACCGGTAGATGGCAAGCCTTGCCATAAACCATTTGAAATGGTGACGTACCCATAGGGGTCTTGAACGCAGTGCGATAAGCCCAAAGTGCGTCGTCCAACTTCAGACTCCAGTTGGATCTAATTGAATTTACCGTTTTCTCCAAAACCCGCTTTAGACTTCTGTTGCTCACCTCGACTTGGCCATTGGTTTGCGGGTGGTATGGTGTACCAATTCTATGCTTGACACCATATCTCTCAAGAATTTTATCCAGTGGTGCATTACAGAAATGCGAACCTTCATCACTGATAAGGGCTCTAGGACAGCCAAATATAGTAAAGATATTCTTTTGCAAGAATTTCTTTACAACTTTGTGATCATTGGTTTGGGTGGCTATGGCCTCTACCCACTTGGAAACATAGTCCACATGCACTGCAGAATATATTTGTTAGAGCATGATGATGGGAACGGTCCCATAAAATCAATGCCCAGACGCCAAAAACATCACATTCCAAGATAGGCCTCAAAGCCATCTCCATCCTAATCTTGAGTCTCCTACTCTTTGGCATCTATCATAGCCTTTGCAAAAGGCTTCAAAGATCTTTAAACAAAGTAGGCCAAGAAAAAAACCAGCTTGAAGGATTTTGTGACTGTCTTAGGTGCTCCGTAGTGTCCACCAATGGTACCACTATGACATTGCTCCGAATATCCAATTGTTCATTCTCCGAACGCACCTTCTAAGCAACCCGCCCTGCGGACTTTAAGCAGATATGGATCCTCCCATACGAGATACTTTATGTCGCTAAAAAATTTCTTCTTTTCCTGATACGTCATCTCTTCTAAATGCCTACTTGCTAAGTAGTTAACGTAATCAGCATACCACGGCCTCACAGTCTCTAGCTTCATTAATTGCTCAGTCGGAAAGTCAATGCCTATCTCCTTAGGGATTTTGCCACCCTCGTTCACTAGGCGAGATAAGTGGTCAGCTACAACATTATCACTACCCTTCTTGTCCTTAATTTCAAGGTCAAATTCCTGTAGTATCAGAATCCATCTAAGAAACCTTGGTTTAGCGTCTGCTTTTTCCATAAGGTAGCGTAGTGCTGCGTGATCTGTCCAGACCACAACTTGAGACCCGAGAAGGTAACTTCTAAATTTATCCATAGCAAAAACGACAGCTATGAACTCTTTCTCCGTAGTAGTGTAGTTACACTTGAATTTGGGTTCAAAGTTCGGCTCGCATAGTAGATCGGCCTGAACTTTTTGTCAATTCTTCCGCCTAATCTGCGCCCCGCTGCGTAGTTAGAGGCATCGCACATTAATTCAAAAGGCTTAGTCGGTCGGTGCGATTAAGATAGGGGCATTTATGAGCTTATCCTTTAGGCAATTGAAAGCTTCCTTGCATTTCTCATCAAACAAGAACTCAACATCATCTTTCGGAAGGTTAGATAAGGGCTTGGCGATGGTGGAAAAACCCTGAATAAACCAATTGTAGAAGCCAACATGACCTAGAAAACCTTGTACCTCTTTCCTTTGTTTTGGCACGCCATCTTTTCAATGGCCTCTACTTTAGCCTTATCAACCTGAATATCAGTACTGGACACCTTGTGTCCTAGAACAATTCCTTCATCTACTAGAAAATGGCATTTCTCCCAGTTGAGTACTAAATTCTTTTCAACACAGCGTTGATGTACCATATCTAGATTTTCCAAGATCTCATCAAAGCTATCTCCATAGACTGAGAAGTCATCCATGAAGACTTCCATACATTTCTCCACAAGTCCATCGAAAATGGCCTACATGCACCGTTGAAATGTTGCTTTGGTGCATTGCATAACCCGAAAGGCGTGCGAAAAGCAAAAGTGCTCGATGGACACGTAAACGTAGTCTTCTCCTGGTCATTAGGGTCGATGGCTATCTGGAAGTAACCAGAATATCCATCGAGGAAACAATAATACTTATGACCACTCAGTCTTTCAAGAAGCTGGTCAATGAAAGGTAATGGGAAATGGTCTTTGGCGGTGACTTCATTCAATCTGCGATAATCAATGCACCATGTAGCCAGTCACAAGGCGTAAAGCTACTTCCTCCCCCTTTTCATTATTTTCCACGGTAATACCTCATTTCTTTGGCACAACTTGAGTGGGGCTAACCCACTCACTGTCGGCGATTGCATAGATGATTCCCATGTCTAACCATTTGATGACTTCTTTCTTGACAACCTCCTGCATGTGCGGATTCAGCCTTCGCTGAGGTTGTCTGAATTTCTTAGCTCCTTTCTCCGTTCAGATTTTATGCATGCACACATCGGGGCTGATTCCTCGGATATCACCCACTTGCCATCCGAACACGAAGATGTTTTTCTCAAGCACTTTTATCAGTAGTGCTTCTTGTTCGGGCTCGAGTTTTGAAGAGATGATTAAGGGCAACTTCTCACCGTCCTTAAGAAAAATGTACTTAACGTGTTGCGGAAGCGGTTTAAGCTCCAAGTCAGTAGGTGGTTGCTCAATACTGGATTTTAATGGGCCACCTTTTTCCTTATGGGCTTGAAGTGGTTGACTGAAGAATACCTCATCAGCACCCGCTTCCTCCTTCTTATGCGTGATCATCTTAATCAATTCTTCATCTTCTAGCTCATTTGCTAGCTGCTCCCAATCATCAACCTCCCAATGAATAGTCTCTCTCCAGAAATCCACTTCGTCCCAACTACCCATCAGGGCTTCCTCTTCTATAGGGTTAAAGTCTTCCTGATGCAGCTCTTTGAAATCATCGTTCATTGCTGGGAAATTCCATGTTTCGTGTTCATTGACAGGCTTAGTGTGAGCAAGTTGTGAAGACGACTCGTTAGTGACTACGGCCTGTGATGAAACAGAAGATGGTCCACAATCAGCTTGATCTTTAGTGTTTATAGCTTCGAAAACACCTATCTATGTTAGCTCTTCCGCTTCTTCAGAGTTGGCATCTTCTTCGTCCTCATAAATTGCTTCGACGAACGAGATTTCTTCAATCAAGGTTTTCTCAGGACTTTTCCCTCACGTGAAGGTAACAGATGTATCATCAACTCTAAGCGTAATCTGACCCTTACATAAATCGATGAGGGCGGCAGAGGTCTCCAAAAAGGTCCGGCCTAGAATTAGGGGCATCTCTTCGTCAGGCGGATAGTCTAAGATAACCCAGTCGGTAGGGAAAACCAAGTCTTCAACATTGAGAAGAACATTAGTAACACAACCAGCTGCTGAGCGGCTAGATCGGTCTACCATCTGAAGAGAAATAGGGCGTTCCCGCATTCTTTTATCTAAACCGAGCTTTTTGCAGACGTTCAATGGCATCACATTTATAGAGGCCCCTGAGTCGCATAAGACGTTTTGGAACATGTGGCCTTCAATCTCACAAGATATTGAAAGTCTTCCGGGGTCACCTCGCTTAGTAGAAACTTTTTGTGAAACCATAGAGCAGTCTTTTCTTAAAACTTCTTCCGCCATCCCTTGAAGCTTCCTCTTGCTCCCACAAACTTCCTTAAGATACTTAGAGCACTTGGGCATTTCAGTCAATACCTCAACTAGGGGTATACTCACTTTGGTGTCTCTGAGCATCCTCATCATCCGTCATATTGTCTGTCATGACTGAGGGTATTCTCTTTCTTCTTTGGCGGGTAAGGACGGGCTTTATCATTGTTCATGGCTTGATTTCTTATGGCTTCGTCTTCCTTATCCTTCTATCTGACAAACTTTTCCTCCCTTTTCTTTGTCAGGGGTACAACCACCTGATTTTTCCTAATTTCTTTATCAGATTAATTTTCATCCCCCGAAGAATCATCATCATTAAGCTCCTCCTCACTATTGCTTTCTTCGGTATTTAACTTCTGATTGCCCCCTCTTGAACTTATGGTGTCAGGAGGGGCTACTCGTTTCCCGACATCTTTCCGGGTCCCGCCTGCTTACCACTTCTTAGAGTGACCTTATTCAGCTCTTCGCCTCCATACTCCCGTTGAGGCGTGATGGAAGTGCAAACATTGATATCTGCTTTAGGATTTCTTTCGGTATAACTTGGAAGTTTACCGTGGGGTCTGCTTGCTTGTTGGTCTGCCATCTGACCAACCTGTCTCTCTATTGTCTTGACACTAGTAGCCAGGGTCTTCATCATGTCTACTAGCTCATCAAACTTATGTTGAGGGACACAAGAGGTGGTTTGGTTATGATGTTGGTTTTGATTCCAACCACCTTGAGGTCTTTGGGAGTTAGGATTGTGAGATTGATTAACTATCCCAGGAGTTGGTCTTTGATAACTTGAGTTGAAAGAAGATTTTGAATTGGATGGGCCAGGTGGTGCATTGGCTTGATTAAAATTGGGTCATTGAAATCCGGAATGATTCTGGTCCTGATTGAAGTTTTTGAAGGTTTGGTTATGATTCTCCATTGAATTCACTTCCTCATTCATCTCATTTCCCGCCTGCATTCCCAGGTAGTTCACATCTGATGGCCCTTGTTGCTGCTGCATTTGTAAATTGGCTAGCTGCTTGCTAATTACTTCCATTTGAGCAACTAACAACTTAGTCTCATAATTGCTCGCAGCAGATTCCTTCTTATTCCCACTACCATTGGTCTTCCTTGGAGTTGACCACATATTATTCTTTGCTATCGTTTCAGCTACCCTGTAAGCAGCGTCATCACCTCCCCCTAGGAAGGATCCATGAGCAGTTGAATCAAGGTAGTCTCTTTTTGGTTGAGAGACACCTCTATAGAATAACTCTAGTAGCTCATTTCTACTATATCCATGGTTGGGGCACTTCCTCATCAGCAGATTTAGTCTCTCCCATGCTTTCCCCACACTCTCTCTATCAAGCTGTTCAAATGTGGCTATCTCCCTTTTCATGTCCATGATTGTCCCAGGTGAGACAAACTTCAGAGCAAAGGCTCTTTTGACATCATTCCAGGAACGGAGAGAATGATGGGCTAAAGATTTGAACCAACGGTTTGCTTCACCCTTTAGAGCAAATGGGAAGAGTTTTAACTTGAAAATCTCCGAATCAATACCAGGATAGTGGCCTGCTTCGCAGATTTGAACGAAGGGGGACAAGAAGTCATGAAGATCTTCTTCAGCAGTACCATGAAAAGAACTATTCTGGACCAGCCCAACCACTCCATTTTTAGATCGAAGTTCAGTTGTCCCATGTCTGGAGGGCGAATAGGTCGATGCTCTTCCAGGAAGTCTTGGTCAAGATAGGGGGCATAGGGGTCTTGATTTAATTGGTTTAGTTGGTTTTGACGGAATTGTTGAAATTGATTATTTATCCCAGCTTGTTGATTTTGTTGTTGTTGTATTGCCTGCATCTGTTGAAGGATCAGATTCATTTGGGCTTGAGGGTCTAGATTTGGAACTTCGTTAGCCATAATGTCTGGATTAGGGAAGAGCTTTCTCCTGAGAATAGATCGCTCAGGTTCGGGATTAAATGTAAGATGTCCCTTCTTACTCCTGCTTTGCATAAACCAGTAGAGCAGAACAGGAAGAAATCAACCTTAGGGTTGATGAGAACGAATGTAGAGAAGATTAGAGGGTTTAGAGGTTTAGAAAGAGAGAAGAGAGAATAAGAGAGGTGAAAAATTAAGAGATTGAACCGGCGTTCAGTATGAGTGAACGCTGGTTCAGGGGAAATTCTGGAAGTGGACGCTCGTTCAAGTCACAGAACTACCGTTTAGAAGACAAATTGGGGGGCAGACGGACGTTCAAATGCTGGACGCCCGTTCAGAAAGTTTCTTTTTATTTTTTTATTTTTATTTTTATTATTATTATTTTTTAATTTAGAAAATATATAGAAACAGAAACAGGAAAAGAAACCTACCTACGAAAAACTTAAAACGGGAAAAACACTAAGACGGTGAAAAAAAATGTGTTGAAATCTTCTAGGGCTAAAATGGAAGGGAAAACAGCAGATTTTGACCTCGAAAACGGTGTTGAACGTCCTACATCCGTTCACCACGTCGTCGATGTCGGAACGAGCTTTCTGAATTGGGGTCCTACACGCCAAACGGACACTCGAGCCGAAAGTTATGGCCAAAATACTGCCGACACAGAAAACTGCACTACGAAGAATCCGACAACCGTTACCGATTCCCCGGCAACGGTGCCAAAAAATTGTTCGATAAAACTAGTTTTAAATTTATTTTATCGGAACACCCCATGTATAAGGTTCGTAGTATAGGGTGTTACCGAGTCGTCCTAAGGGAATCGTATAATTATCGAATTACAGTATAGTCGTTATAAATAATGTCACGAAAATTTAAATTAAACTATTGTTGAAATTAATTTTAATATAAAAGCGGAGATTAAGATTGTATCAAATAATTAAAAGAAGCAAAGAGAACGACCGAGAATCAACCACACAACAATCACACAACCATTTTATGATCGAATACGATTTTATTGGTATGATCAATCTCAAAATCGATTAAATTCCTTTAACTCAATTTCTAGGATTTTGTTTTCTTTTCCAAGCAAAACAATTTAACATACATCACAAGATCATCAATTTGTTCCCAAATTACATAACCCAATTAACAACAAATGATTCCTCAAGATATTATTAATTGTATCGATCGAAAAAGTTCTATTGTTGAATTATATTTCCATACAAATTCAAATCAACATGTGGTTTCATTGACATTTCTATCTAACAAAACACTTAACAATCAATCCAAATACCAATCGATAAATAAAATACAATATTCGAATTCATAAATAAAGATAACCTAACAATTTGTGGTTGTGGTGATGTTGATGTGATATCCTCCGGTTATTCTACCGCTATACGCTTAGCCTTGCATCCTTGTGATGATCCAAGACACGGTTGAAGGAAAGAAACTCATAATTTTTTAAGGGTTTTGGTGTGGCTGCTTTTGGGGTGGAATATGCGGCTGCTCTAATATGTGTATTAGGGTTGAAATAGGCGCTGTATTTATAGAACTCTGAGGCGGTTGTGCTTAAAATCGGTGGTGGACGCCCGTTTGATGACTCGGACGCCCGTCCAGAGTGCAAAACATATTTGAGTCGGGCCGAGCTGGGGTTGGACGCTCGTCCTATACAAAATCAGACGCTCGTTCGCTAAAAATCATCAAACTCTGAATCCAGTTGCACCTCCTGGATGCCAGTCTAGTGATTCAACCGTTCGTCCAGCTTGCATGGGCAACAAACGCACGTCCAACATTGCAAACTTCCGTCCAGAGCTCCTGGGATTGATTTAATTGATTTCTTCCCTCTTTATCTCTTTATTCTTCAGCTCCCACTCTTCAAAGCACGATTAAACACTTCAAATCATCTTTTTCTAGTCACATTTAACACCTGCAAGTCATTGAAAGCATACCAAAGTGTAACACAACTCAAACCAACATAAAATCATCATTTTAAGCACGTAATTGGCACGTTTTACACTTTTTATAACTTTAAAACCATTTCTTCAATTTAATCATTTAATACGTAATTTTCTATAAAAATTACTAAAATACAGGGATTATTGTTATGAAATATTGCAATATAAATCATAAAATTCACCGAGAACACTTCTCTTTCGTATTAAGTACATTGTACTTACCTCAAATGCATGTTTTCTATGTGTTTGGGGATGAGAAGACGAACAGGTCGATATTGTTTACGAGGAGGAGTTCGATGATGACGTTTGAAGACGCCGCATTGAAGACTTTACATTATTCATTTATTAGACTGTTTAGACTTTTGGTCTTTCAAGACTTGTAGTATCGTTACGTTTCTTTTGAGATTATCGTACATTTCTTTCGGATTATCGTATTTTTCCTTGAATGTAATAAGTTACATTTCCTTCTTTAGATTTCATTTCTATTCTTGGATGTTTGGAAATTTTATACCTGAGTATTTTGCTTCCGTTTGCTTATTTTTGATACGACGTAGTAAAGGCTTACGTATAAAGTGAATTTGTTTTTATTTTATACGTGCCGAACGTTCCTTTTCCGGATAGGGACTCGGTGTCCGGGAACGGGGCGTTACATCGGTATAATACCCTACTCCCGACCCCTAGGTCCACTGGGGTCATTCTAGAAGGGGTTGCGAACCTCTCGCCGCGACTTCAATAACAAAACTAAAATTCCAAAATAATAATCCATTAAATCCACAATTTAACATAGTAAATCCACAAATGACTTGACAATACTTCAATAATTAATTTCCATTACAATATTACAAAAAAAATTATCACTAACTATTTCCACATGCAATTACAATAGCTCTTCAATAAAAATGAGGTACCATCCAAAACATTATTTATTTTTCCTCAAATCCCGATCAGTATCAACACTTATATTCTCCATTTCCCCCTCGATCAACAACCTGTGTTATAAAAGGAAAAAACAAAAGAAACAAAGGAAACGAGGCGTCAACAAAGGGCTGGTATGATCCGTGTGTGCAAGTGTTATATATATATATAATATTTATATATATATATATATATATATATATATATATATATATATATATATATATATATATATATATATATAAACATCTTGAGTTTATTCTTTGAAAAAAGCAATTGGAAATCTTTATTTATTAGAACAAATGGAAAGAACAATTGTAAATATTGAAGTGCACGAGCATTAAGAAATCTTGTTTGGTTAATTTACGAGCACCAGCTTTGGCCGAGCCGATGAGTCAAGTACCGCCGTAACACCATTTGTACCCAGGGATTTCAACTGCACTCCATGAGAACTAGCCAAGCCTGACAACTCCGGCCAATTGTCAGGGAAAAGAATAAACCTTCACCGTGCAAACCTCCTACACGGCTCCAGCCAACCGTGTCCATGCCCTATATGATATATCTATCATATATAAATGCCCCACTAGGTTCTCTTAACTGAAAGTCCGGATAAGACAATCACACCTATTGTGATCTGGGCGCATTAAGAGCATGTTAAAGGAGAGACCCGATACTCTCGATTAACTTCACTACGGGCTAATTGTGTTTTAAATACATCTTCACTAACTCAATCCTCCCGTGTATATCCCATACACTGAGTTATGTGATTACATAAACGATATACTTTAGGGTATTTTGTAGTGTAAATACTATTGTCACATCGGTGTTTATGAGAATAATAAATATGAATAATAATATCATTTCATTTATTAAATAAAACAATTACAAAATTTTCTTTCGGGCATTACACCTAACAATCTCCCACTTGCACGAAAGTATGTGATTAATTGTTTTAGAGCACACCCTATTATTTAAACTACAACAAACTACATCTCCCACTTGCTCTAAAGCAATGGAGACCCATCCCGTATTCTAGCACCTATTAAGCATATCATAACCATTGCAGATGACAAAGTACACTCCGAGTGTCCCGTCGTAGGATAGGTCAATGACTCGGGGAGTACCTACATCTAAATATCATGGGTCTTAATGATTAGTCAGGTTGTGGGCTCGAGACGATCCGTAGAATCAAAACGTTACCGGTCCATCTAATCATGTGGTACCTTCCCAATATGCTTTTGACCTCTAGTGATTTCGAAAATCTTTATAAGCTACCCCTTCATCGTTTGCACAATGATGTGGTATCGGCTTCCAAATCTAGAATCACTCCCAGATATGAGAAGGAAATACTTAAGCTATATCGCCTCTCTAGCTACTACAAAAGACGCTAATCACCCAACTAGTTAAAGTCGAGTTGGCGTTGCTGGATTCCTCCAGGAAATAGCTTCAACACAAGAGTAAACACTGAGCCCGAGATCGACTTAACGATCATCCTCAATCTGACTTAAAGTCAAAATCAATGTGTCACACATATCCAAGTTCACACTTGAATATGGCCGCATATTATTCCTTGTTCTCTTCAAGATACTAAAGGACATACTAAACTTGCTTTGTTAACCGCCGAATCTAAGATTCGATCAAAGTTGACGTTCAACAACCTGACCATCTCTTACTAGAAAGAGAATATATCCTATTTCTCTTGATCCGAAGATTTAGAGAGTCATTCCTGAGGCATTGGGTAGAACTTCCTCGCTGAATGTTGCATACACAGATGCATCATGTTAACCAATAAGATGGATGGGAAACCAGTGACTGATTTTAATGAATTCGACCGAGTCAAACTCTTTAAGATGTGGTCCAAATCTCTGTTGCAGAGAATTGTGGCATTGTCAGATTCTGACTTCAGATAACACACCCATGTTGATTCCAACTGGTGCAGTGTTATCCTTCACAAACACTAATATATGTATATATTCACTACTGTACTAAAATTGATATCTAGTCTACAAAAGACTTGTCAATATTCTGGTCAAATCCACATATTGTAGAAATATATGACTTCCAGTGACCGAGAGGTTTGCTTTTTATCCACAAAGGACATAAGCCTTGGCAGTCATCCTGTCATAAGTTCATAAGGCAATACCCTTCTGTTCCGAATGAATCCAGACTCCGTTTTTTTGGCAAGAAAATCTCAGGGAATCACCCATATTTTCTGTTTTTTAACAAAATCATGCAATACTAAGTGGTAAGAGAGTCCAAGGTCTGCTTAACTCTCTACTGCTTAGGAAATTACCCCAAGACCACTCAAGCTTTGTTCTGAAAGATAAACTTTCCTATTCATTCTACTCTTTTCCGTGTAGATCCAATTACTCCCACTGGGCCTGAGACGCTCAGGTGGTTCTACAAGAGTATGAACAGAACTGGAGTACCAAACTCCATGGCTATTAAACAAACCTCTATTATCAGAATCCTATACTGCTCACAAAAGAGCCATATGTCATCAATCGATCCTCAGACTACAAAGTCCGCATAACCCGTAATGGGTAATGGATAAATCATACTCCCAATACTTACTGGGTGGATCGAAAGTCTGATTTAGTTTAGTAGTATTTAGTGTAATCACCAACAACCGATGTTGGATGTGGTCTGATTTTAATCAGTTAGTAACTACCTTGAGTAAACGTACTTCAAGGTTCAAGGTTTTTCTATTTATGGACACTATCAGAAAGGATGCAACAGTATAACTGTCCCTTCCCGATTTCAAGAATCTAACCTTTATACACAATAGGTTAAAAGATATATCACGAATGGTCATTGACCTAACGTATGTGCGAAATTCCCAGTCTTACCTTCAAGCACCGTGTGCTAAATGCTTATATTTATGGAAGTGGGGTGAACCGAATCCACACCTTATCCGTAAATTCCAAAGCATATTTTAGGTAGACTTCTCGGTCTTACATTTCAATGTAAACCGTTATTTCACTTCTAATATCATTATTGAGTTAAGCTGTGTATTGTAGCACATCTAAAAACTATATAAGGCAATTTAACGGTTTCTCACTTAGTGAGAACATGTCACAATAAGGCAGGCTGAGCATCAGTCTCGAGGACTATGAATGGCCTTTTCCGAGTATAGAATACTCTATCTCTGTTGAAAATAGAGAAACCTCATATATTTTGGATAAACTTACTGGAGTGTTTGAATAGTTATCAGACAAGAAGTCACTACTCGGAAGCTCCTACTAGCTTGTATCTTTCATCAGACCCCGAAGGCCGTCATGAACAAGCTATGTTACTTCTTTATAACCATTATCCTTTCCCGATTGAAAGGAAACTTAGTCATTAAACCTTTGAGACAATATAACCAGACTGGGAGAAAGGAATCACCCTGAGCCAGTCTTCAGGTCTTGTCTTTTAGGGACTATGCACGAACTATGGAATATGAAGAAGCGTTTATCTAAATATCGAAAACCAATTGCTTTTAATAGTTCTTAAGATGTGTTTATATATATATTTCAGCAGTTCTAAGAGGTTTTGACTTTATCAAACAAAAGTCCGAGTCTTGGATTCGTACTACAAATGGTATATTCACTTTTTATATGACAAACAAATTATCGAATAGAAGGTAAATCCATTCGTTCCAACGAATCTTAAACCGAAAATAAATTTTCCGCGATACCCAATGATTGAATCCGAGATTCATTTCCTTATATCACTCCCACTATTCTAGTTAAAATTAACTGCCCGTTGTTTACTCCTTTAATCGTTAAATGCGCTGCTACCTTGTTCTTCCAAAGAACTTAGCTCGAGAAAATCGCCAAGGATTCATAGGTTGGTGATCCAAAATCACTGTCCTTATCCTATGATTTTCAGTTAATTAATTTTCGGTTCAGCCTTAAAGTTTTCTCAGTTTAGATGACTAACACATTGGGACATATTCTCCCATTCATTGCGTGAATGGAAACAGTCTTGAACCAGTGGTTCGTTTGAGTAGACACTACTCTTGAACCGTGGGATGTCTATTTCGAGTGTTACTCGTCGGGACTTCTCGGATTTTCTAATATACCAGAAAAAAACAACAAATCATAACATTTAAAGCTCCCACTAGTTTATCGGTTCCAAATACCGTCTAACGAGCAATGCTTTATTTTTATGATTTTCCGATTTAGAAAATCTTTCATACATAGTTCCAATGTTTCCAAAAAAACAACAAATCATAGAACTCCCACTAGTTCATCGATTCCAAATATCGTCCAACTAGCGACATTTCATGACTTTCCGGTTTTTCAAATAGAACGGTTACGTGTGTAGTCAGTTACACTTTTCTAATGTTCTAGAAAAACAACAAATCATAAAGCTCCCACTAGTTCATCGATTCCAAATTTCGTCCAACTAGTAAAACTTCATGATTTTCCGATTTATCAATTAGAAAATTACTCGTGTAATCACTACACACTCAAAATTCACTAGAAGAATTTCAAAGTCCGAAATCACCTTTGATCAAACTAAGTTTGTCTCCCGTTTGACACGAATGACACTAGTGACACACCTATATGTCACTCTGGTTTTTAAAAGGCTTAAGAGAAAATATCTCTTTCGAAAAATAATTGCATTATCGATTAACTAGTTCAACGTCCTAGTTACATTCAACTTTTTAACGAAGTCAATATTAGTCAATTATTAATTTTTAAGCAATTTTAGTGTATGAGATATAATGCTGTAAATAAAATGACATATATTAATTCAAGTTTAACACTACTATATAAGTTTATTTTAGGAATTGTAAACTAAAATTAAGTCTACTCTATCATTCCAAGGTTTTAACCTCGCGTCTCAGTGCCGCCGTAGGGTAGGTCAAAGAGATGACGGTTAAATCGATACAATCTCATCAATGAATAACTTGTGAGAATCGAACATCCCACGAGAATCGAACATCCCTTTATTCATTGTCTACCTTCCTTTTTTAGCCTAGATATTATCATGAATACCCTTGATGAGTGTGACCCACTATATCGGATCTCTTAGGTACGCCCCGAGTGTGCCGTCGTAGGATAGGTCAGTGACCCGACGAGTACCCGGAAATCCTATCCTTTCGAAGACCAAGCCATGAATGTTGATAGGGGTGAACATCCGTAGGGGGACGAAATCAAAGCGCCGCGAGGCGTCACCCTTCTCTCACTTACTTGTATCTATAGTAGAGGCCGTGGGGTTGGCTGTCGCCTCCCCCGCTCCCACTCAATATTTTGGAAGTGGTGGTGGGTTAACTAACCACGTCTTTTTTATGTTAACATAAAGCACATCAAATCAAGGATTCCGAATGGTGTCCATAACGTAGGCAAGCCTACCCGTCCTATTCGTTGGAACATGTGTGACAGTCGGACGAAATCGGGTGAAGAGAGCCTCATTGAGATAAGAAGAAATCACCCCTCCGCTCACCGGTGTAGCTTAGTCTTGCCGGATCCCCGTGCATACATCACACTGGGAGGGTTAAGTCGGTCGAGCGAAGCTCAGTTGACCACCCAACCTATAGGCGAACAGTTTTTATCGAAGATTTATTGTTCTTTTACCATCATTCAATCTCGTAGACACTACGAATCGAAAACGTGATCTCGTTTAGGCTTTTAAGGCGGTTCACCGAGAACACACACCGAAAGGCTTAACGATTTCATAACCTGTCCTCGGATCTTTAATTAGTTACTAAATTAAATAATTACCACGTATTAATTAAATTTCAACTAATTACGCTAGTTTGCATACATGCCTATTTTAATTACTAGAATTAAAATTCTACATGTATGCATGGAGTGGATTTATGATATGATGCATGTCATGGCAATTCCGATTTTATATTTATTTTATGATCAAACACATAAAAAATAAATTGCGGAAAATTTAAACACCGAGATGGATCGTTGGTACCCCCGTATCTAATCTATCCTAGGAAAAAGTAAATTACAATCTTGTTGTCTTCATGTCTTCGATCTTCAAACCTTGAACCACGAACCGCGAACCCAAAAGGACAAGGGGCCTTTATTCTATAAAATAAAATAAATATATTTTTTTCAAATATTTTTTTTAATTATTATTTTTTATTTAAAAATCCTGCTGTTTTATTATTTCAGA
Organism: Gentiana macrophylla; assembly: GCA_026214975.1. Taxonomy (NCBI): domain Eukaryota; kingdom Viridiplantae; phylum Streptophyta; class Magnoliopsida; order Gentianales; family Gentianaceae; genus Gentiana; species Gentiana macrophylla. The sequence goes on along the minus strand of CM047811.1, from coordinate 43,601,845 downwards.
AATATTTTTTATATTAAACAGCCGATATAAATATAAAAAAATGATTTTTAATAAAATCCAAAACCTAACCTAGTTAGGAAAATTATGAACAAAAAAATTTCAGCCCCGACTCCTATTCATACCTCGATTTCCATCTTCATCTCGTGTTCATCATCGTTCTTCGTCGTTTTTCCGGAATTACAAAATAAAATAAAAAAAATAGCCGAAAATTAAAGAAATAAAAAACAACAATTTTTACATCAATCCTATGCTCAAACGATCTAAATCGAGAGAGCTTACAATAGATCTAACGAGTAAACAGTACCAACCCCAATCCATCTCTTCAAACCACAACAATCGCAACATAAAAAAATACATATACATATCGGCCCCTAAAAAAAATTGGGACAAAAAATCTACAAGTTTTCCACTCCTTAGATCTAATATTTTATACGTATAAATATAGATCTCCAGGGCTCTGCTACCACTGTTAGTAATACCGTCGGCAACGAAAGCGATTTAAGGATCTAGATCTATAATTTACACGTAATAAAATAACTAGATGTACTCTACAAGGGGGTTGTAGAACATACCTCTTGGATCTCAAAATCCAAGTAGAAGAACCACAATAGGAAGAATAAAGGATGGTGTGAAGAGCACCACGATCTTCCGCACGTGTGATCCAAGCAACTCCCGGTGGAAGGAAATTCTCGTCTCGAATCCTCCCGATATGCTATCCGGAAAATCTCCAAGATTCTCCCTCTTATTCCCCTTGGCCGAATTTTCCATTTCTCTCTCTAAGAGATCAAATTCGAATTTTGTGTTGTATTTTAGGCTTGGGAGAACTCTCTTTATATGAGAGAGTAATCCTTGTTCTCCAAGGATTTTATTTTGCAAATAAATAAATCCAATAAATAAAAGATAATCCCATAATATTCTAGAACTAATCTAGAATAATATTTATCTTTATTTCTTACCATAAATATTTATCCAATAAATATTTTGTGCACATGTCTTATTAATTCACAAGAAAACTAATTTCTTGTTTCCTAAAACATGTGGAGGGCTGAAAATTACTTATTGACCTAGTCAATATGAATTTCGGCCATAACACACTAATTTTGCCAAGATTATGAAAACATGTATTTTTCACATATTTAATTATTTAGCCCAACTAATTTAATAGTCAACTAAACAATTAATTCACATATCGTTTTACTCAAATTCTAATAAGAACTAAATTAATATTATTAGGATTTGACGTCCGAGAATAGCTATGCAATATTGGAGGCACGTCAGGGACCATGGACTAATAATCAGCGGCTCCGATACATCAAATAAATAATTATCTTACGAACAGAATAATTATATTCGATAAATCAATCACAGGAATATGCCACCATAATCCCGTGACTGCACTCCTCCGATTATGATATTATATTTATCTCCTCACGAGAATGATAATAAGCGTCCATTGATATAATCATTACATATGGAATAATCCTTCATAGACTATTCATTCAAAATCGGGAAGTTACCGTTAACCCTTTTTAGAACCTCTTATCCTTATTTACCATTAACCTCCTAGTGATAAATTAATTCATACAACTCACTGGTAGCTAATCAGTGTAATATGAACTCCGTGGATCGATCAGTTTCTAGTATTAACAAATAAGGGAACTGTCTATCTACTTCCAGAAATGGAAGGAATGGATTGCGTATCTGTGATAACACAGACTACTCACTCAATCCAGTACAATGCCAAGATGGGGTAATTCAGATCACAAACTCAGTGTAATCCTTAACCGTCAAGTCAAACCTCATACTGATTCAAACAGTTGACTGTGATCACCTCAGGATTAAGATATATCCATAAATATGATCATCGATTGATTCGACAAGACTTCTCGATTACGGAATTATATCGTGAACTTTAATCAAATCGGTCCAGCCCAATATGATATATCTATCATATATAAATGCCCCACTAGGTTCTCTTAACCGAAAGTCCAGATAAGACAATCACACCTATTGTGTTCTAGGCGCATTAATTTCACGTTAAAGGAGAGACCCGATACTCTCGATTAACTTCACTATGGGCTAATTGTGTTTTAAGTACATCTTCACTAACTCAATCCTCCCGTGTATATCCCATACACTGAGTTAAGTGATTACATAAACGATATACTTTAGGGTTTTCTTTAGTGTAAATACCATTGTCACATCGGTGAATATGAGAATAATAAATATGAATAATAATATCATTTCTTTTATTAAATAAAACAATTACAAAATTGTCTTTCGGGCATTACACCTAACACTAGGACCCACGCACCAACCGCCATCCATTGTTTTCCCGGCTGTAGCATGAATCTTCGGGGAAAAGATACCATCCACTTTTACGAGTGAGCACTCTAGCTACTGTCGGAAAGAGTTCGAGTCAAGAGGCCCCGAGACCGGTGACTAGCCGTTATCCTAGAGCAGTAACTCTAATCTCCCTAGCCACCAGAGCTTTGACACTTTCGTGCCACGAGCGAGCGAGCGAGCAACTATTATCCGTCCATTCCAAGTATCATTTTTATTTATTTAAAAAAATGTGCACTAGCTCAAATCAAGCCGTTTAATTTTAAAGAAATCATTTGAAAATGACTTTCAAATTTAAAGGTTCATTCGATATATATACACAAAATATTTGAAAATAATATAAAACACACTTTTGGCTTGATATCAAAATAAAAGACTCACCTATATTCCGTACTATTACCGTACTCCTAGCATCAAGGTATGGGTCAATTCCTGGTTCGTACGTCCTTCGTGATCACTTATAATCCGATCAATAGCTTCCATCAATTATAATAAATCTCTCACAGCAACTTTCTGTGTTGGACTTATTTCTATGTTTTGATGATGAGTGCCAGACTAGCTGTTATAGTGCAAAGGCAAAAAGATGTCTAGATCAAATGTATAGGTTTATTAAAGTTTGATTTATGAATAGGTTTGATCAAACAAGCCTTTGTAAAGGTCGGTGACTTGTTTATTGAGACTAGTCAGTCGATAGGGTAGTTAGGTCAGAGACTTTCTCGGAACCTCTGCCAAGACTGAAGGCTGAGGGCTCAAACTCAGTTAATGAAGGCTAAGGGATCAAACTTAGTGATTAAGTCAAGGATATGGAATCAGAATTTAGGCAAGTCTGTGATGACCTAAACTGATTGCATATACTTTTTGTAGAAGGTCTAAGTTCCATAAGTTGGATGATGTTTGGAACCTGGTTATAATTAAAAAAGGTGTAATCTAACTTCACAATTAAAAGTTAGATAAAAGAAATCAGCAGCATTGATGATGTTGGAAATCACCTACGGATCCGAATAACCTCTAGGACGATTCAAGCAAGAACCAAAACAATGGGGAATGTGATTCGTATACGATTGAGACTGAGCTTGAGAGTTGGTTCCTCTCAAGTTTCCTATTTATCCAATGGTCAAATTGGAATCAAGTCTTTCGTAGTTCCTTAGGGCTAATTATATAGGGAGGCGTCTCACCTCTTTTCTTGTCAAACAAGTCGTAGAATCCTTAAACCCTAAGGATCACCACGTGTTTATCTCTCATAAGAGATAACCACGATATTATTCGAATTATAAGATTTCCTCCCAGTAATCCCGGGATTCTCTGATGATTATCCTATAATATAGGCACGTGTATTACTGATCATCCGAGGAAAGAGCCTGTCTGTCTCTGATGAGCACCTCAGATCGCCTCGACCTGAGTTACGAGTCCTACCTCCCGACGTGGCCGAGCTACGCTGCAGTGCGGTAGCCAGGCAGGGGATGGGCAGACCTCCCTCCTGGGGTAAGGTCTTAATACTGTAGCGCTCCTGGCCCTTCAAGCTTCCCTCCTATCTTTCTTCATTACCCTTGGGATGTTGTCAAGGTGACACGTGGCCAGGTCTATTAATACCATCGTCATAAGCCCCCCAAGTTTGGCCAGACTACCTAGGAGCTGGGCCTGTCCTGACACGTGTCTCTACCACCGTTTTAGGTTGCCACGGTAAGTGCGAGAAACGAGGCGTTTTTAACGCAATAATGGGCGGTTTCTCCACGACATATCTTTGGGTTTATAACTCCCCAGTCTCATCACGTCCTTTCAGTTATCATTTCTTTATATCAAGCGTGAAGTCAGGACGATTGCCATTCCATTCTTTCATCCCTCTGATCTCTTTATTCAAGTAAGCTTTCTTTCTTCTCTTATTCTTCTAAGTCTTTTCTGTTGTTAATGAGCAAAACCAAAATCCTTACTGATAGTTCCATTGAGGCCTTATTTGAATTGGAGCCGGAATTAGAGGAAGAAAGTACCCCCACCGTAGTCAATCTCGAGAGGCCTGCCCTTACTTTCTTCAATCCTCCCCCTTCGTCCTCATCTTCTAGATTCGTCCTTACCCTTTAGGCATTCATGGCTCTAAAGTCACAGGCGGCCTGCCACGGTATTGATACTAACTTGACCGCAGTGGATTTTACCCGTATTTGTAAGCAATACAACCTGGTTAACCCGCTTTTCAAACCTACTATCCCGGCTCCTGGTGTCTATGCCTATCAAGCTCCGGCCGGGTATTGCGCCGTCTACAGAGAGCAGCTTTTATGTGGTTTAAGGTTTCCGATCTGCCCGGCCATTTTAGATGTCCTGGAGCATTACGATCTAGGATTGGCCCAGATCATGCCTAATGGGATAAGGGCGATAGTGGGCTTCGCCATTTGGTGTAGATGTGCCTACATCCCCTTCAAAGTCCAGACATTTAGGATTTGTTCTTTCGGCGTAAGCAGTGCCAGGCGGCGGGTACTCTCGCTTCCCACGCGGGGATTTCATGCCCGACGTTCAATTCACGGAGCGGGGATACCGTGATAAAGGTTGGAAGACCAGATTCTTCTTTATCTGTCCCGAGGTGACCAGGAACCTGGGTAGGTGGAACTCCTCGGACCTGGACAGCGATCCTCAGCCTACCGACGTGGATAGGAAACTCCTAGACGACATTCGTAGGAGTGGGGTGTACATCCGGGAGAAAAGTATTCTTCGAGATGATTTTGGCTGCCTGGGATTGCCCCACTGCAGGCCCTGACCCATATAGGGAGTTAGATAAGGAGGAGTACAAGATATGTAGGGCTTTAGTACTTGCTTTATGCCATACTTTACTAACTGTAAAATATTTTCTAACACTTCTTGTTGTTCACTTTGGCAGTGTCTTCCTTTGCTGACCTTTTGGAGGACGTGAATGAGGACGTGGTTCCTCTGGTCAACCCTGAAGATCCTAACCAGGAGACTGAGTTGCAGGAAAACATAGAGCCGGAACATCTCCGAGCTGCTGGGACTGTCCTGACCCCCACCGCGGCCCAACTCTTATCCGGACAACCAGATGACTCCTCTGGGGACGTGGAGCGGATAGATGTGGATGAAAACCAGGAGGTGAGAGAAGATGCGATCGAGCCTAGCCGGAAGAAGAAGGTAGTCTCTCCCTCAACTCGGAAGAGTCGATCCAAGAAAAGGAAATCGGGTCGGCAGACCATAGAGAACGTCGAGGACTCTCCTGAGGAGCAATCTTCCCCAGGGCACAATCGATTGCACGAGCTGTCAGACCAGGACGTCGCCGTTGTGGTAAGTTTTTTTGTATAAATATGTCTGTCTCTCTTTATTTGCCTTGCTTCCTTTTTACTTTCTCTTTGTCTTCTCTAGGGAGCTCAGGTCGGTCAGGAATTCCTGGATCGCCTTGCCGAATCTGCGGCGAGTAAGGAAGCTCTGCGGGGAATGATCGAGGAGCTCCGAGCGAGTCGTGATAAACACAGAGAAGCCTCAAAGGCTAAGGACCAGGAGGTTGCGGAGTTGAAGAAGGAACTGGCCGAGACCAAGGCCAAGTGTACTACCGAACTCCAGGCTAAACATGATGAGTATGTGGCAGAGAACTCTGAGCTCGGGCAGTCATTGGTCAAACTACGTGCTGAGCTGGAAACTCTGGAAGCCTCTCTCCCGGATTGGGATGCCCGAGTCATGCACGAGTATAAGTCCTCCGATCATCTAGCTGGAGCCTTGAAGGTGCTGCTGAATCCTGTCATGCAACATGGGTATACGACGGGTGTGGACGAGGCAAAGGCACTGGCGTCTGGTGGTTCTCCCGACCTTATGCATTACCGTTCCATGTACAAGGAAGGAGCAGGTCAGATCTGCGATGACCGGTTGAGGGAGTTTAAGGCGGGTGAAGACATCGGGGTCAAGTATGCGTCGTCCGGCATCTCAGAGCTCTGTGGCTGCCCCATCTTCAACGGAGCAGACTCCAAGAACCCAGACCTGGTTATTTCTCCTTATGCTGTTTTTGTTTTTTGTAAAAACTTTGAAACTTTTCGTCCAAGTTGATGTACATCTTATACTTTGTGGTGCCCTGCCCACTATGCTTTGTACTTTGGCTTTATTTTGTTTATTTTGTGTTTGAATTTTTGAATACTTTCTTATGGATGTCCCCTTCCCCCCAGTGTGGCATGCATTACTGACGGTTTGGATGACATACTAAGTTTTAATAAAACCCTATCCGGGCCTGAGGACTCAGTTGAATTCTAGCCTGACCTGCAGACTTAAGAGGTTTGATTTTGCAAACCTTCTGTGTATAACCTGACTCAGTTCAGACCCTGTCCTAGCCTGAGGACTCGGGAAGCTTGTGGTATTCAAGCTTTCTGAGTCTGACCTGCAGGACTCAGTTAAATTCTGGCCTGACCTCAGACTTAGGAGGTTTGACTTTTGCAATCCTTCTGAGTATAACCTGACTCAGTTCAGACCCTGTCCTAGCCTGAGGACTCGAGAAGCTTGTGGTATTCAAGCTTTCTGAGTCTGACCTGCAGGACTCAGTTAAATTCTGGCCTGACCTGCAGACTTAGGAGGTTTGACTTTTGCAAACCTTCCGAGTATAACGACTCGATTGAGACCTGCCATCTGGCTCGAGGACTCGGGAAGCTTGTGGTATTCAAGCTTTCTGAGTCTGACCTACAGGACTCAGTTAAAAGAAAATAACCGCACTACAGAGCGTAACAATATATAATACCAAAGAATCATATGTTTATTAAAAATCAAGAGTGTTTGATAGCACTTTTATTGAAAAAAGACAACATAAAATGGAAAGATAGAATCAAGCCTGGATTCATCTCAGGCATAAAACTTCCTAAGGTTGCTGGCATTCCAGCTTCTCGGTATGGTCTGGCCACTTGCGTTAGCTAGCTGGTAAGCACCTTTGCCGTGAACTTTTACTACCTTGTATGGACCTTCCCAGTTCGGGGAATTTGCTTGCTGACCTCGTTCTTCCTTAGCACCAAGTCTCATTCTTTGAAGTACGAATGCTTAACTTTAGAGTTGTAATACTGGGATATTCTCTGTTTGTACTTTGCCATCCGGATATAGGCCACTTCCCTAGCCTCTTCCAAGTTGTCCTTGGCGTGTCTGAGCTCAATATCCTGATCTGTACTTGCATGGAGCTCGGTCCTCGGGGAAGGAAGCCCTATTTCGGCCGGAATGACTGCTTCACAACCATAGGCTAAGGCAAATGGAGTTTCTCCGGTAGCCGAGTTATGAGTCGTTCTATATGCCCAAAGGACGTTAGGCAAATGCTCAACCCATGCTTGCCCCTCTTCTTCCAATCTCTTTTTCAATCCAACCTTGAGCTGCCTATTTGTTTGATCTACCTGGCCATTGGCCTGAGGGTACCCGACAGAGGTGAAATGTTGGACTATAACCAACTCAGCGCACCACGACTTGACTGTCCTGTCTTCAAACTGTGTTCCATTATCCGACACCAGGATCTTGGGTATCCCGAAGCGACAGACGATGTTCTTCCACAAAAATTTCTGTATAGCCTTCCCAGTGATGGTGGTCAAGGCCTCGGCCTCCACCCACTTAGTAAAGTAGTCGACGGCCACGACAAGATAATGTAAGTTGCCTGGGGCACGAGGAAGGGGTCCAACCAGATCTGCCCCTCACTGATAAAAGGGCCAAGGAGAGACCAGAGGAATGGTGAGACAAATTATCATGCACCTGGCATGACTTGCACCTCACGACCAGCTCGTTTGCATCGCTTTGCATAGTTGGCCAGTAATATCCAAACAATCGGCAATTACGACCCAGTGTCCGGGCTCCTGCGTGATTGCCACAAATGCCGAGTGGATTTCCCTAAGTAGATAGTTTCCTTCCTCTTGGGTAGCACACCTAAGCCATGGTGATATGAATGATCGTTTGTATAGGATTTCTTCAAAAAGAGCATACCTGCTTGCTTGTAGCTTGATCTTCCTGGCCTGAGCCTTGTCAGTTGGTAGAATACCATGCTTTAGATAGGAAGTAATGGGATCCATCCAGGTGGCTTGTTGGCTAATCGGTTGAACTTTATTTAGGACATAACTTCGTTCGGCCAGCTGTTCTACAAGAACTTTCTTATCTGAAATGAAATTGGATGCCAAATTGGAGAGGGCATCAGCTTTTTTGTTCCTTGATCGAGAGACCTGCTCTATATGAACTGACCTGAAGTTTTTCAGCAAGGCCTGTGCTGCTGTCAGGTATTTCTTCATCGATTCCTCATTTGCTTCATACTCACCCTTGACATGATTGACTACCAGCTGGGAGTCACTGAATACATGTAGATTATCTGCTCCGAGCTTGGTGGCTAGCCGGAGCCCGGTAATTAAAGCTTCGTATTCTGCCTCGTTGTTTGTAGCCGCGAAGTTGAAATGCAGTGCATATGGGAATTCTTCCCCCTTAGGGCTGAGGAGCAGAAGGCCTGCTCCTGCTCCTTCTTTTCCGGATGCTCCATCAACGAAAAGGGTCCAGGTATCGACCGCCTTGGTTTATTCTTTATGTGTTTCGACCTGAATTCCTTTAGCCAGGAAGTCAGCTAAAGCCTGGGCTTTGACAGCAGTCCGGGGTTGGTAGTCCAGGTCATACTCGGCCAGCTCGATCACCCATTTGGCTAGCCTTCCTGAGGTGTCTGGTCGTGCCAAGATCTGACGCAGTGGTTGATCTGTGACTACAGTGATTGAATGTGCCTGGAAGTATGGTCGTAACTTTCTAGAGGCATGTACTAGAGCCAGGGCTAGCTTCTCCGCGTTGGTGTACCTGAGCTCCGGTCCATGTAAAGCCCGGCTCACATAAAACACGGGTGTTTGTATGTTTCCTTCTTCTCTGATCAGGACTGCACTGATTTCTTCGTCAACTACTGCCAAGTATAAAAGCAGAGTCTCTCCTTCCCGAGGAGATGTCAGGGTTGGTAACTCGGCCAAATACTCCTTCAGATCATCAAATGCCTTTTGACTGTCCTCATTCCACTGGAAGGGACTTGCTTTCCTCAGGATTTTAAAGAATGGCAGGGCACGCTGTGCCGACTTGGATAGGAACCTACTCAGGGCGGCCATGCGGCCGGTTAGCCTTTGCACCTCCTTGATGCTTCTGGGTGGTGGCATTATTCTTAAGGCCTCGACCTTATCCGGGTTGGCCTTAATTCCTTCTTTTGAAATCATGTAACCTAGGAATTTGCCCGATCTGACCCCAAATGTGCATTTCTTGGGGTTTAGTTTCATTTGGGTCTGCCTAAGTACCCCAAATACTTCTCGGACGTCAGTCATATACTGATCCAGAGACCTGCTCTTGATCAAGAGATCATCCACATAGACTTCCATGCATCTTCCGATTTGTTTCTCAAAGATTTTATTCACTGCTCTTTGATAGGTGGCGCCAGCATTCTTTAACCCAAATGGCATAATAACATAGCAGAAAGTTCCCTCTTCGGTTATGAACGCCATTTTTTCTGCATCGTCTGGGTCCATAGCAATTTGGTGATAACCCTTATAGGCATCTAGAAATGCAAAAACTTCAAACCCGACTGTCGAGTCAACTAACCTGTCAATCTTAGGCAGTGGATAACTGTCCTTGGGGCATGCCTTGTTTAGGTCGGTAAAATCTACACACATTCGCCAACTACCATCTGGCTTTTTTACCAGGACTGGGTTGGCCAGCCAGGTTGGGTAAAACACTTCACGTATGATCCCGGCCTGGCGTAACTTCTCGACTTCCTTTTGAATGGCCTTCATTCTATCTTTCGCGAATTGTCTCTTTTTCTGCCTAACCGGTTTTCGGGCTGGGTCGACATGAAGTTTGTGCAGGGCCAGCTCGGGTGATAGTCCGGGCATGTCCTCTGTCTTCCATGCAAATACTTCTCTGAACTCATTTAAGATCTCAACAAGCTCTCTCTTAGGCTGCTCTGGGATCCATGATCCCACGTTGACTGACAGGCTTTCATGCTCCTTTCCCACATTTAGCACCTCGATTTTATCATCTGATGACCAGCTTTCTTCCTCCTCTGGGAGCAATTCTTCCACAGATACCTGTTGTACCATTATCCTTCCATTGATGGTGGCCGTGTAACAACTCCTGGCTGTTTCGACGTCACCCTTAACATCTGTTGTCCCCTCCCAAGTCGGGAACTTCAAGCTGATGTGTGCCGGGGAGATTACTGCTCGCAGATCTATTAAGGCAGGTCGCCCCATGATAAAATTGTAGGCCGATGGGGCCCTGACTACCACATAACTTACCATGAGGACCCAGTCCCGAGGTGCCTTTCCGAAGGTGGTTGGTAAGCTGATCATTCCTATGGGGTGGACTGGTGGTCCTGCAAACCTGAATAGCGGGGATGACACAGGCGCTAGCTCCGCATCCTTTAATTTGATTGACTGAAATACATTGTAGTACAGCACATTGACTGCACTTCCGGTGTCTACACACATACGCTTCACCGTATGTCTATTGATTACCGCATCGATAACCAAACCTTCGTTGTTGCTGACTAGAGGGAGAGAGTCGCGTGGACCATAAATTACCTCCCCGGACAGCCTTTGTCTCTTTCCTGAGTCCGCACTGGTAGGTGCCCGGTTACCACCCTTCTCCTCAGGTCGGGACGAGGTACTCGGGCCGCCCGAGATGGTATTAATGGTATTGATAGGACGATTATCTGGTTGTCCCTCAGGTCCTGGGGATGGCTCCCTCCTTCGTCCGTAATCATCCTTTCGGTCATGACCGAAATCTCTCCTCTTGTATTCCCGCCTTCCACGGGGTTCTGGGTTACGGGATCTATCTATGACCTCATCGAGTTTCCCTTCCATAACAGCAGCGTCGATCTCTCTCTGTAAATCCCGGCAATGCTCCGAATCATGACCAATGTCTTCATGAAACTTACAGTATTTGGTCTGGTCTCTCTTTTCCCGGGGACCCCTCATAGGAGGTGGAGTGCGGGCAATGCCTTTTCTTTGCATTATAGCGAGGACCTGCTCGCGTGATCTATTCAAAGGGATAAATTCTCTTTCCTGAAGAGCCCCCTTTTTCCCGAGTCGGTCAGTCACAGGTGCAGCCACTCGGTCCCATACTGGTTTACGCTTTCTATTAGATCTGTCATCTGACCTCTCTTTCTTAGGAGCTTCTGACTCCCTCTTTAGACGGTTGGCCTCCTCACCCTGACAGTGTTTGTATGCCAGATCCATACACTCGTCCATTGACTTTGGAAGTCGGCCATTTAGCTTAGCGTACAATCGCCCTTCTCGTAGACCTGCTACGAAAGAGGTGATTAAGAGATGCTCATCTGCATTCCCGACCTGCCTATACTCCTCGTTGAATCTCTTCAAGTACTGCATTATGGATTCTTCTTTTTCTGTCGAATGGTCAGGAGGTACGTGACATTCTTCTGGAAAGGCTTGGCTGTGATGAAAGCTTGCAGAAACCTTCTTGCCAGGGTTTCAAAGTTTTCGATGGACCGAGGCGGTAACTTCCGGAACCATTCACGTGCTATGCCCGTGAGCAGTGCCGGGAAGGCCTTGCACTTCATCTCCTCGGCTGCACAGTCTAAATTCATGTGCGTTAGATACTGAAAGAGGTGGTCCTGGGGATCTTTCGTTCCGTCATATGCTTCTAGTTTTGGGATCTTAAATCTCTCTAGGCGTGGATAATTCAAAATCTGCTCTGAGAACGGTGATTCGATAGAGAGATCGTCTGTTTTCTTTCCCAGGATCCCGTCTATTTCTGCCCTAGCAGCCTCCTAGGCCTGAGCCTTAACCTGTCTGTGTTGCGTATGAGAGGTGGAGGAGAGAGTTTCTCCTCTATCCTCTTTATTCGCCAGGTTATCCTTTGGGTCCACGTTTTGTGGAGCTTCTTCTTCTCGCCCTTTTAGTGCCAAACCTAGTACACTCTTGAACGTTGGCACGTCCAAATTACGTAACGCCTCCAGCAAGGCCTACTGTGCTGGATCCGCCAATGTTTCCTCCGGATTGGCTGGCGGTAGCAGTTGGGTCTATCTCTCCGGCATCTCTAGCTGCCGCTGTTTGGGTCCTTTTTCCGGTATTTTTTGGTGGTACCATCGCTGTTTCTTGATCGAATCGTTAACAAAAGAAGGCCCTCCTTCTAGCCCCAATTGATGATGTTGGAAATCACCTACGGATCCGAATAACCTCTAGGATGATTCAAGCAAGAACCAAAACAATGGGGAATGTGATTCGTATACGATTGAGACTGAGCCTGAGAGTTGGTTCCTCTCAAGTTGCCTACATATCCAATGGTCAAATTGGAATCAAGTCTTTCGTAGTTCCTTAGGGCTAATTATATAGAGAGGCGTCTCACCTCTTTTCTTGTCAAACAAGTCGTAGAATCCTTAAACCCTAAGGATCACCACGTGTTTATCTCTCATAAGAGATAACCATGATATTATTCGAATTATAAGATTTCCTCCCAGTAATCCCGGGATTCTCTGATGATTATCCTATAATATAGGCACGTGTATTACTGATCATCCAAGGAAAGAGCATGTCTGTCTCTGATGAGCACCTCAGATCGCCTCGACCTGAGTTACGAGTCCTACCTCCCGACCTGGCCGAGCTGCGCGGCAGTGCGGTAGCCAGGCAGGGGATGGGCAGACCTCCCTCCTAGGGTAAGGTCTTAATACTGTAGGGCTCCTGGCCCTTCAAGCTTCCCTCCTATCTTTCTTCATTACCCTTGGGATGTTGTAAAGGTGACACGTGGCCAGGTCTATTAATACCTCGTCATGCATTATATTTGATGCACAACAAATTGCTGTTCAGCAGACTGATAGGTATTACAACAGACTGATAAACCTGCTGATGATATACCTCGGTTAATTCAAGATTACATTGGAAGATTACATGGATAAGGACAGCCAACTACCTCTGATTTATCAAACAAATCAATGGCTGAGATTAAAAGGACGTTGGGATGATTCAGGACTTTATCCATTGGTTATAAGTCAAAGGGTGAACAGACTGGACTGTCAAAAAGGATTCTGACAGTGTGAGTCCTATGAATAGTGACAGAAAGCATGTCAAATGGGACAAAACCAGGAACGGTTATATTTGAATTTCAAATTGGAGTCACATTCATTCCTACCTAAAAATGGAGGACTCTCAACTCAGAAAAATATGATGATTGAAAAATTATAAGAGAAAAGTATAAGAGATATTTCTGAGTTGCAAGAACACCCTGCTGAACTTAACCTTACTGATCCAGAGAAAATCTTCAAGTGTTTTCTGTATTCAAGCTACATCAAGTTCACACACTTGAAGACTGCAAGCTGCTGATTATTTCATCTTAATCAAGCTGCTGCAACTGAATCATTTACTTGATTCATTCTTTATTTTACAAAGCAACCTGCTGAAGACAGTGAAGCATCTATTGGGTGTGAAAGACTGTTGTTTGTGGTGGAGCTGGTGAAGAGGAAATCCTACCCTTCAAGGACCAGTGGAAGACTTTGGAACAGCAATCCTACCTGTTCCTAGTTTTCAGTTTGTGAAGCCATAGTCATTGGTGAAGGACAAGCAATCTTAGGAATCATTGTAACAGATACATCAAAGATCTCTAGTGAATTACCTCCAACATCACAGGAGAAGAGTGGACTGACAGGATTACACCACCTGGAACCACTATAAAATCTGTCTACTTACTTTCTGCACTTACATTCTGCATTTAGTTTATTATACACATCAATCTACTTAATCTAGCAACTAAACTCACACACATACACTAATGAGTATCTAATACTTAGTATCATATTTAACAACAAGTAACAAGGCTTTATTTTTGATATAAATCCGCTGCACAAATTCAGTAAACTCAACCATCAGTAGACTACTGTGTATCAGCAGGCTACTGAGGTATCAGCAGACTACTGAAGTATCAGCAGGCTGCTGAAGTTGCTGAGTTTGTTAACTCCAAAAAGTTTTAAGTGTTAAGTTTATTCACCCCTCTCTGAACTTAACCAAAGCCTTTTCAAGGGACCAACAATTGGTATCGGAGCAGTGCTTCTGTTCTGAAGTAATCCTACTTGTTGTGCTTGTGAAAATACTTTGAAAAATCTTTTCAAATCACTGATTTTCAAAACATTGCATCATGGATAACAACCAGTATGCTAGAACAATGTTGATGTGTTCTGCACATCGTTTTGATGAAAACGTCGTATGCAGGCTTACCTTGCTGCAACTCATGATGAAATGATGGATGTGCTCACAGATGGACCACTAGAGATTACTAAGTCAGTAACAGTGGGTGAAGAGACACAGTACACTCCAAAGCCTAAAAAGGAATGGCCTGCTGAAGATAGAAAGAGAGCAAATCTGAACAACATTGCTATTGATATTATCTACAGAACTCTGGATAGCAACATGTACATGAAAGTGAAAGATTGTAAAACAGTAAAAGAACATTGGGACAAGCTACAGTTGATCTGTGAAGGCACTGATGAAATCAAGAAGAATAAAATCAGTGTGGCAAAGAAGAAGTTCCAAAAGTTTGAGATGAAACCCAATGAAACCATTGAACAAATGGAATCTAGGTTCAATTCAATTCTAGATGAACTCACCCTGCTGTGTGTTGTCTATTCAAAAGAAGAAATCAACACAAAAATCTTGGAAGCTTTACCTGCTACAGATGAATGGAAGATGAAGGTGACAGCCATAGAAGAAATGAGAAGACTGCATGAAGAAGATACATTCAAGTTGTTCTCAGATCTCAAGGCATATGAATTCAAAAAGAAGTTGTCACCTACCACTGAAAAGGAAGAGCCAAAAACCACAGCACTGGCTGCTTCACATCAAGAAGAAGGATCATAAGCTCAAGATGAATTGCTGGATGAAATTCAAGAGCAAATAGCATTGCTGAGCAAGAAGATCAGGATGATGAAAGGTGGGAAAAGCTCACCTTGGAATTTCACAAAGAAATTCACTGAAAAGAAAAAGGAATAAAACAAAGAAAGACAATGATTTCTTGTGTTTCAATTGCAAGAAACCAGGACACTTCAGACCTGACTGTCCTGAATTAAAGCAGAAAAAGGAACCAGATTATCTTTGCTTTAACTGCAAGAAGCCTGGACATTTCAGACAAGATTGTCCAAATCTCCAAAAGAGCAAGAGTCAACAAAGAAGACATGGCGAGAAGGCTATGGTTGTTGAAGATGAATCTGGATATGAAGTGGAATCTGAAAAGGGAAATGAATCAGATGACACATCATTGGTTGCTGATTTGGAAGACTATGCATTAATGGCAAATATGGATGAAACAGAGGAGATATACAATACTGTATCAATTAACACTCCTGCTGAAAGTGATTGTGAATCAACTAGTGGTTCAAATCCTAAAAACTCCTACAATAAAGAAGCTTTGGATGCCATCCTCAATCAACTGAGGAAAATACAATATGGTTATGAAATTGTGAAGGCTGAAAAAGAAGCTCTTCAATTAGATGTTGAGAGATTGAATGTTGAATTAAGGATTCTCAAAGGTAAGGAAAAATATGTTGAATAGAGTCAGTGTAAGCCTGCTGAACATCCAGCAGCCTCTGAATCTGCTGATACATCTTGTTCCTCTACTGCATATAAATCTGGAAAGCCTTATGGTGATAGAACAGGGCTTGGATTTGGAACGCAACAATCCAAAAAGAGTGGACCTAGTAAGGCTACTGAACCTAGTGCCAAAATTGGTCCTAAGTTTGTACCTGCTCAAGATCCAACTCCCAGTAAGGTTGCTGAGGCAGTAAAACCTGCTGAGAATGCTTCAAGGAAGAAAAATCAGAAGTCAAAGAAGTCATCAGCTCCTAATAAAAGGAACAAATCCAAAAATATGACTGCTGTGCCTTCTAAGCTTGCTGATAGCAGACCTGCTACCAAGTCTGCTGGACCACAAAAGGGCAAGAAACAGAAATATTCCAAGGATAAGAATCCTAAATCCAAGAATGTTAATCATTGAATTATCTCAGGAGGAAAGGTAGACTGTTCCCTACTGATGATGATTGGAATATTCATGTACCTGCTGCTAGAAACAGTAAGTATGACCATGCTGCTAGGGTAAAACCTAAGCAATGGAATCAGCAGAGGACTCAGCAGAGGGCTTACACAAGACCTCAACAGAGACCTCAGCAGACTGTATATTACAGGGCTATTCCTAACAGACAGCAAACCTATGGTCACACTGCTACTTCTAACAAGAAAAATCACTCCAAACAGCATTATAAATCAAAAGGCCAGAAAACATATGTGAATCCTACACAACCAACTGTTAGAACTTATGGATGTGTGGAATACATGTATGAACCAAAGTATGACACTTTTAGGAGAAGACCTTATGGAAACATCCCAGGGGTCATGCTTACCACTGACCAACATGGACCCAAACATATTTGGGTACCTAAAATGTATTGATTTTTGTTTTGTGTAGGTGTCCGGTACTTTGACAAAGTGGATGTTCGGACATATGACAAAAAAATAAGCACTTTGTTTGACAAGGTACATAGCAAAGGATGGTCCAAGGGTGAATTTTGGCAACAAAAATACACCTGGTTATACAAGAGGCTATGGCACACTTGTGAGGAATGGACTAACCATCAAGAATGTTGCTTATGTGGAAGGACTGCACTACAACTTGCTGAGCACTGGACATCTGTGACATGGGATACAAGGTCACTTTTGACAATAAAAACTGTATTGTCATAAGTGAAAGAGGTGATCAAGTTGTATTGGCTGGTAGAAGACAACAGAACATGTATGTTGTGGATTGGTCCATGCAGGTCGAAAACCCGCTGATTGTGCATACTAAATCAGAACTCAATTGGTTATGGCACAAGAAGTTGAATCATCTGAATTTTGATGATATCAATCAGCTAGTAAAGAAGAAAATGGTAATTGGCTTGCCTGAGATTACATTCAAGAAGGATGCTATTTGTGATGCCGGTCAACAAGGTAAACAAATAAAATCAAGCTTCAAGTAAAAAACAAAACTATCAACTAAGAGAGTGCTGGAGCTAATGCACATGGATTTATTTGGACCTGTCACTCCAACTAGTATAACTGGAAATAAGTACACTTTAGTTGTTGTGGATGATTATTCAAGGTACACTTGGGTGGTTTTTATGAATAAGAAAAGTGAAACACTTAAGATGATGCCTGATCTTTTGAAGAGATTTCAAAATGAGAAAAGTTTGTGAAGAGTAAAAATAAGATCGACAAAAGGGTACTGAGTTTCTCAATAAAGTTATAAGAGAATACTGTGAACAGAATGGTGTACTGCATCAACTTGCTGCTGCTGGTACACCTTAGCAAAATGGGGTTGCTGAAAGAAGAAATAGGACATTGAAAGAAGTAGGAAGGACAATGATTTGTAAAGTGTCATGGATTTTATCAACGAAAAATAACAAGTAATAAATTAAATCCGGTTTACCCCAAGTGCAGGGATCGTAGCATAGTAGTGACAACCGGATTCGATCTCACAGGGAATCGAGGTTGTTTATCTAGTTAATTATTTCTTCTAAATTGTCATGACACAAAACGAAACTAAAAAGGAAAACAATAAACTGGATAGAGGGTTGTCAATCCAAAGCCAGGAAAGATAATTGCGAACAAAAAGTAACTCTATTCTATCTATAACCTAAAAAGAAAAATAAAATCCTAAGATAGCAACGAAGAACAAGGCACAATGATTCTTTCAATTAAGGTAACGAGGAACAAGCAATGATCCACATATCTCGCAACTCTCAATTTCTACCTTAGATCGTTTAGTGAAGATTTAATAAAGATGTGGTTCACCTATCAAAGGTATGAATTCCTACTCTCGTAGATAATGCGCCTTTTAATATTTCATCTCTCGATCTTAAAGATTAACGCTTCCATAACCAAGGTGTAAGATTTCTCAATCTAGCAACCTAGAAATTTAACCTAGCAACTCTCGTAATTTTTAGGTTAAAAATCCCATATTTACTACGGTGATCTAGGTCTAACAACGATTTTCATCAAACGTTAAACATCACAAAGCAACCATCTCTCGATATAAATTGCAAAATCAATACAAAACATAATAAAGAAACAACTTTATTTAAAACTCACAAAACATCCAAGATTCGAAATCAAAACGCTGCATGATCGGCTTCACAAGGCTTGTTCAAATTGCTTAGTCTCTATTCATCGTTGATATGCAAATAATATAAATAAAAAGTAGAAAAAATTGTGTTCTTGGTAGCAGGGAAACGCAGCTAGGGCGCCCCCAAGGGGCCTGGGTCGGCCAGGGATCGAATTGTGTCTCTAGGTTTGAAAATAATGCAGCTATATATAGAATTTTAAGGCGGTGCTGCTATGTCGGCCGACTGGACTTTCGTTCGAGTAGCTGAAGGCCCGTCCACTTAGCTTGAAATCTTCGAGTTGGGCCGAGCTGGATCAGACGCCCGTCCTTTGCAATTCTGGACGCCCGTCCAGGAAAAATCCATAAATCCTGAATCCAGTTGGTTCCAGTGGACGCCAGTTCACCTCTTTGGACGCTAGTCCACTGGACGCAATGTTAAACGCTCGTCCATCTTGCATCTTCATTCCCATCTCATTTCGCATCTTCCTCCTTCCATTCAAACTCCTTTTACGACATGCTCGTGTACCTACAAAACGACAAAAACATGCAAAATGTAAAATCATACATATAGATAGAAAATACCAATAAAACCACGTAATTAGATCGATTTTGCATTTAAACCAATTTCATATGCATTCTCTCAATAAATCCTTTAAACACTTACTTTTCTATAAAAAGTAATAAAACACGAAGGAAATTGCTACGAAATAATATCATATATATCGTAAAAATCACCGTTAACAACTCCCCCACACTTAGCTTTTGCTCGTCCCGAGCAAAACAAAACAAGAAAACCATGGACTTACTTATGCATTGAACCACATAAAATCCCATATATCAAATCACAACCGGTCGACTAGCATAAAAAACATACATCCCATGCAATAAACGATTACTCGAATGTGTAGTGTGTGCAAAGCCTTCTTCAACTTCCACCGATTCCACACTTGACAATTAAAATCAAGCTAACCAACCAATACCCATTAGAGACAGATAATGAATCACCCTGACTATACATACGCCCTGCAAAACTACTCATGTCATGACTAGAGTAATACCTGTGTTTTCGAAATATTTTCAGTCGTACCCAGAAGATATTCCCTACAACATATACCTTGGCCTATACTGGGGATAAGGTAGGCGATAACTAAGTCTTTCACTTATTCATACCAAATTCCTTATGCAAGTTGATTTAATTCATCTTTCACATTTAAACACACATCAGGATGAGCTCTTGCCCGTCATAGCAGAATAGGATATTCGAGATATACCCTACCTTACTCAAATCATAAGGCAGCTTCTTCTGACTGTCGTGAGCTTTTGGTCATCATAGTGGTATAGGACATTCGAGATATGACCTACCTCACTCAAATCATCGACCAGCTCCCGACACACCCTATTTATTCATTTATTTTTCTTAAAACAACTTTTCCAAAGCACAGTAGTTACGTTTCACTTATCACATTCAGGCTTCGGTACATTCACGATACTTCCTACTTTAATTCCAACTACGCACATATTATAATTTCCATGACATTAGCACTAAGTGAACGGTTTGATAACCAGAATCAAACATTATCAGTTTAAATGAGTACAGTTTCCTAAGTTCAGCTCGTCATCGAAGAGGCTCACGTGAAAAGAATTCAAGTAAAGGCTTATTTATCAAAGGTCTATGCAAAAATACTAGTCAACTCAACACAAGTATGGGAATAAAACAATTAGGTAAGCCAACATAAAATCATGCTCGGGACGGATTTTTTTAAAAAATTTCAAAAAATTTCAACTTTTTCACAAAAGATAAGCATAATAAACTGAGCACATAGGTACAAGCAATCCCTCCCCCACACTTAAATAACAACATGTCCTCATGTTGTGCGGAATAAGAAAAACTTAGCTAATTGTAGTTCGAAAGTGGCAATTCTGGAAATGGTCGCGAGTCAGATCCAGAAACGCTTGAAGAAGTCAGTAGACTGTGGACCATCCACCGGAAAACTGGCATCGTCTGAAAGTCACAAGTGCTATCGCGAATATCCTGCACACTTGAAAAACAAAACAAAACGGACCTCGGGGGTAGGGGCACAAAAGATGATAGACAAGGCATTATCATTGAACAAAGCAAAAGCAATGCAAAAATTGACAAAAACCTAATCTATGTGAAAAGTAGTGCACAAATGTAACATCGGCAGGAAGGAAAGAATCACATTGATTTTTCAAATTCAGCTCATGCAAGTTACCTGGCCACAAAAACCGACACCAAAAACCCAAGACGACACAAAACAAAACAAAACTACTACAACGAGAAGAAAACTATCTTTCGTTATTTATTCAACACAAACAAAATAAAAAATAAAATAATAATAAAAACTATTCTTATTATTGGGTTGCTTCCCAACAAGCACCTTTCTTTAGTGTCTTTGGCTAGACACACTTACGTCACTATCCATTATCAAGAAGGACTAAACCAAAGAAGGGCCTCCCTCTGTTTTTTCCTCCACATGTCAGGGATATTCGCACGGATTCTAAGATATAGCATTGGAATCCTAAAACCATGTCTTCTTAGAAAGTGATTAAACATTTCAGCACTCAGGAAAGAAGTGTAATTCAACAACTTGTTGATTTCTTTATCAATGCTCTTGACAAATCTAAGAGAATTATGGACTATTAAAGGTGCAACATCTATGTACTCGGTATGATCAACATCAACATTGCTATTCAAGGACGGATAACTAACAGTATCAGATGACTTATGATCAAGAACAATAGCGTTACCTTCCTTTTCATCTTTTTCATGGCTCATTAATGTTGAATCTGGAATTATGGCACCATTATCCTGTGAAGATGGTTCAGATTTCCATGTGGCTTCACTCTTGTGGATCTGGAGGCTTGAACCCTCTCTAGTCTTGGATAAATCATCACCAGAAACGTTCATATCAAGACAATATGGGTTCTTAAAAGGATCACAGTTTACATCCCTACGACTCTAACCGTCGACCTTACGCTTCAGACTCGCCATCATCTCAGGTTCCCTTCATATTCAATAACTTGGCGATCATGTGCAACTAATTCTCTGAAGTCGCCTCCTTGCTTCTAGAGCGGGATGCACCAGTGTGCCATTTCTCCAGAAACTTCCTTTCGCGCTCTCTATATATTTCTCTAACAAAGTCGCCATGTAAGACTGGGGCTCTGAGTGAGGGAACACTTGTTGATAATTGCTTTCTTCTTGATCACACGGAGAATAAGGATAGTTACTCCTCCCACCATGGTATGTGGATGCATAGTTAGATCGAAGTGGATTCTCATAACTTGCATCATAAGTGCTATTAGTATTCCATTGGTGGGGTGAATTACCTCCATTGCACTGAGCCTCATAATGGTTTCCACCACAATACGAACATCTCACTTGAACGTTATTAAATCCAAGTCCATAAGAATTCTCATCAGTTGAGGGTATACGAGCATCGGATCCAAAGACAGATGAATCCATTAAACTTGACACTTCTACTTTTGGGGGACCACTGAATTGAATGCCGGATCCTAAGTTCATGGCATTGTCCTCTTCTCTATCATAAGGAAGTGTGGGAGCTAGGTCAATGCCTTGGTCTTGAGCCATTTTCCTGAGCCTTCTCTCAAGATTCTTGAGAGTCCTGTTTTGCTCCTCCAATTTAGCTTCAAGATCGTCCGATTGAGAGGGGCCTTGATAGTTCTGAAAGTTCTGTGGGAAAGATTGACTAGACTGACTTTGAGACATCGGATCGGGGCTGTACTGACTGATATTGATTAGAATTGATATTTTGGTTCTGACTGAAGTTCGGGTTTTGATAGAAGTTCGGATTCTGAGAATTGAAACCACGATTCAAAGCGCTTTGGCGGAAGAGCGATTATTAAATCTCGATCTGCGCCACAGGAAGCATTTACTTCAGCGTTCTGTCCACTTATAGGACAGAAACGAGCAGTGTGTCCCACATTGTCACAATTTTTACATGTGACTAGACTGAAATTTCCCTGATTATGGACAGTATTAACTTGATACGCAGGATGGAAAAGAAACTGACACTGGCCAACAGTATGGCCAGGTCGACAACATCTTCCACAGAACAGAACTTGTGAGTTCTGTGGAAAAGACGGGGTCTGATTCATAGGATTAAACGACATTTGAAGAGCTTCCATCTGCTGTTTCAGTATGGCGATCTAATCTTGCATAATCCTAGTTGATGACATTTTTTTTTGTTTTTTTTATTTAGAAAATATAAAGAGACAGAAAAATAAACGGAAACAGAAACAGAAACCTACCTACGAAAAATTTAAAACGGAAAACAAGAAAACAATAAAAGGGAGAAAAATGTGTTGAAATCTTCTGGGGCCAAAATGGAAGGGAAAACAGCAGATTTTGACCTCGAAAACGGCATTGAACGGCCTTTGGCGGTTCATCAAGTCGTCGGCGTCGGAACGAGCTTTCCGAATTGGGGTCCTGCGCGCCAAACGGACACTCGAGCCGAAAGTTATGGCCAGAATAGTACCGCGTGCCCTAACGATCCATTTTATCCCAACTTATAACAGAAAATCAGAAAAATTAATAAACTAGACAACCGTACCGATTCCCCGGCAACGGCGCCAAAAACTTGTCTCGGATTTTATCAACGAAAAATAACAAGTAATAAATTAAATCAGGTTTACCCCAAGTGCAGGGATCGTAGTATAGTAGTTATAACCGGAGTCGAATCACAGGGAATCGAGGTTGTTTATCTGGATTATTAATCTTTCTAAAGATTTGTCACGAAAAACACAAAACAAAACTAAAACGAATACAATAAACTGGACAGAGGGTTGGCAATCCAAAGCCAGGAAATATGATTATGAACCTAAAATAACTAATTCTATTCTATAAACTAAAACAAAAATAAAATTCTAAGCTAGCAACGAAGAACAAGGCACGATGATTCTTTCAATTAAGGTAACGAGGAACAAGCAATGATCCACCTATCTCGCAACTCTCAATTTCTACCCTAGATCGTTTAGTGAAGATTTAATAAAGATGTGGTTCACCTATCAAAGGTATGAATTTCTACTCTCGTAGATAATTCACCTATTAATCTTTCATCTCTCGATCTTAAAAATTAACGCTTCCATAACCAAGGTGTAAGATTTCTCAATCTAGCAACCTAGAAATTTAACCTAGCAACTCTCGTTATTTTTAGGTTAAAAATCCCATCTTTACTACGGTGATCTATGTCTAACAACGATTTTCATCAAACGTTAAACATCACAAAGCAACCACCTCTCGATATAAATTGCAAAATCAATACAAAACATAATAAAGAAACAACTTTATTTAAAACTCACAAAACATCCAAGATTCGAAATCAAAACGCTGAACGATCGGATTCACAAGGCTTGTTCAAATTGCTTAGCCTCTATTCATCATTGATATGCAAATAATATAAATAAAAAGTAGAAGAAATTGTGTTCTTGGTAGCAGGGAAACGCAGCTAGGGCGCCCCCAAGGGGCCTGGGGCGGCCAGGGATCGAATTGTGTCTAGGGTTGCAGAAAACGCGTGTATTTATATATTTCTAGGTCGGTTTATGCAATGGCAGTGGATGGACGCCAGTTCAGTCTGTGTAAACTTTTCGAGTCGGGCCGAATCTTCTCAAACGCCAGTCCTATGCAATTCTGGACGCCCGTCCAAGAAAAATCCATAATTCCTGAATCCAGTTGGCTCCAGTGGACGCCAGTTCACTCTTCTGGACGCCAGTTCAGGTGGACCGGACACCAAACGTGCGTCCAGCATGCTCCATATCCAAGTTTAAGTTAAATCTTCAATCCCAAGTTCATCTTGCAACTTCATCCTTCTATTTAATTTTCAACAGAACATCGTTTAAGCTCCTTCATTGAAATGCAAGCGTACCTACAAGATAATCAAAGCGTGCAAAATGTAGAACCATATATATTGATGGAAAAATCATCGATAAAAACACGTATTAAGCTCGATTTTGCATTTAAACCAATTTCATATGCTTTCTCTCAATAAATCCTTTAAGCACTTACTTTTCTATAAAAAGTAATAAAACACGAAGGAAATTGCTACGAAATAATATCATATATATCGTAAAAATCACCGTTAACATGAAGCATTACTATCTAAGAGGTATTGGGCTGAAGAAGTTAATACAGCAGGCTATACACAAAACAGAACCTCAGTGAACAAGAAGCTGCTGAAGACACCTTATGAAATTTGGAATGGAAGAAAACCAAATATATCTTATTTCCACCCATTTGGAAGTAAGTGTTTTATCTTGAATCTTAAGGAGCAATTAAAGACATTCCAACCTAAATCAGATGAAGGAATTTTCTTAGGATATTCTTCAGTCAGCAAGGTGTCTCGGATTTTATCCAACGAAAAACAAACAAGTAATAAAATAATCCGGTTTACCCCAAGTGCAGGGATCGTAGTATAGTAGTTACAACCGGAGTCGAATCACAGGGAATCGAGGTTAGTCTAGTTCTTAATTTCTCTAAAGTTGTCACGAAAAATAAAACAAAAACAGAACTAAAAAAACAAAAACAATAAACTGGACAGAGGATCTAGAATCCAAAGCCAGGAAATATAGTTACGAGCCAAACTAATGAAAATAATTCTATTCTAAAAAGATAATAAAATTACTAAGATGATAACAAATAAATTGAAAACGAACAAGCAATGATCCACCGATCTCACAACCCTCAACTTCCTCTCTAGATTGTTCAGTGAAGATTTAATGAAGATTGTGGTTCACCTATCAAAAGTATGAATTTCTAATCTCTTAGATAATTCGCCTATTAATCTCTCATCTCTCGATCTTAAAGATTAACGCTTTCATAACAAAGGAGTAAGATTTCTCAATCTAGCAACCTAGAAATTAACCTAACAACTCTCGTTATTTTTAGGTTAAAAATCTAATCTTTACTATGGTGATCTAAGCCTAACAACGATTCTCATCAAACGTTAAACATCAAAACGCAACAATCTCTCGATTTAAATTGCATAACAATATGAACATAAGAAAGAAACAAACTTTATTTAAAACTCACAAAACATCCCAAGATTGAAATCAAGTTGCTCGATTGGCTTCACAAGCTTGTTCAACCATGCTCTAGCCTTTATTCATCATTGGTATGCAGAAAATTAAAAAAAGTAGATAAAACTATGTTTATGGTAGCAAAAGAGAACATCAAAGTCGCCCCCAAGGGGCCTGGGGCGGCCAGGGATGGAATTCTCTCCTTTAGGGTTCAGAAAACGTGACTATTTATAGGATTCAATGTCGGTTTAGCTGCGGCGGCGGACTGGACGCCCGTCCAGGGTGTATAAAATCTTCGAGTCGGGCCAAGTCATATCAGACGCCCGTCCTATGCATTCTGAACGCTCGTCCACCGAAATCCATCAATACTCTGAATCAGGTGGCTCCTCTGGACGCTCATCCATCCCTTCAAACGCCCGTTTAGATTGGACGGGGACAAACGCTCGTTTAGTTTGCATAAATTTCTTCATTCAATCTTCAACTCGCATCTTTCCCTTTCCATTTAATCTTCCGTTGGAAATCTTTTTAGCTTCCTCCATAACATGCAAGCGTACCTACAAGATGATAGAAATGTGCAAAATGTAATACCGTATAGATAACTAGAAAATCACTAATAAAACCACGTAATAAGCTCGAGTTGGCACTTAAATCATTTCTATACGCATTCTTCCAATATTTCACTTAAACACTTACTTTTCTATAAAAAGTAATAAAACACAAAGGAAATTGCTACGGAATAAAGTCATATAAATCGTGAAAATCACCGTTAACACAAGGCATTCAGGGTACTGAACAAGAGGTCACTGAAACATGAAGAAACTATCCATGTTGTGTATGATGAACCTAAGTTCACTGGTATGGAGGATGAAGATTGTGAACCTGCTAAGAATCTACAAGTCACTGATCCAGATTGTGTTGAAGTCTTGGAAAGGGTTAATGACTTAAAAGTTTCTGATACTGCCCCTGCTGAACAACCTACTAATGACACTACTGATGCAACAACTGAAGCAGTTCAAGGATCTGTTGAACCCCCTGTTGAAGATACATCAGACCCTACTGAAGATGAGGTTCCTGAGAATCAATCAAACCAAAATCCACAATGGTTAAAGGATCACCCTGATGAACAAGTCATTGGCAACATTCAGCAAGGTGTAAAGACTAGAAGACAATTAGAAGCTATGTTCACTTGTTTTCTATCTCAAGTTGAACCAAAAGTTGTTGAAGAAACAATTTCAGATCCAGATTGGATAATTGCTATGCAAGAAGAGTTAAATGAATTTGAAAGAAATCATGTTTGGACACTAGTTGAAAGGCCTAGTCATGAAAATATCATTGGTACCAAATGGGTATACATAAACAAACTTGATGAATCTGGTACCATTGTAAGAAATAAGGCCAGAGTAGTTGCAAAAGGCTATTCTCAAGCAGAAGGAATAGACTTTGATGAAACTTATGCACCTGTTGCAAGATTGGAAGCTATCACATTATTCATGGCACATGCTGCATATAAAAACTTCAAAGTATATCAAATGGATGTCAAAAGTGCATTTTTGAATGGCATTCTAGAGGAGGAAGTGTATGTTCAGCAACCTCCTGGATTTGAAGTTCAAGATCAAGAAGATAAAGTGTATAACAAGGCACTTTATGGATTGAAACAAGCACCAAGAGCTTGGTATGAGACTCTATATCAATTCTTGGTGGACAATGGTTTTACAAAAGGCACCATTGATAAGACTCTTTTTAGAATCAGTGAAGGACGAAAGACTGAGTGCACAGATTTATGTTGATGACATAATCTTTGGTTCTGAAAATGAATTGCTATGTGAAAAGTTTGCAAATCTAATGAATAGCAAATTCCAAATTAGTATAATGGGAGAAATGAACTACTTTTTGGGATTGCAAGTTAAACAATTGAAAGATGGAATCTTCATTCATCAAACCAAGTACACTAAGGAGCTACTGAAGAAGTTTGGTATGGAAAATAGCACCAAGATATCAACTCCTATGAGTACAAACATCAGATTGGATAAAGATAAAGAAGGCAAAGATGTTGATCAGACCTTATACAGAAGGATGATAGGCAGTCTGCCGTACCTTACTGCCAGCAGACCTGATATATCCTTTGATGTAGGTGTTTTTGCAAGATTTCAATCTAAACCTAAAGAAAGTCACTTAGGTGCAGTCAAGAGAGTTCTCAAGTATCTAAAAGAGACTTTGGGAGTAGGGATATGGTATTCCAAGGATGGAAGCTTCAAAGTTATATCCTACTCTGATTCTAATTATGCTGGATGCAGGAATGATAGAAAAAGCACCTCAGGAACTCAATCGCTTAACGGAAATAGATCTGGTTTCTGGTTCAAAGAAGAAAAGCAGAACTCTATATCAACCTCCACTGCTAAAGCAGAATATATTGCTGCTGGAAGTTGCTGTGCACAAGTATTATGGTTAAGACAACAGTTAAGGGATTATGGAATTCAAGAAAAGGAAATTCCAATCATGTGTGACAACACAAGTGCAATTGCAATCACAAAAAATCCTGTTTTGC
Source organism: Gentiana macrophylla (assembly GCA_026214975.1). Lineage (NCBI taxonomy): Eukaryota > Viridiplantae > Streptophyta > Magnoliopsida > Gentianales > Gentianaceae > Gentiana > Gentiana macrophylla. Next base: position 43,573,827 of record CM047811.1, on the reverse strand, counting down.
ACTCAAGAACCAAGCACATTAATGTAAGACATCACTTTATAAGAGATCATGTTGAAAAGAAGGATGTGGTGGTTATGTACGTCCCTACTGAAGATCAACTTGCTGATATTTTCACTAAACAACTGGATAGTGAAAGATTTGCCAAATTAAGGACTGAACTTGGAATTATCAAATTTGACTGATAATCAGCAGTGTACTGGAATTCACCAAGGGGATTAGTCTTTGCTATGTTGGGTGAGCTCACTTAGCAGATTAATCATTGGTATCAACAATTCCATGTACTTATGTTTGGACAATTGAGCAAATGAGGTTGCCAAGGGGATTGGTCTTTGTCATGTTGGGTGAGCACACTTGAAAGATCAGTCATTGGTATTAAACTTCATCTTGTATTATCAATTGAACAAAACAAGAAGAAATCAAGGATCGGCAGAGTAACTCGTCGGCCAGTCTTGAAGCATCTTTATCGCCAGATTCTTTGAGCCAAACTCTTGAGGATAACCTTGCTGAATGGAACGTTACACAGACAAACTTTATTAAAGTCAAAGAGCAATTGGCGGGATATTTATTCTATCCTTTATAACCGTAGTTACCATGATCCAACGGTTACAAACGTTATGGAGAAGAAAGAGGCCACGTGTCAAGACAGCATTTAATTAGATTAATCATGGTCAATATGGATGTACGTGCACTGACAGTTACAACCACTCACTGTCTATTTATACAGGCCTATCACAGTAGATTCACTCTACTTACAAAATCTCAGACTTATACTCCCTGGTTTTACCTTCGTGTGAACATCACTTTAAACACACATTAGAAGAAAGCTATTGCCCTCATAGTGAGAATAGGACATTTTGAGATAATACCCTACCTTACTCCAATCATAAGGCAGCTTTTTCTAACATACGTGAGCTTTTAGTCATCATAGTGGTATAGGACATACGTGGTATACCCTACCTCACTCAAATCATCGACTAGCTTCCGACACACACATTGTATTCATTTAATTCAACTTTTCATTAACAACATTAGTTACGTGTTACTTATCACATTCAAACCTCTAGATATTCACATGATCTCATATTTGAACTAAATACAAACTATCATAAGTCTCATGATATATACGTAGCACTAAAGTGGTCGTGAAACAACTAACTTACCAAACGATGATATAAAGCATAGATGACTATCAAAATAATTAACATCGATCGAATTGCCTACTCGGGACAAAACAAAAACAAAAGTGTCAAAATTTTTTTGAAAAATTAAGCCTATTTTTGCACAAAGACCATCATATATTAAGCAAATGGTAGATACATAGCGATCATTCCTCCCCACACTTAAAAATCAACATGTCCTCGTGTGCATAATGAAAAAGAAAGAAAACGAGTGATTGTAGTTCGGATGGGGCAATCGGAGGTGGCGCACGTCCAATCGAGTAAATGCTTGAGGGAATCAAGAGATCGTGGACCATCCACCGGAAACAAAGCTTCATCTAAAAGCTCGCATTGCTATCACAAATATCCCCGCACACTTGAAAACAAGACAAGATCTCGGGACAAAGTGGGGAATATAACATGGCAAAATAGAGATAAAGAGAAGGATAAGGTGAAATCGAATCAACCGACAAGGCAAAATCCACAATTACCCGAATTAGACTTAAACAAAACAAATAAATCAAAGAAAAGAAATAACATAATAGAGAGTTCTAATATAATAAGGGATATCTAGGATGCCTCCAGTGGCGCTTTTAGTTATGTCGTTAGCTCGACACATTTGAAGCTCACTGGATCAAAGCCATTTAACCTTTACGCGCACCACTACCACCTCGTAAGCTCTCGAATCGAGTAGTGTCAGTAGAACAAGAAGCCGAACACATGGGGTTAAATCTTTGAAAGCTCTCCATACCTTTTAAGTTTCCCATGGTTGCATTCTTTCTTCTCCGGTTCCTCCTCGATGACGTTTAAGTCGCCCGCTTTCAAACTCTTCATATCAAAGACTACCGCTAGAACATCTTCGCATTTAACACAACCGCCATCCTCGTAAAACAAATCGGGTGAAAACTCATCAAAGTGGTTGACTTCGGAAGTCCCACACCCGAGGATTTCTGAGGAATTTAACAATCAAAGGCTTTTCTTTATGTTCACCTATATAGTGCTTGCACCTTCGACCATTAACTCGAAACGGTTGATCACCATAACTCGTAATTTAGCACACCTCAGAATGATTTGGAGAATCTCGAAAGGATCGGACCAACGTGTCCTCAACTTGCCGTGAAACAAATGCAACCTGGAATTGTAGAGTAACACTTGCTCACCGACCTTGAATTCTCTCTTTATCTTGGCATCGTGGAGTTTCATCTTCTCCTTACTAATCTGGCGCTGTAAGCTTGGAGTCCGAATTCATCCACCATGCAATCGCTGCAGCGGTGTTTGCCATAGAGATTGGGAATCGGGGTTAAGAAACTTCAGAGCCAAAGACGCCCGTGCTCTCGGCTCGACAGCAGATGACATGGTTTCCCGTAGACCATTTGATATGGCGATGTACCCATAGGGGTCTTATATAGCGATCCTATATGCCCAAAGTACATCGTCCAACTTCGTGACTCGATCTTTTCTATGACTATTCACCGTCTTCTCCAGGATTTTCTTAAGACTGTTGCTTCAGCTCAACCTCGACCACTAGTCATCGGATGATATGGTGTGCCGATTTTATGGTGAACACCATACTTCCTTGTACTTTTTCCGGTGGTCGGTTGCGTAAATGTGTCCTTCGTCGCTATCAAGGCACGTGGACATCCAAACCTCACAAAGATATTCTTCTTAAGGAATTTCATGACCGCTTTATGATCATTGTGAGGAGTGGCTATTGCCTCCACCCATTTCAAACATAGTCAACGCAGACTAAGATGTATTTGTTGCCACAAGATGATGGAATGGTCCCATAAAATCGATGCCCCAAACATCAAAGACTTCGTGATTCAAGGATGGGTTTCAAAGGCATGTCAAATCGCTTGTCAAAGCTCCGGTTCTTTGACAACGATCACAAGCTTTATGAAAAGCTCGTGTCTTTAAAGATCACAACAATAAAACCGGATTGAAAGATCTTCGCAAATCTTTTCCAAGGACCAAAGTGACCACCCATGGGTCCACTATGGCATTGCTCGATTATATCGCTCTGTTCGTTATTCGAACACACCTCCTCAAAGAAACCATCTTTGCAAATCTTGAAAAAGACAAGCTTTCTGATCCCCGAGGCTTTCTTTGAAGATCTATCGAATCGCAAGTTCATGGTAGTGGGTTCTAAGACTTTGTAAACCCAAATTGCTGCAAAAATAGATAATGGCATCAAGCTTGGATGATGCACCTGTGTCACATAAAGAATTTGAAAGACTAGGCCTCCCATCCAATGTGGAGCACGAATTTCCCGGGTCACCTCTTTGATTGGTAAGTCCGATAATTGATCATTGAACAATCCTCACCAATTGCCTCGATCCATTTCTCGCTAACTTCTTCTTGGAAGATACAACATCCTTGATGAACTTTGTATACTTAGGCATCTCACCAAGACTCGGATAATGGGCATTTACACTAGTATTTTTTTCGAAGGTTTAGCACCTTCTCGCACTTTTTCTTCGCTTCAACGGGATGTTGCTCTTTCTAGGTGGAAAGGGAAGCTTTTTCAATCCTCCTCGGAAAATACTTTCTTGAGGCTTAACTAACGGCCTTGTCTTCCAAATCATTCCATCGAACTGCATCTTTTCATTCTTTTTGCTAGTCAGGATCACCACTTGACTATCATTTAATTCATCACTCCTCGTGGATCAACCACCGAGGATCCTCAAATATTTACTTCTCGGAACAGCCACCGAGGACTTCCAATTGATTCTTTATTCCTCAGGGATCAACCACTTGAGGAATCTCAACTTTTCTTCATCAGGGGTCACCACCGATTTTCCTTCAGACCAAGGGATGATGGGTGCTCAATCTCCCTCCTCGCTTTACTAATGCAGCGGGGAGGGGCTAGGGTTTCCTCGAAGCTGTGGGGACCATCAAATTGAGTGCCACTCTCAAATTCATTGCATCGGCCTCTTCTACCGTGATGGAGGTGAAGGTACTGAGTCGGTGCATTGATCAGTCGCTTAAATCGAGCGTGGCGACTTGACCGCCTTTGGGTTTTCTCTCAAGAAACCGGGCGCAGATGCTGAGGGTCTTGACGCCACTGCCGCCAATTGCCACTGCCCTATTTGTTTCTCAAGATTTTTATTGTCTCCGCTTTGCTCCTCCAACTTGGTTTCAAATTGTTGGATTGGGAGGGTCCTTGAGAGTTACGATGATTTTGAGGTAGTGGTGATCGACTGATTTGGAATGTAGAATTAGAATTGGCATGGGCCAATTACGATTGAACCTTTCTTTGTGGATTGGAGGAATTATAGCTTGGGTTCGATTATAACCAGGGTTTCTATTGAAGTTCGAATTAGATTAAATCCTCAAGATTGATTAAACCCCTTGGTTTTGGAAATTGTTCTCGCCAGAGAATTGGTTGTTGAATCTCTCGATTTGTCTCGCCCAGAGAAAGCATTGATTGCATTACGCCCAATCATGGGATGTAAGCGGCGATGTTCTCATGCCACATACTTGGCATGTGATTGGATTATGTCATCCATAGTCGAATGAAAGATTGACTTGGTTTGCCGAGCGAGAGGGAAGAAAATTGACATTGGCCGGTCATATGGCTACCGACAAAGATAAGCTTCACAATACGTAACCCGAGAGTTCTGAAGCGAAACGAAAGAGTTACTCGGATTGTGAACAATTTGGGATGTTGTCTCACGAGAATTAGCCATTTGCTTTTGCAACAAGGCAATCGATTTTGCATAGTCACTTCCTCGACCTTGGGAGGAGGAGGTGGTGCCTGAATAGCTTGATAGGATGGGGCATAGTTGTATTTGGCAATGTCTTCAACAATGCCCATCCTTCATCAGTGTTTTCTTGAGAAATGCCCCACAGAGGAACTATTGACCATGCCCTTGGTGAGCTCGGTCAATCCAACTGAAGAAAAGTATGGACTTGCCTTTTTCTTTTATATATTGACAGAATGTGAAGATTTCGCTGCATAAATGCTTTTTTAAGGAGGAAAGTATTGACTTAGAAATTCCTTCTCGAGCTCCGCCCACGTAGTTGATGGATTCAGAGGAGAGTGATACCACTCGAAAGTGCCTCCCCGTAAGGAAAATGGAAATAGTTTAAGCTTGATGGCGCCCTCACTTACACCTTGGATACGGTAGTACCGCATATTTGCAAGAATGTGTAGTGAGTGTGGGGAGTTTCGAGGATGGAAACTATGGAAAATTGATGCATGCCGCATCATCCGAATAAGTCCGGTTTAAGCTCAAGTTTGGCAGAATGAATGGTAGGCATGACGATAGCCGGGTTGATGGTGATCGACGGGCATGGCATAGTCGGCCAACGTCCGTCATCTTCCGCCGCCATTATTACTATTCTTTCGATTTCTCCCGAAAGATATTGCTCAAATTCTTGATCTAGAGCGCTTCTTCCGCCGAACGCAAGTCTCACGCTTATTGGGTCGGACTATGGTCCGCTGGAAGTCAAGCGAATAGATTAGTGGTCCCTGATCTGCGAGTTTGCATAAACCGAACACCAACTCAAGGTGTTGAGCAAGAAAGGATAGAAAGTGATGAAAGGGGACAGATCGATGAGGGAAAGGATAACTAAACCTAGAGGAATCAAAAACTACGAGACTTAACTACGAAAAATTTTAAAAACAGAAAACAGGAAACACTAAAAACGTGTTGAAATCTTCTGAGCCCAAAAATGAAGGGAAAACAGTGGATTTTGACGAAAACGGTGTCGGACGGCCTCAGCGTCCCCGCCACGTTACAGCGTCGGAACGAAGCGAGCTTTCGAATTGGGGTCTCGCGCCAATCCGACACTCGAGCCGAAAGTTATGGCCAAAATACTATCAAGTGCTAAACGGACCTTTTTTTTCCTAAAAATTTGATCGTGAAAGAGTGTGGAGTCGATGATTCAACCTAAGAAACCTACTATTTACACTTACCTACCAAAAACAGAAACCTAATTGAAATAAAAATAAAAATCGATGGCGCACAGATGCACGGGCGCCCAATTAATCGACGGGCGCCTTCCCGAGGAAGAATCGACGGGCGTCTCAGACTAAACGCCGTTAGGAGAGCGGATAGATATGCACAGAATAAGCAGACTTGATTTGGACGAAGCGTTCGGTGATACCGACGTCCGTCCGGATCAATTCGACTTTTATCAATGGCGGAAAAGATTGATGTTCAAATCGAATCAAGCCAAAGTGTGAGAGGTTTTGTTGTTGATGCTAATAAGCCAGAATTAGCTATCAACATTGGTCGAAGAATAAGAAGATATGCTGGATTGGAGAATGTACTGAAGATTAGATTGGAAACAATCTCATATACAAACGTTGTCAGTTTTTGGAAGAATATTCAGGTAAAGGAAGGAACTGAAGCATTCAAAACAGTTGTGAATGGACAAGAAATAGAAGTTTCCTCAAGTCTACTGAGGGAAATTTTTGGCTTTGAAGAATCAGTAGATGGTCCAACAAATCCTGAGGCAATGGGATTGTCCAAGATGGATTTTGTTGATAAAATCAAGACAAACAAAGACACCAAATCAATTCCAGGCATCAATTGCAGACACATTGGGTGTGAGTACAACCTGCTGAGCAAACTCATTGCAAAGAATATATTAGGTTTGGTTGGGAGTATGGATACTCTATCTGGACCCAAGATAGAGCTGATGATGATCATTTGCAGAAGCATGAAGTTTGATTGGGCTGGATATTTTATTCATTACATGAAGAAAGTAGCCAAGGAGGGAAATCCAAGGACTTACCCTTAGGATTAATGGTTCAGACCCTGCTGAATCATTTGGAGATTCCTGATGTTGCACCTGAGAAGATTAATCAGTCCAGATACAAGAAAGAGATTGACAATACTATCCCTGGTCTGGATGATGATGAAGAAGATGTTGCAGAGGCTGCTGATAATGATAGTGATGGAGATGATGGTGATGCTGGTGGTTAGCAGGTCAAGCAAATTGTGAAGAAATCTGTGAAGCCTGCTGCACCAAATAAAGCTACTGAGAAGAGAAATATTGCTGACACTAGAAAAATAACTGAAATGTTAAAGCCTAAGAAGACAAAGAAGCAAACAACACAGACTGTTGAGTCTGCTGAGGGTCCAGCTGCAAGTGAGATTACTGACCCTGATGTAGCTGCTAGAAACACTGTTGTTGATATTTTAAGGGAACAACAGAAGGAAGCTAGTAGAAAGAGAAAGTCTACTAGAACTGATGATTATGAACCCCTTTCCAAGAGGATAAAGGAAATTGCCAAAAAGAAGAAGCATGGCAAAGGGAAGGAATTAAGACTCTTGGAAAGTCAGAAGGAACAAATTGAAGAATCAGTAGAAGAGGAAGAGGAGGCTATTGAGGCTGAGCCCTTAACTATCATCATGCCTGTGGAAATTACTGACTCCTCACCAGAAGAGGTTGCTAAGCCTACTAGAAGTGAACAGGTTGTTGTTGAACAATCTATTGAAGAAACACAGCAGTCTACTGCACCAGAGCCTGCTGTAGAAACTATTAAATCTACTGAAGCTGTACTAGTTTTTGTTGAGCAGCTTGTAGAAGAACCATAGCAAACCACTGAATCAAGACCTGATGTGGAAGTTGAAGCATTGGTTCAAGACCCTGCAAATCCTGCAATAGTTAAGGGGGAAGAGCAGTCTGCTGCTAACACTGCTGATGAGCATATAAGTCAGGGGGAACCAAGTGTGATACAGATGGAGGTAGTAGGAACCAATATTCAATCTGAGCAACCTACTGACCTTCATGCATCTATTGAAGACACCTTGAGTTTACTTGTTGAGACCTTTGGAGGTCATCAAGCTACTGAAACAGCTCCCAGAAAGCCAAGTATGCCATATGAGAAGGCATCTAAGAAGGAAAAATTAGATCCTAACTTCAGGAAAGTGCAAAACTAATTCCAATGGAAGTTTGGATTCTACAAGAAACAGAAACCAGCTGCTGATCCAATGAGTGGATTTGAAGAATGGGCTTTTGATCAGCTGGGTGTGGATAGCCTACTGGACTTGATAGATACAACCTTGCTGCAATCTAGGCTGATGGATCTTTTGAATGAAGGAAAGAAAAGTGGAGCAATTATGTTCATAGATCCAAAGTACACACCAGACAGTGATTCATCTGATTCTAATGATGATCCCCCCATGTTCCCTGGGGAGACCAGTGGAGTGGCTAGAGAAACATCAATTGAAGCCACTGGTCAAGGAGCCACTGATGGCAAAGAAGCTGAACTCATGAATCGTAAGTTCTTTGTGGGCGGTAGATTGGAGAGATGGATGAGGATCTGCAGGATCTCACCATGGATGATCTGGAGGCATTGATCAATGATGGAATAAGTGGTACTGCAAATAGGTTGGTTGGTGAAGCTTATATGTTACCTGATGAAGAACCTATTGCATAATCTGAAGATCAACAGAGTGCTGATATGGATGATGAGAGGGTTACTATTCATAGTGAACCTAGTGCCAGCTCAGAGGAATCAATTCAATATCAATACTGGATTGACTCTGAGGGAACACTATCCAAAACTGCCCTTATCTTAACAAAGATTGGCCATGCTGAAGGATTTCAAGTGGATAATGAAGCTGTATTCAACCCTCAGAGAGTGGAGCAGAGGTTCAGTTCTTCGAGGATCAAAGCAAAGACTGAGCAAAGGTTGGAGCAGGAGGTACAGGTTCTTTGAGTTGCAAACGAAAGACTGGACACAAAGTTGGAACAATCTTTGGGTTTGGAGGAAACCCCTATTTGTTGTTGTTCTTTGAAGAAGGCTCTTTGTAGTGGAGCCTACTGGAGTCAAGACCACTAAAGGGAAAGATAGTCAGCAGGCTGATACTGTTGATGAAGAAGAACATCTGCTGGACTATGACTTTAGTGATGAGGAGTTCCAAATCCCTGAAGAAGAAAATGTTGCTATTGATCCCCCACAGGCATTTGTACCTATTTAAGAAGAACAGCTCTTGATCATATCTTGGAAGAATATCAAGGTCCTAACCCTGCTGGACTAGATAGGAGTTGGGCGATGGTTATGAGTAATCAGAGGCCACAATACAATGTTGAGGAGCCTGCTGATGGAGCTGCTGGAGAAATGGCTGGTGGAGTACCAGCACATGTCCTGGAAGAGTTGAGAATGTATAGGTTTATTAAAGTTTGATTTATGAATAGGATTGATCAAACAAGCACTGTAAAGGTCAGCTGACTTTTTTCGGCAGACTAGTCTAGGTCAGTAGGGTAGTTAGGTCAGTAGACTTTTCTGGAACCTGCTGAAGACTGAAGGCTGAGGGCTCAAACTCAGTTAATGAAGGCTAAGGGATCAAACTTAGTGATTAAGTCAAGGATATGGAATCATAATTTAGGCAAGTCTGTGATGACCTAAACTGATTGCATATACCTTGTGTAGAAGGTCTAAGTTCCATAAGTTGGATGATGTTTGGAACTTGGTTACAATTAAAAAGGTGTAACCTCTGATTTATCAAACAAATCAATGGCTGAGATTAAAAGGACGTTGGGATGATTCAGGACTTTATCCAATGGTTATAAGTCAAAGGGTGAACAGACTGGACTGTCAAAAAGGATTCTGACAGTGTCAGTCCTATGAATAGTGACAGAAAGCATATCAAATGGGACAAAACTAGGAACGGTTATATTTGAATTTCAAATTGGAGTCACATGCATTCCTACCTATAAATAGAGGACTTTCAACTCAGAAAAAGATGATGATTGAAAAATTATAAGAGAAAAGTATAAGAGATATTTCTGAGTTGCAAGAACACCCTGCTGAACTTAACCTTACTGATCCAGAGAAAATCTTCAAGTGTTTTCTGTATTCAAGCTACATCAAGTTCACACACTTGAAGAATGCAAGCTGCTGATTATTTCATCCTAATCAAGCTGCTGCAACTGAATCATTTACTTGATTCATTCTTTATTTTACAAAGCAACTCTTTGAAAGCATTGAAGCATCTGTTGGGTGTGAAGAAAGTTGTTGTTTGTGGAGAGTGGTGAAGAGGCAATCCTACCCTTCAAGGACCAGTGGAAGACTTTGGAGCAGCAATCCTATCTGTTTATAGTTTTCAGTTTGTGAAGCCATAGTCATTGGTGAAGGACAAGCAATCTTAGGAATCTTTGTAACAGATACATCAAAGATCTCTAGTGAATTACCTCCAACATCACAGGAGAAGAGTATACTGACAAGATTACACCACCTGGAACCACTATAAAATCTGCCTACTTACTTTCTGCACTTACATTCTGCATTTAGTTTATTATACACATCAATCTACTGAATCTAGCAACTAAACTCTCACACATACACTACTGAGTATCTAATACTTAGTATCATATTTAACAACAAGTAACAAGGCTTTATTTTTGATATAAATCCGCTGCACAAATTCAGTAAACTCAACCATCAGTAGACGTCTATTGTGTATCAGCAGGCTACTAAAGTATCAGCATGCTGCTGAAGTTGCTGAGTTTGTTAACTCCAAAAAGTTTTAAGTGTTAAGTTTATTCCCCCCCTTAAACTTAACCAAAGCCTTTTCAAGGGACCAACATTCTGTTTCTTCAATATCCTTTTTTTTTAACACCATCAAAACACAGTACTACAGTTTATTCTTAATTGCTCGGCAAAATTATTCTGATCAAACTCAACAACACCTTAGCTCAAACCTCCTCACACCCCAATCTAATACATTAACAAGAAGTAGAGGTATGCACATAACTGGAAAGATGATAGCAATTTTTGGAGTGGAGCATATGTTGTTACCGCCTCGTTTGTCGGAGTCATCGAAACAAGTTTGTGGATAGTGTCAAGGATTTCTTTCATGGCTTGAATGTGTTTGATTATGGTGCAAAAGAGAGATGGCCCAAACATGACGGTTGAAGGTAGGTGTCAAAGGTGGATGTTGTCAGGAAGCCTAATTCTTTTCGTTTGATGGTAAAATGATTCACACGAAATCATGTTTTTTTTTTTTAAATTGCAATCAGTGAACTATAATGCTTTCATCTATCAACTACGGAAAGTGGAAACTAAAGAAGACTGCATCATAGATATCGCGCTTATTTAGTAAAAGAAACTAATTATTTATACAACAAGTTAGTTCTAAAAGGTAATAATGACATTTGTTTCTCATTTATTGAATTATTTTCCGTTCTTGTTTTTGGTGGAAAATGAAGAGTAAATATGATAAGAAAATAGTGAAAATTAATACTCCTATATCCGTTATACAAGTCAAACGTTATGTGTATTATATATAGGATCACTATGTTTGTAGTTCGGCTGCTAAAAAAAAAAGAACAATTATCTAAAAGGACACATATTGGACTTAATTAGGTAAAAAGGACATCCAAAACAAACATTTAGTGATAAGGACAAAAAATAGGTAGATAGACCCAAATACCCTTAATGAAGAAAAAATTAAAAAATAAATAAAAAGAGGGGACGCGGGAATGGGAGCTAGCGCTGCTGAATGAATTTTTTTTTTTTTTTTTTTTTTTTTTTTTTTTATGAAGCGTTAGTTGTTGTTATGTTTTACTTTTTTTATTTTATTTATTATTTATTTATTTGTTTTCTAGAAGATGAAGTGCTTTATTATTTTATTTTATTTTAATTATACTCCTTGGACTTTGATTGTGGGTTTTATTTTTATTTTTTTTTTTTTTTTAGGGACGGAATAAGTTGATTTATTCTTTTTTTAAACATTGACCACCGTGATGCATTGACCACCGCAATGAATTGATCACCGCGATGAAGTGACACCGTAATGCACTGACAACCGCAATGCAGTGACCAACACGATGCAGAGACACCGCGATAAAATTTCACCGCGATGTATTGACATCGGCAATCATACATGCAGTGACTTCGGCAATCATATATGCGTGATATCAACAATTTATGCAGTGACATTGGCAATTATATATGCAGTGACATCAACATTTTATGCAGTGACATCAGCAATCATATATGAATGACATCAATAATTTATGTAGTGAGATCGGCAATCATATATGCAGAGACATCGCGATGAAGTGACACCGCGATGGAGTGGCCACCCCCGATGCAGAGACACCGCGATGAAGTGGCCACCCCCGATGCAGAGACACCGCGATGTAGAGACCATCGAGATGAAGTGATCATCGGGATGCAGTGACATTTGATAAAGCAATACCGTGATGACATTTGATATTTTTCCGACTTAATTTCATAAAATCGATTTCTTTTCTTCATAAAATCGACTTCAAATGGCTATATCTTTTGATATAAAACTACGATCAACAAAAATCTTTCATCTTAATTCATATTTTTATGCAGTGCCATCGGCAATCATATATGCAGTGATATCAACATTTTATGCAGTGACATTGGCAATCATATATACGCGACATCAACAATTTATGCATTGATCACCGTGATGCATTAACCTCCTCGATGCAGAAAAACAAAATAATAATAATAATAATAATAATAATATCTCTTTTAGTATAAAATAATATTGTCACAATGAAATCATTTCGACTTTGAAAAAAAAACTCCAAACTTTCCACAGCTTAATCAATAGTATGGATATAACATATACCACTAAATACTTGAAAATAAAAAGAGAAAATATCTATAAAAAAAATTATTTGGAAATGCCTATATTGTCCTTTATACCCAAAATGACAAAAATCGGGGTTTTACACTCGGGATCAAGGGATCGGTCTATGAGCACATCTTGGTTTCCCTCCATTATTGTAGCGTCAATATCTATTATCAAATATTTGCATTCTTTTGAATCATGGCCCACATCCTTGTGGTAGGCATAGTACTTGCTCTGTCCTCTTCTTTCTGGGGTCCTTTCATCGGAGGGGGTTCTTGCCAACCCATTTCTTTCCATGATGGCCAAGACCTGCACACGAGATCTGTTCAAAGAGATATAATCCTTTTATTGTAGACCACCTTTCTTCCCCGACTGATCTGCGGTTGGGGTAGTCGAACGGTCCCAGGCTGCTTTCCGCTTCCTGTCGGGCTTTTCTTCTGCCCTTTCTCTTTTGGATTCCCATTTCTCTGACTCTCGTTTCATCCTATTCGCCTCTTCCCCTGGCAATACTTGTATGCAATGTCCATGCACTCTTTCATAGTGCATGGGAGTCTATTCCTCAGCTTTGCGTATAGCTGTCCTTCTCAAAGCCCAGCCACGAACGACGTAATCAACAATGAGTCTTCCACGCCCTTAACTTGCATAGACTCCTCGTTAAATCTCTTTGAGTATTGGAGGACATATTCCTCCTTCTCCTTAATTGTATGGAGATGGGTTGCTTTTCTCTGGAACGGCCTAGCCATAACAAAAGCCTTAAGAAACATTATCCCTAGGTCTTCGAACTTAGAAACTGACTTTGGTGGGAGTCTCCGAAACCATTCGCGGGCCCTGCCCGCCAAAAGTGTGGGGAAATCCTTACACTTCATTTCATCTAAAGTGTTAAACAAACTCATCTGAGTAATATACTGGAAAAAGTGGTCCGATGGGTCCATGGAACCATCACATGGATCTAGCTTGGGAACCTTAAAGCCAGCCAGTCATTCAAATTCGTCTATTTTCCTTGTGAAAGGCGAAGCGAAGGAGAACTCGTCACCTCTCTTGCCCATCATGGCATTAATCTCAGCACGAGCCGCTTCCCTAGCTTGAGAATTCAATGGCTTTCTCCCTTTGATTGAGGCAGATGCCTCTACAGATTGCTTGCTCTTTCATGGTGCTTCCCCTCCTGTACTCTCTCCTCCGTCACTGTCTCCTATGTGTACCGCCTGGAGAATGGCCTTCCTGGTGGCAGGTTCCATGGCAATTAGCTGGTCAAAGATAGCTTGCTGCTCTGGGTTTAGAGAAAATTCTTCGGATTGCTCCGTCTGGCTTTCTGTATCAACATCTTCTTCATGGAAGCCATTTTGATTATTTTGGGCATTTTCTGTATTTTCCGCCACAGCCTTCTGGGCTAGTGTGTTTGGTTTTGGTGGCATGATGATGGATTTCAATGTTTTCAAAAATTACCAGCCCTCATTCTAGTGCCAATTGATGACAAAAAAATTTGTCGGGTAAGAAATATGGGTCGTTTAATCTAGTGGTAATTGGTTGAGAACAAATAAACATGAAAAATATGATTGTGGGAAGGCGTTTTTGGGGGTGGTTTAAACTGAGCCTGTGATTTTCTCTAGGATGCCTACGTATCCAAAGCGTATGTTGGGATCAAGTCTGCAGTAGTTCTTTGTGAACGTATATATAAAGGGCGATTGTGCCATAGGCCTGCATGAGCCGTGACCATGGTGGACTCTTTCAATGTGTCGTTCAAGTTAGTGATAATACTGGGATTATCCTTGACTTTAGGAGATAATTGAGATGTTCAAATATCCGTATTTAAATGATGAGGATCGGAGCCTTAAAGGCTTAGGATTTTTTCCATAATTATCATACAATTGTTGTTATTATTATTATACTCTCTAGCCGACCAGCGGCGAGACACTATGGTCGAATCGGCTGAGCTGCGTAGATCTACCCCTTCCCTGTACTGACCGACCTGCGGTGGATCGGGAGACGACCTGAACAGCCTTTCTTCATGAGGACTCAGTTCGGCCCTTAGGCCTATGATCGGCTCATGGCCCTTATAGTTAGGGTATTAGGTCCATTCATATTATTATTTGGGTGTCATGTGCTTGGCACGTGGAGCGGTGAAATCTGGTATCGTCAGCTCTGATTGTAATTCCGGTTGGGCCATTTATTTCTGGCTTGGATGGCTTGTTCTACGTAATGAGGTACTACTACGTCTTAAAATGGATATACTGCTTTTTTATGCCAGTCAAGGCTAGAACACAAAGAATTTATCTTTTGCTATGAATGTTCAAACTAAGTGTTTCTTTGATAGTTTTTTGGTATCATTCTGTAATGTTTTTTAGCTTACTTTCTGTAGGTATGAAAGTGTATGTTCCTTCATTGAATGCTATGGAAGAACATGGCCTCACATATTTACAAGAATCATAGCTTCCCTTATCTTATACCAAGTAACAATGGTCGGTTTCATCGGGGTCAAGAAGTTTCCGTACACCCCAATTTCGATTCCGTTGCCAATATTGTCCTTGATCTACTGCTATGTTTGTAGACAAACGTTCAACAGGTTTTTCCTGGCCACTGCAATCGAGGTTGATAGTGATGAATTGAAGAAAACGACTAATATGTAGCGTGTTTTCAGATCTTTTATTCCCCATGTTTGAGTGCTGAAAAGTCTGATGATGATCAATTTGATTACGCGTTACCGGCAATTTCCGTTATATGATAAAATTGTCTGTTAGAACATGTGTATGACTTGTTGCGCCTAGGTTTCGTGTAGGGTATGACACCCTATGTTTTAAGGGATATTGAGAAAAAGTGAGACAATGAATCTGATGTCGATGTCCCACGTTTTGAGCTTCCACTTGGTTGTTGTAACACCCCGGATTTTTAGTAAGGGCAAGGTAGTAAATTGGGATTAATTTTTTATTTAACCTAATTTCCATTTTCCTAAATTAATTATTTAAACATGATTTAATTTAATTAGAGATACAAAAGGGTAATAATCCACATAATCTTCTCATAATAATGTTCACGACGAATTAAGAAGAAAAAGAGAGAGAAGCGACGACAACATTGAGGAAAATACGTTGGAAGCAACACTCAGGAAGTAGAGGAATGTAATCTTCAATCGTGCGGCTAATCCATCAGGAATATAACCAAGGTATGAAAAATACTAGAAATTACATCCTAATCAGAATTAAAAACTAACACCTACACAGTGTTGAAAAGAGGTTAGATTTGTTGATTCCAAGCTGTATAAGACCCCTGAGGTTATATTCAACAAGAAACAACAGCCACAAAACACATAACAACACCCAAAAACTATCAAAAGGGGTCATGTGAGAGCATAACTCACATAGCCTATCCCGAGGTGTGTAGAGAAACAAAATAATCTCATACAACCACCAACAAAACCTACTAGAAATCACAAAAGATATACAAAACCCTAACATCATGGGGTAAAGATATACAAAGGAAAAGCAGCCTGTATTATATAAAAGATGTGAGTTTTAATAGAATGCAGTACATCTGTGATCTTCATGTTAAGACCATCATAAATTTTCTTGTTTCTCATATGCCAAAGCCAATAAACCACAACAGAAATAGAAGCAGATCTTGCTACATTCCCATGGGAAGTACCCCTACACTTCCTACTAATCCATCTAACCGCACTAGTGACAGTTTCCAGACTTCTATTGATGCCTAACCATAGCCTGACCTTGCCCCAAACCATACAAGATATAGGACACTGGAAAAAAAGATGAGAGGCTGATTCATTGACCAAACCACACAGTGAGCACGCCTTATTATCAAAGTGCCGTTTATCAGTGGTCAGAAGACAGTTCTTCATAGCCATCCATAGAAGAAAACAGTGTTTAGGTGTTGCCCTAGGATTCCAAACTGTTCTGCACCACCAGACCTTTTTCCCATGATGCCTGAAAAAATCATAAGCTCTAGAAGGCATCAAATTTGATCCAAAGGACCAAGATGCAAAAAAGCAACAACAGCAGCAACAGAACCAGCCTGTACAAGTATCATGTCCCTGATCTTAAAAATAGCCTTGATTAGAGCAGAAGCACCCTGCTTACACTGATACAACCAGAAATCCACATTCTTCAAGTACATTTCACTGATCCATTTCACCCAAAGACTATCCTTTTTACAATGGAAGTTCCATAGAATCCTACAAAGAAGTGCAAGATTCTATGCTTCAAGCTGAAAGATCCCCAATCCACCCTCATATTTAGGCAGGTAGACCGCCTTCCAACCAACAAGAGACTTCCAAAGAGAATCACAAGAACCACCCCACAGAAACCTCCTGCACATTTGATCCAACTTCAATTTCACACTACTACTTATAGGGTAAATCCCTAGCCAAAAACATTCAACTCCCTGAATAACAAAAAGGACCAGCTGCAGCCTACCAGCATAGGACAAAGTGGACCATTTCTAGTTGCCAAAGCAATTCCTCAAAGAAGTAAACAATGGATCATAATGCACAACATTTAATCTGACAGCACACAGAGGAATACCAAGGTACCTGATAGGCATAGTGCCTTCTTTCAAACCAGTGATTGTCAAAAGAACCTCCTTGTTATAATCATCCAAACCAGCACAAAACATCTCAAATTTTTGCATATTAGCCACCAGACCAGAACACTGGCCAAAAACAGTAAGGCATTGCATCATAAGAGTGACAGAAATTGGATCACCCCTAGCAAATAACATCAAATCATATGCAAAAGCCAAATGATTAATTTTCAGGTTTTGGCAACCATTATGAAAGTGGAAATCAGAATTCTCTCCCAAAATCCTCAACATTCTAGAGAAGTATTCCATACCAATAACAAACAGACAAGGGGATAGAGGATCACCTTGCCTCAAACCCATTTTTCCAGGAAAGAATCCCTTCAGTTCACCATTATTAGAAATAGAAAAGGATGCAGTAGTAACACACAGCATAATCCATTTCACAAATCTAGCAGGAAATCCAAATCCCTTCAAAACATACTCTAGAAAGGACCAGTGCACTGAATCAAAATCTTTTTTGATATCCACTTTTATCATACATCTAGGAGGTCCCCTGATAACACCATATTTTCTTATCAGCTCCTGACAGAGGAAGATATTATCAGACATAGCCCTACCATCCACAAAACCAGTATGTGATTAATCAATAAGATCAGGAAGACAAGCAGACAATCTGGAAGCTAAGATCTTGGAAATCACCTTGTATATAACATTTCAACATGAGATAGGCCTGTAATCTCCAACAGAAGCAGCATGAGTAGTTTTAGGAATCAAAGCAATAATGGCATGATTAACCTGTTTTAGGATTGCATCATTGTTAACGAATTCCAGAATAGCATTGGTGAATTCAGATCCAACAATATCCCAAGACTTCTTAAAAAACTAGCAGAAAAACCATCAGGACCAGGAGCTTTATTGTCAGAAAAGGAAAACAGAGCCTCCTTCACATCCAAAGCAGTAACATCATTCACCAGATAGTCCATCTGATCCCTAGTGATAGAAGGGCCATCATTGACCACATCCAAATCAATAGGAGTAGCAGTGCCTTCAGTACCTAAAAGATTAGTATAAAACCCAACAAAAGCATCTCCAATCCGATCATAAGAAGTAGTAAAGGATCCATCAAGGAGCAAAATGGAAGAAATATGATTTCTGACATTGTTCCTTTTGACCAAAGAATGGAAAAACTTGGAACTCCTGTCACTAAACTTCATGTAGTGTCCTTTGGCCTTTTGAGATAAAAAGCTAGCCTCAGCAGTTTCAAAACCAGAACAAACTCTTTTCTGCTCAACAATTTGTCCAGCTAAAGCATCAGTAGGGTCTAAATTGTACAAGGACTGCAGTTCCCCCAAAACCTTTTGAGCATTATCAGAAATGACTGAAATATGAGCAAAATGCAGCCTATTAAGCTCTTTCAAAGGCATTTTAAGTCTTCTAAGTTTTTTACACAGCTGGTACATAGTAGTACCATAAACATCCTGGCCCCAATTATCAGTCAGAACATCCATATAACTGTTATGCAGAATCCATATGTTGAAGAAGTTGAATGTCTTTATTCTGATCACAGAGTCAGTAGTTAGAGAGATTCCACAAGGAGAATGATCATAATGTAAACCAGCAGGATCAAAGAAGGCCAGGGCATTAACATTCCAGTCATACCAAGAAGCATTCACCATAACTCCGTCAATCCTAGAAAGAACACCAGCAGAAGACCAGGTAAAAAATTCACCAGAATAATTCAAATCAGAAAGATTGGCATCAAGACAACATTCAACACCATCTTTCATTTCATAATCAGTGGGGATATTCCCATTCACCCTATCATCAACAGACAACACAGCATTAAAATCACCTAACACCATCCAAGGATAAGAGGAACAGACACTAAGCTCTCTGATTCTGTCCCATAGGCACCTCCTGTGAACAATAGCGTGCATACCATAAACTAAGGAGACCAAGAAAGAATCTCCAGTCACCAGAATCTTCACTTTACAATGAATCCCTTGAGCATCAAGCTCCAGGACATCAACCAAAACAAAAGAAGGGTCCCAAATGACTAGCATCCTTTTATTGTCATGCTGATCAAAGTTGTTAACAGAATGCCAAGTAGGAATTTTATTAGACAAAAAATTACTTAAACGATTTTAAGACAGCTTGGTCTCAAGGATTCCTAATAAGGAAATTTTATGTTGCCTAAGGTACTTGACAACAGTGATTGTTTAGAAGCCTTATTGAACCCTCTAACATTCCAGAAACCTATCATTTTTGTCTACCAAGAGGTGATCTACCCCTAGAGACATCAATACTAGATTTTTATCCACTTCCAGAAACACCTCCTGTGTTATTACAATTATTCTTATTTTTTTCCTTTTTGGATTTCTTTTACCCATAAGCAACATAGTCACCCTTGTCCATTCTGTCTTCATTCTCAACTTCATCAGACCAAAGAGCATTTTCCCTAGGTGAAAGAACCTCAAAAGTATTATTAACAGGAGTAGCAGCTTTGTCTACCCTCATCTCATTCCCAGTGGATCCAGATACACCCTTACCCTTGTCAATAATCTTATCCTTATTCAAAAGGACTGCATCATGAACAGAAGTATCCTTGTCAATTATCACTGTAGTATCCTTGTCAATTATCACTGTCACTTTCTTCTTCTTGGCATTATCAGCCTTGGTAGCACCAGTAAGTTTAGACCTAACAACATACAAAACAGGAATATCCAGTTTTGAATCATCACATCCTGCAACATTATGCCCCAATTTTTTACACTTAGTACAGAACTTAGGCACGTCTTCATACAAAACAGGCTGTTTGAAGATCCTTCCATTATGCATTGTAATAAGAATCTCAAAGGGGAGTTCCATACTAAGATCCACATCCACAAGGCACCTGGCAAAACTTAACACTTTCCTTGATGCTGTGACCTTATCAGTATACTGTGGACAACCCACATAAGAACACATCTTGCTCTAAGCCCTTTCCTTCCAGAGTCTAAAAGAAAGATTAGGCAACTGAATCCAAACTGGAACAATAGAACAAGCCTCCTTACTAAAGTTAAATAAAACAGGCATTTTCTTCAATATCATAGGCTTGCCAAAAGCATAAAAGGGGCCTGCCTGCAACACATCACAAAGATTAGCCTCTTGCTCAAACAAGAACACTATCCAACCAAAATCGTGATAGTGGAACCTACATTTCTTAGGCCAAGAATTGACAATCTTCTGAACAGCCTCCCTCCCAAGAAACTTGCCTGGAAATAAACCAATAAGACTTAAATTTTCCAAACTGTGATCATTCAAATCCTCTTCATCCAGTAGCACAATGTCATTATTAATGCGGTGGTCAAACAGGGTAACCACTTCATCAGATTGTTCTCTATTTTTCTTCACCAATTCTTCCCAAGTGGCAACATCATCCATAGCTTTACCAGCATTTTTCCCCAAGTAATCAGCAGATTGAGCATTAGCAGTAATAGTATCTATTGCATCAACCTCAGTAGTACCACTACCATCAGCAACACCAGAAGTAGAATTCTTTGTGGTAGACACAGGATCCACCCCCAAATGAGTCCCCTGCTCCCACACTAAACCATGTCCTAAAGTATCATCAGCACCATCAGTAACCAGTCCTACATCTTTGAACCAAGTTCAGCAGGTGCAGGAACTGATCTAGTAGATGTAACAACACTCTCATTCAACTTATCCAGAGATAAACCATCCTCAAGACATCCACTAAGAGCAAATTTCATCACATATTGTACATTATCTAATTGCTTTTCAACTTCAAGTAATTCAGAAAGTGATGTGGGAATTACCATATCAGTGTCACCAATTGTAACCTTCTTCTTTGCATTGTTAATAGCCGGTGTAACTAACTTTCTAGATTTTAACCTTATTGCCTCAACATGGGGTCTAGCAGCAGATCCTTTCCCAGAGCGTTACCATTATCAATATGAGCTGGAGGAGGAGCTACAATGGCAGCAGAAGCAGCTCCATCCAGCAAACCAGCTACAGATTGAAGTTCATCTGTATTCGAAGTTTGAATAGTGCCATCTTCAACTTTATTCTTAAAATTGTGAGTCATAGATCAAAAGAGATGCCGTAAGTTCAAGGAGAAGCTCAGCAAGTAACAAGGAAGAAAATCGAGCAAGAAACAAGAGCAAAAACACAGCCAAAGTGCAGATTTGGCAAGCTCTTTCATTGGGTGGATAAGGAGCAAGATGAGAGAAACATCTCTGTAGAAATCAGAACACTTTTTTTTGTTTTATTCTAAAAGACTTTATATTATGATTGTGATGACCTAAGCTGATTGCATATACCTTGTGTTCAAGGTCTAAGTTCCATAAGTTAAGTGGTGATTGAAACTTGGTTATGATCAAAATGGTGTAATCTAACTTCATAATAAAAAGTTAGATATAAGAGAAGTCAGCTGCCGTGTTTTATAAACACAGCAACTTTGGATCAGCTAACTGATATGCATTTCAGTAGACTTACATTCACAGGAACCTGCTGAACATATATTTCGACTTAATCAAAGGTTACATTGGAAGATTACAAGGATTATGACAGATAAAAACTCTTGATTTTGTCAACATATCAATGGATAAGATTAAAGGGGCGTTGAAAAGAAACACAGGTTTATCCAATGGATACAAGTCAAAGGTTGGACAGTCTGAAAACAGTCTACAAGTAAACTGACAGTGTCAGTACTATGTACATGGACAGAAAGCAAGTCAAGATGGGAAAAGTCTGAAACGGCTATGTTTTGAATTTCAAACATAAGTCACAAGGATTCTCACCCATAAATAGAAGACCCCTTATACAGAAACAAGTGATGGATGGTGATGAAAAACAAATAAACAACAAGATAATCTGCCTGAAGCTATCTAGTTTATTATCAAGAAGATCACCCTGCTGACCCTACTGAACTTAAAGCTACTGATCCAGAAAATTCTTCAAGTATAATCTGTTATCAAGCTACATCAATTTTACACACTTGAAGTCTTCAAGCTGCTGATCATTTCATCCTAATCAAGCTGCTGAAAGCTGAATCACATACTTGATTCAAACTTTCTTTTACAAGAAACCTGCTGAAGACAGTGAAGCATATTTGGGTGTCAAGGACTGTTATTTGTGGTGGAGCTAGTGAAGAGGCAATCCTACCCTTCAAGGGCCAGTGGAAGACTTTGGAGCAGTAATCCTACATGTTCCAAGTGTTCAGTTTGTGAAACCATAGTTATTGGTGAAGGACATACAACATAGGGATTATTGTAACTGCAACCTCAAAGATCTCTAGTGAATTACCTCCAACATCACAGGAGAAGAGTGGACTGACATGATTACACCACCTGGAACCACTATAAAATCTGCCTACTTACTTTCTGCATGTAGTATATTTAGCACATCAACATACTGAAACTAGTAACTGAATCACACACTTACACTGCTGAGTATCTAATACTTAGTATCATATTTTAACAACAAGTATTAAGGCTTAACTTGAATATATTCCGCTGCAACAAATTCAGTAAAATCAACGGTCAATGAGATCATCTGAGCTATCGTGAGACTAGTGAGTGGTCAACAAACTCATCGAGCAATCAAGAGAGCTCATCGAACTTGCTTTGAGTTTGTTAACTCCAAAAGTTTTAAGTGTAAAGTTGATTCACCCCCCTAAACTTAACCAAAGCATTTTCAAGGGACCAACAATTGATATCAGAGCAGTGCTTCTATTCTGAAGTAATCCTACTTATTGTGCTTGAGAAAATACTCTGAACTTTTTTTTTTCAAGTTTCAGATTTTCAAAACTTTTATGTAACCATCTTTCAGATGGTGAGATCAAATTGATGAGGTCTATTTTGCGTCCTGTTTTATTTTTTCATTTTCGGTTTGTTTATGAAGTTCAAATTGATGCCTTTTAGTTGTATGAACTTATACTTTTTTTTTTTTTTTTTTTTTTATTTTATATATTGTATCTACCGGCTAATTATATTGATTATTAAAGATGTGTTTTTGGATCTTTGATATTACTTTTCTTATTATAAAGTAATCTAACAAAAGTTTCTTATCATTATTTATGGTTATGTTTTTGCTACTTAGAGCAGTCCCAATTCCTAAAGTTATTTTTATGTTGAATGAGCTCAAATTCGATGGTCTAATCACCCTAACCAAACTCTATGAACCATTAGACATTTCTAAGTTTATTGATGTTGTTCGAATATTACAATCGGGTAATCGGGTAATTCTAACTAGGAAAATAATATAAGAACAATGAGATTTGTGTATAATTTTGGACTAAACTCTTGAGAGAGCTGCCTACGTATCCAATTTAGATAATAAACTGGAATCAAGTCCCCCTCGTAGTTCATGGTGTTCTTTATATAGTAGTAGATCGTGTATCTCTTCCTGGACGTGCTGGGAAGTTATTATCGATTATCTTCTGGACGTGGGGTCTACCCACGTCCGTAAGCAGTTGAGACGTTGTTGACCAGGTCTTCACCACGTTCAGCCTGTTATTCAGTTCAGAAACCCTTATGGTCAGAACACGGTGGAGTCTTGCTCCTCTGACTATTCTGTCCAGCGTCTTGATCTGGTCAGCGCTTGGTGGTCTGGCTTGACTGGCTCATTTATCTTTATTATCTAACTTTCATACTGGGCCCGGCCCAATTATGAATAATCCAACCCAATGGGCCTACATATCATCATAAGTCCCCCCAGACTAGGGTTGGCTAGTCCAAGGCTGACCTAGTCTGAATCGCTTTAACTTTTGTTGTTATTATATCATGAATCGAGGCCAAGTTACAATCAGTCATTATTATAACTGTGAAGTGAACTCTTACATCGCGTCCACTTCTTGTCAAACAACTCGTCTATCTCGAACCTTTGGAATCGCACCCCAGCAGTTACAAGTAAGTCTCTGCCCTTATGTCATTTTGCTATTTCTTTTGAATCTTCATTTCATTCATGAGTCTGACAGCCGATACCGCCTCTAGAGATTCTATAGAAAAATTGTTTCACTCTCCGGAAAAAATTTCGATTACCTTAGACGGTGAGGAAGTAAGTTCATCCAACCCTGTCCTGCACCCTGAAACTGCAATACTGGCCGATCATCCTTCCTCTCTGATTGATTTAAGGAATACTTCCATTTTTTAGGATAACCCTCTGTGCCTGTAACCTTCTCATCTTCTCCCTCCTAGGATTTTTACTCCCACTTCCATCGTCCATCAATATCAAGAAGATCACACTGCCTTTTTAAACACATTAAAGAGGGAAATCAATCGATTTGATAAAACCAAGGCAATAATGTCTTGCCATGGTGTCTCTAGTAAAATGACTAAAACCGAAATGGCTAGCCTACTGAAAACCTATCAGATTCGTACCGACCCTTTTGCAGTTGTTCTTCCCAAACCTACTGAATATGCTTACAATCCCCCAGCAAGTTTCTGCACAGTATATGCTGATCAGCTTCATAGTGGTTTAAGGTTTTCCCTCTCTCCTGGATATATTGAGGTGATGAAGTACTACAAATTGGGGGTCGGTCAAATACATACAAATAGCGTTAAATTTCTTGTAGGTTTTATGATTTGGTGTCGCTGAACACCACTCATTTCTCTATAAAATTGTTTAGGAACTTCTATCAGTGTAAATTCACACAGGGTAGTGGAGGATGGTACCATTTTTGTCGTAGATCCGGTAAGTTAGCCCATATTATCTCTCTGTCCAGCAGAGATAAGACCAAGAAGAAATGGTCAGAGCGTTACTTCTTTGTAAAGCACAACACTGGAGTGGATCTTGGTCGTTGGAATTCATCTTCAATGAAGGACAAACTGGAAGACCATGTAGATGCAACTTTGGTTAAATACCTTTCCAGCAATAACATCACTTTGACTTTGAACACTATTAGCTCAGCACTGGTGGATGCTGCCCAGCTTCTCACTGCTGGGCCTAGTGGTTATGTAGAATTTACCAAAGAAACAATACCAAAAATGTATGTTTGTCTTTACTTCTGCTTTTGCTTTATGAATATATTTTGACTATTCTTCCTCTTTGTAGTGGCCAATGTTGATGATTTGATAAACATTGATGTTGACGAGGAGGAGGAAACGGAACAAGGGCCATAGGATTCTGAACGGACCTTGTCTGTTATCCCTGAAGGTGGTGAGGCTTCTGGCCAGCAAGAAGCTACGGAGGTTAGCCTTGACTCTGGCAATGCTGCTCAGGAAACTATTCCCACAGCCATTCCTTCTGACCAGAATATTCTGAGCACTACCAACCATGTGGACCTGACTGTTGAAGAAGATCTCCCCAGTGGTCAGACTACCAGCTTGAATGTTGTGCCCCTCAGGACCGTTTCCTAAAGACAGAGAAAGAGGCATAGGTCCACCTCCTCTGGTAGTTCTGCAAGTGATTCTTCCTTCAATTTTGAGGATATGTCTGTTGATTTCTCCCAAAAGGTAACGGAGGCGTGCAAAGGTTTCCTCGGGCCAGATGGAGATTGGCCCTTGAGTGCAAAGGCAGAAGGTAGATTGATTGCAAGACCCACCCGTCGAGCAGGGATGAAAGTCGGACTTTGCTGATTCTGTAAGTAGTTTTTTGTAAGGCTTTCATTTCTCCTTTAATTTCTATTTTCTAAGATTTTTTTCCTTTTGGCAGTGCTACCGCCTGGGTAAAGCGTTGCATAAGAAAACTGCTAGCATGGCTAAGGACATTTCTGCCCTGCAACAAAAAGTTGTTCTCCTGGATGAGGCTAATGCTAAGGTGGCTAGATTATAGTCTTCAGAGGTTGCTGCTCACCATGAGATTGAACAATTGAAAGCCAGTTTTGCTAAAGTTGAGGGTTTGAGTTTCACCCAAGAAGAGCAAATAAAACTCAGAGATGAGCAGTTGAAGAAGATGACCGAGGAGCATCAACAGCATCTTGCCACTGTGAGGAAGATGAAGAATGATTTTGATGAGACAGTGAAGCAGATGGAAGAGACTCCTGCTCAGAAGGTCGTCCAGAAAGTCGTTGCAGGATATAAAGCTGCTCCTGAGACCTATGAGGAAATTCATATCATATTGGCTCCCGCTCTGCGCAGAGGGTACACACTTGGTGTTGATGAAGCCAAACCTGCTGACTTATCGATTAGCACTCTGCCTAATCACAGGTTGTATGATAAGAAAGCGGGCAAAATCTTCACGAAGCGATACGACGAGTACAAGAGTGGGGAAGACATAATTCGCAAGTATGCAAAAAAAAAAAGTATGCTCAGCCCCCAGAGAAGTTAACTCAGCCCTCAGAAAAGTCTGCTCAGCCCTCAGCTCCCCCTGCCTCTTAATTTACATGCTTTCTTGAAAACATTGAATTTTGATGCACTTTGCAGCTTATGATGTAATAACTTTATCTATTATTTGTTGTTGACGATACTTTGATCATTTAAAACTTTGGAGTTGCACCTTTGAATTTGATACCTTTGAATTTATGCCTTTGAATTTGATATTCTCTGGGTTTAGAGCATTACCTTCTTGTTGCGCTGCAAAGAAGTTAGGATTTTTTATCCTTAGCTTCTTAATTCTTATCTGTTGCACATAATCTATTTAATGCATAGAACATTACTGTTTTCTGCCCAGGATATTCTCGCTCTGCAAGTTCGATGTTTGCATTCTTTAATTCTGTGCTCTGCACAGAATTTTCTTGTGTGAAAGTTTAACACTTTCATATTTTTTATTTGGGTCCTCTACCCAGAATACCCCTGCACTGCAAGTTTATCATTTATTTAATTGTGTGCTCTACACAGAATTTTCTTGCGCTGCAAGTTTAACACTTGTGTGTTTCTTATTTGGGTCCTCGAATGCCCCTGCACTGCAAGTTTTGCATTTTTATATTTTTAATTGTGTGCTCTGCACAGAATTTTTTTTGCGCTGTAAATTTAACACTTTTGTGTTTTTTTAATTGGGTCCTCTGCCCAGAATCACTTTGTGCTGCAGGTTTACTGATAATTAAAACATCTTGTCTTTAATTCCTTGTTCCAACACAAATTAAAATATTCACATGCATAATCACAAATTTAAAGCTAAAAAGAAAAAAAGGATAATATTTCAATGTAATTATCTTAAGGAAAATATTTCCATAAATGAACAGCATTCCAGCTTCTAGGAATGGTTTTTCCAGAAACATTAGCTAGTTGATAGGATCCTTTTCCATGTACTTTGATAATTTTATAAGGACCTTCCCAGTTTGGGTCTAGCTTTCTAGTGGGACCTTGCTTGCTAGCATCATTTCGTCTCAGAACTAAATCGCCTTCTTTAAAATACGTACCTCTAACTTTGGAGTTGTAGTATTGAACTATTCTCTGCTTGTATTTGGCCATCTGTATCAACGCTATGTCCCTCTTATGTTCTAACTCGTCCTTGATATGCAACATGTCTACCTCCTGCATTTCTGGACAGTATAATTCTGTTCTGAGAGACTTGTGTCCGATCTCTACTGGTATTACTGCCTCACATCCATATGCTAAGGAGTATGGAGTTTCCTGTGTAGCAGCGTTTGGGGTAGTTCTATATGCCCACAAGATGTTTGGAAGATGGTCTACCCAGTGAGATCCTTCTTGTTCCAACCTTTTCTTCAATCCCTGCTTTATCTGCCTGTTTGTTTGCTCTACTTGCCCATTGGCTTGGGGATAGGCCACTGATGTGAAGTGTTGGGAGATTCCTAGGTTTGTGCACCAGGTTTGCACCCATTGATCTTCAAATTGTGTGCCATTATCAGAGATGAGTACTTTAGGAATTCCATATATACACAGAATTTTTCCATTGGAACTTATGTATTTTGTTGGCTATGATGGTGGTTAAAGGTTCAGCTTCCACCCACTTGGTGAAATAATCCACTGCCACCACTAGAAACTTGAAATTTCCCGGTGCTCAGGGTCGTGGACCTACTAAGTCTACTCCCAATTGATCAAAAGGCCATGGAGATACAATTGGTATCATCTCCTGTACAGGATTATGTGATAAATTGTTATGCACCTGGCATGTCCTGCACGTTCTGACCAGATTCTCTGCGTCTTCTTGCATTTCTGGCCAGTAATACCCGTAAAGCCTACATTTCCTGGCCAGAGCTGTTGCCCCCAAATGATTTCCACAAATTCCGAGATGGATTTCTCTCAGTACATAATCTCCCTCATCTGGAGTAACGCATCTCAACCAAGGTGTTGCATAAGATCTTCTGTACAGAACATCATTGAATAGAGCATACCTGGCTGAGAGTCTTATCAGTTTTCTAGCGCGTACTTTATCTTCAGGAAGTCTTCCATCTCTCAGATACATTACAATTGGATCCATCCAGGTTTCTGCCTGTGTTATTGGTTGTACTTCAATTTCATCACAACTATTCTGCTTTAACTGCTCCACTAACACCTTTTGGTTGGATAAGAAATTCGATCCTAGCTTTGATAAAGCATCTGCTCTGGTAGTTTGGGCATATCTATGGGTTATAAACTCAGCTTAAGGAAGTACTTGCTTCTCAGCGACATATTTCAGAAGATCAAAAAGCAACCCATGCCCTGGTAGATCAGTTATATGATGCCAAAAAGGGGGAAGCTGAAAAAGAAAAGCTGAAAAAATGAAGCGACTTGAAGAAGAATTACAAAGATACAGATCAAAATCCTAAATTTGGAAATAAAATTTATGTTTTGATGATAATTCATCTTCTTTGTTAAAATATTATCTTAACCCCAATGATGAAGTGCTGAAGCCATCTGTTATAGTAGAAAGCTAAAAGATGTATAGGTTACATCAGACAAGCACTGTAATTGTTAGTGTGTCGTAAAACTGAAAACTGGAAATCATTTAGAAAACTGGAAATCATCGAGACAAGAAAACTGACTCAGAATACACCTACATGAAACTGAAGAAGGTAAGTTCGTCGAA
This sequence comes from Gentiana macrophylla, assembly GCA_026214975.1. Classification (NCBI taxonomy): domain Eukaryota; kingdom Viridiplantae; phylum Streptophyta; class Magnoliopsida; order Gentianales; family Gentianaceae; genus Gentiana; species Gentiana macrophylla. The sequence goes on along the minus strand of CM047811.1, from coordinate 43,544,657 downwards.
TCTTGAAGGCATCATCAGTCTATTCTATTCGAATTGCTATCATATCTGAACTATAACAAGATCATATCTAGTATTTCTTCAAGTGTTCAAGCTAAAAAGAATTTATCAAGAATTCAACACTTTGAAGAACCACAAACAAGAATCAACTTATTGATTCTCAGCCCAACCTTGATTCTACATCAAAGGTTTTAGACTATGAAGCAAACGGGGAAGGTTTCGCCAAGGACAGTTGTGACAAGCAGTCGGGTAGACTGTGTTTATGGTGGTAGCTGGTGAAGAGGCAATCCTACCCTCTAAGGACCAGTGGTTCAAGCATTTGAAGAGCAGCAATTCAACCTGTTCTACAACTGTTTAGATAGTGAAGCTAGGGATTAGCCAAGGACTATTGTTTAGGAATTTTTGTAACAGTTCACCTCAAGATGTTCTAGTGGAATTTTCCTCCGCACCACAGGGGAAGAGAGGACGTACAGGATTACACCACCTGGAACCTCTATAATATCCGCCTTATTTACTTTACACATTTATTTATTTATTTAGCATTTACTTACAGCATTGTGATACTTGATTGTTATACACCTCACAATACAACCGACATTCACGTAATTCGATTGACAACACTCGATTTTCATAATAGAATAACAAGATCAAGAAAAGGCTAAAATCATATCCATTTGCTGTTGACTCGATTTGACTTAAGTCAGTTTGACTTAATCTCAGCTTTGTCAGCTTAACTCCACACACATTTTTAACTGAACCTTAATTTGCTTTAAATCCAGTTTTAGGCACAAGTTCATTCACCCCCCCCCTCTAAACTTGTGTTAGCCTTTCTAAGGGACCAACTATTGGTATCGGAGCAGTGTTTCTTTAACAAGATATCATTTGCTCTTTATCTCCTCTAGTTGTTCTTATTTGAAAGCTCAGTTTTCCAGTTAATCTACTGTCAGTCTTCAATCACTCACAATGGATAACAATCAATATGCAAGACAAATGCTTATGTGCAACATGGATAGATTTGACGAATATAAACGTCGTATGCAGGCATTTATAGTAGCTACTCTTGATGAAATGATGGATGTACTCACTGATGGACCAATTCAAATCACTCTTATGCAAACTGTTGGGGGAGAGCAAGTTCGAGTTGCAAAACCCAAATCCGAATGGACTAGTGATGATCGCAAGCGAAACAATCTCAACAATGTTGCCATGGACTTTATCCTCAGAACTCTTGACAGCAACATGTACTTGAAGGTGAAAGAATGCACAACTACCAAAGAAATGTGGGACAAACTTCAGTTAGTTTGTGAAGGAACAGATTCAATCAAGGAAAATAAAATTTCCGTTGCAAAACAAAAGTTTGAGAATTTCAAGATGAAATCTGGAGAAACCATTGACCAAATGGAGACAAGATTCAGTGCTATCATGGATGAACTAGATCTACTCAAGATTGAATACTCAAAGAAAGCCATCAACATAAGAATCTTGAAGGCATTACCAATGTGCTGGAAGATGAAGGTCACTACTATGGAAGAATCCAGGAGACTTGATGTAGAAGATTCATTCAAGGTCTTTTCAGATCTGAAAGCTTATGAATTCAGTGAAGATTTCACAACCACAGCTGCAATAATCAAAGCTCTGGAAGAACCAAAGACCACAGCACTTGCAAAGCGAGATCAAATGAGATTCAAGAAAACTCATCTAACAATCTTCATGAATTGGATGAAATGGAAGAACAAATGGCTCTAATGATGAAATGTAACGAAAAATGAAAAGTGGGACCCAGTCACTCAAAAGTTCATCAAAAGGACTCGAGAGAAAGAAAAGATGATGAATACCTCTGTTTCAACTGCAAGAAACCAGGACATTATAAAGCTGAATGTCCAGAACTGATCAAGAAGACTCCACCAAGAAGAGTTGGTAGAAGAGCACTCCTTGCTGGAGATGAATCAGATTATGAAGCTGGTACTGAAAGATTATCAGATGACACAGCTTTAATGGCACACATGGAAGATCCAAATGAGGTATGTGAATCAAACTCTAAATACTCTTCAGCTCAGATTTCCATGATAAATGCATGTTCTTCGATCACGACTCAATCCAAAAATCTAGAATTAGAAGAAACTCTTGAAGAGTTGATGAATCGCCTAGTAACCATACAAGCTGGTTATGAATCAATCAAAGCTGAGAAAGAAAGTCTAATTCTTGAAGTTGAAAGATTGAAGTCTGAACTAAAAATGTTGAAACTGACTAAAACTGATAAAGAAAAGATTCAAGATCACCATCTTGCATCACCGAAAGAAGAATCGTTTGATCAATCAAGTTCAATTACTGGATTTAAATAATGAAAACAATATGGAGACAAAACTGGTTTAGGCTTTGATACACGGCAATCTTCAAAGAATGGAACTAGCAAAGCTGCTGGGCCGAGTACCAAAACTAGTATTAAGTTTGTAGCTGGGCAACTTCCACAAACTGAGAAAATTGCTGAACCAGTAAAGCCAGTATCACACAGGATAAATCAGTTTTCTAAGAAGACAACTGCATCTACCAACAAAGGTAAATCAAATGGTAGATCAGCTGTATCCAATGGAAACCGAAACGGCAAATCAACTGCCAGATCCACAAAAACCAATGAAGTCAGGAACCAGAAAAATTACAATCAAAATAAATCCAAGAATGTCAATCATTCAAAGATTCACACATTTAGGGGGAAAGGAAGACTATATCCCACTGATGATGATTGGAATTTTACTGAATTTGTTAATAAAACTGATAATGACAATCATTCCAGACCAAAAACTTATCACAAGTTTCAGTCCAAAACTCAGCAGAGAGGACTAATCTCGTTCTCAAAGCCGAGTCATGATACAAAGGTCAATCCGGACCTCAATCTGAAGGAATGATGGTTATCACTCTAGCTTTAATAATGTAAATCAACATGGAAACAAATTTGATCGAGAAGATCGAGAAATCATATAAATAAGACAGATCCGATCATAGATACTATGGGAGTGTGGCTTACATATATGAAAACAAGTGTAATAAAGATCCGAAGAATCCCAAAAGGATATATTCCCGAGTTGTATCTGACAATCGACCCATGGACCCAAACTGAGTTGGGTACCTAAAAACTTCTAATTTTCATTGCAGGATATATGGTACTTTGACAGTGGTTGCTCTAGACACATGACAAAGATCAAAGACTGTCTCAGTAATTTTATTGCAAAGAATGGACCAAAAGTCAATTTTGGATGTAAAGATAAGTAGTTTTTGGCACCTTAATCAGAAATGGACTTACAATCAAGAATGTATCTTATATAGAAGGACTACACTACAATCTACTCAGCACAAGTCAATTTTGTGATATGGGATACAAAGTTACTTTTGATAAAAAATTCTGCGTTGTCATCAGCGAATCAGCTTATCAAGTTGTCCTAGCCGGAAGAAGAAAGGAAAACATGTATGTGGTAGATTGGACAACTGCCGTTGCTGAAACTTGTTTGCTCGTGCATACCCAATCAGAAATCAGTTGGCTATGGCACAAGAAACTGAGTCATCTCAATTTTGATGACATCAACACACTTGTTAAGAAGCAGCTAGTCATTGGACTACTAGAGATATCATATAAGAAGGACAGCTTATGTGATGCATGTCAACAAGGAAAACAAACAAAAGCAAGTTTCAAGACCAAGTATCAGCATTCAACAACCAGACATCTAGAAATACTACACATGGATTTATTTGGACCTATTACACCAATTAGTATCAGTGGAAAGAAATATACATTGGTGGTAGTAGATGATTTTTCAAGATATACTTGGGTAATCTTTCTAACCAAGAAAAGTGAAACCAAGCAAAAGCTCATGTAACTTCTCAAGAGACTTGAGAATCGAGAAAGGAGTTTGATTGTGAAGATAAGATCGATAAAGGAACCGAATTCCTCAAGCTGTGTGATTATTGAATATTGTGAAGAAAATGGTGTCTTACACCAACTTGCTGCCACAGGAACACCACAACAAAATGGTGTAGTTGAAAGAAGGAACAGAACACTCAAAGAGCTGGGAGGACTATGATCTGTGAAGCTAAACTACCTGAAAGATATTGGGCAGAAGTAGTTAACACAGCTTGTTACACTCAGAACAGAGCTCTCATGAACAAGTGACATGAGAAGACTCCTTATGAAATTTAGAATGGAAGAAAACCAAATGTTTCATACTTTCATGCTTTTGGAAGCAAATGTTTCATACACAATAATGGAAAAGATCAACTTCACGTTTTTCAACCCAAAGCTGCTGAAGGAATTTTCCTAGGATATTCAAGTGTCACCAAATCTTTTAGAGTACTAAATAAAAGGACACTCAAGCATGAAGAATCAATACATGTAGTATTTGATGAACCAAACTTCCCTGGTGAAACAATCAAGACCGACGGAACCGTTTCTCGTCTCGGTTACAGTCACACGAACTGGATTTAGATTGACGTTGGAAGACTACAAATTTTAGAATGTTCTGATCAAGATCAACCTCAGTTTCCAATTGCTCAACAACATGAACAACTTCATTCAGATTCAGTTGAACAAGTTCAAGAACCATTTTTTGAAGAATCAGTTGAACAAAATGCAAATCAGTTGATACAAACTCACACACATCAATGGATGAGAGATCACCCTGAAGAACAAGTTATTGGTGATACTCAAGCTGGTGTTCGAACAAGACATCAACTAGATGCAATGATTGCATGCTTTCTATCTCAATCAGAACCTAAAGAAATTGAAGAAGCTTTGAAAGATCCAGATTGGATATTAGCTATGCAATAAGAACTCAATGAATTCGAGAGAAATAAAGTATGGGAATTGGTAGATAAACCAGTTCATGTCAATATCATTGGAACCAAATGGGTTTTCAGAAATAAACATGATGAAGATGGGAACATCATCAGAAACAAATCCAGACTTGTAGCCAAAGGATACTCTCAAGCAGAAGGTATAGACTTTGATGAAACTTATGCACCAGTTGCAAGACTTGAAGCAATCAGACTATTTCTTGCCTATGCAGCTCACAAGAAATTCAAAGTTTATCAGATGGATGTTAAAAGTGCGTTTCTAAATGGAAATCTTGAAGGATAAGTATATATGTTCAACAACCACCCGGATTTGAAATCAAAGATCAAGCAGATAAAGTTTTCAGACTAAGGAAAGCTCTTTATAGACTTAAACAAGCACCAAGAGCTTGGTACGAAACTCTATCTCAGTTTCTAATGGATAATGGATTTATCAAAGGAACAATCGGCAAAACCTTATTCAGGATGAAGAATGGAGAAGATACTCTACTTGTTCAAATTTATGTTGATGATATCATTTTTGGATCAGAAAATGAACAATTATGTGAGAAATTTGCAAGTTTGATGAAAAGCAAATTTCAGATAAGTATGATGGGAGAATTAAATTATTTCCTAGGATTGCAAATTAAACAATTAGCTGATGGAATTTTTATTCACCAAACAAAATATACAAGAGAACTTATCAAAAAGTTTGGTATGGAGAAATCTACTGGAATTTCTACACCAATGGGGACCAACATCAGATTAGATGAAGACAAAGAATGTAAAGATGTTGATCAAACATTCTACAGAAGGATGATTGGAAGCTTACTCTATCTTACAGCAAGTAGGCCAGACATATCTTTTACTGTCGGTGTATGTGCAAGATTTCAGTCAAGACCAAAGGAAAGTCAACTCACAGTTGTGAAAAGAACTTTGAAATATCTGAAAGACACAGATGGAGTTGGAATTTGGTATTTAGAAGAAGGAGAATTCAAGCTGATTTCTTATTGATTCGAGACTATCTTTGGATGCAAAGTAGACAGAAAAAGCACATCAGGCACATGTCAGTTATTGGGAAATAGACTTGTGTCATGGTTTAGCAAGAAGAAAAACTCAATCTCAACTTCAACAGCTGAAGCTGAATATATAGCAGTTGGAAGTTGTTGTGCTCAAGTTTTATGGATCAGAAAGCAATTAAGAGACTATGGGATAGAAGAAGGAACAATTACCATAATGTGTGATAACACAAGTGCAATTGCAATTACTGATAATCCAGTTTTACACTCAAGGACAAAGCACATTGATGTCTGTCACCACTTCATAAGAGATCATACAGAGAAGAAGGATATAACAGTTCTTTATGTACCCACTGAAGATCAGTTGGTAGATATCTTTACAAAGCCATTGCACAAAGAAAGATTTGCCAAATTAAGAACTGAGTTGGGAATAATCAAAGTTAATTAAGTCAGTTAAGCCAGAGATTCGTCAAGGGGATTAATCTTTGTTATGTTGGGTGTGCTCACTTAACAGATTAGTCATTGACATCAACAATCTCAAACTGACAAACTGAAGAATTTGACAAAACTAAATAATTTGATGGAACTGAATTATCTCTAGAACTGACCTAAGCATCAGTTTTTATTCCAATCAAATTTAGTCAAAGGTTGATAAGATAGAATCAACAGCGGTTATATCGCATTAAATTACCAAAGTTCTTTTTGTCAGAATTTCGTGTGTACACCCCACGATTGTCAGAACAGTACACGTATCGGTTATCAAAACCATCATGGAATTTGAAAAGTTGTACCACTCAACCGCCAGAATATCCTACCTATTTTTTCAACCTCTGTTCACACTATTCTCTATCAAAATTCAAATTATTTTCAGAAAGCAAAATAGACTCTTTGCAACCCTCTCTTTCAAAAATCAAAATTTTGTGTTCACACTCAAATATGGCCACTTCAGATTATTCGAAAGACAAACGATTGATCACAGAGCTGGATGAACTAACACTTGAAATGTATGAAGGTATGTGTCAAAACACCTTGTTAGCCAGCTGTGTACGAGATAAAATCGAAAAACAACGAGGATTGAACAACATCCTCAAAGTTTATTTCAAAGAAAAACGAGATGTGGAAGGCATTTTGGCAAAATATGCGATTAGTCAGAGACTCCTTGATAACTACAGTTCGTGGAGATCGCATTGTTCTCAATGAAAGAGTCATGAGGTCACTCTTTGGCTTTGCAAATACAACAGCAACTTCAACAGAGTTAGCCACTCTACCATTGAAGAAAGAAGCTTTTCTTGCAATGATTACTTCGTCTACAGAACCAATCGAACCTGGTATTCATGTCGACAAAATCAAGCTGGAATTCAGAAATCTCAGTAGATGGCTCAGCAAACACGTCATTTGAAAATCCAAAGGAATTAATATACTTTCGGAAGAAAATATTTTGCTGATGAACATAATCTGGGATAATATAGAATTTAATTGGGCAGGTTATATAGTCAATCAGTTCAAGAAGCAACACTTAGCTGAATTAGATAGTGTGAAAAGAGCTCAAGCTGAAGGACAAGTAACTGATGGCAGATTCCTACTGAAGAAGACTCTTAGTGGAATCATTCAGTTTTATTTAGAAATAATTAAGGAAGGGAAGCAAGCAAGGAAAACTGCAACATCGAAGGAAATCGCAGAAACAACTTCCCAACCTGAAGCAAGTCAGACAACTTTGTCTCAGCAAGAAGCTGAACACAAAGGGACTAAGCGAAAAACTGAATCCACTTAAGGACGATCAGTTGTAAGATGTTTGTACCCTGAAATCTCAAGTGAGAAAGCACCAAGCGAGGGGAACAACAACATCAATTGACAAATGAAGTTATTCAAGAGGATGTCATCACGATCATACTTCTCGGATACAACAAACAATCGATTCAAAGAATCGGCACTGAGTCTTGGTCGACAAAATCATTAAGCTGATGAAAATGAAACTTCAACCAGAAGATTCTCGAGATGTTAGTTTACAGACTGAAGAAAAATTACTCTTAGAGAAATTGGAAGTTAGAGATCATTACTCTCTGTTTCCTATTTCAGAATTTCTTGACAACTGTTTCAAAAGATTTACCGAACTAGCAAAAAGAAGAGAATCATGCACATCATCTAAAGTCAGTTCAAAGAAAAAGGATGATTATGACCATGATAAGTCAAGAAAAGAAGCTGATGATACTACAGTTTTGCAAACAGTCACTCAATCTCAACCTCTAGCAACGCAAACTGTACCATAGCAAGAAGGATTGCCAGTTGGAAATCAGACAACTGACAATCAGCAAGCAGCTGATGAAATCAGGGAACTGATGGTTATTGCTGATAATACTCAGGATAAGGATCAAATAGAAGCTACATATGATCCCTCTGATTTTCTATCTAAGGATGAATTGGTCAGAGTTCATGAAAACTTGAAAATTGTACTCAGTCAGAGAGATACACAGAATGGCCTTTTATCAAACATCTCTGGATATCTTGATTATAGAACTAGAACTGATGTTTCAGTTCATGCAAGACTAGAGATGATTCACAAATCAAGTTCAAGTTCTGCTTCAGAGATTGTGTTACTCAAACAACAACTCGAAGATTCAACCGCAGTAGATAGAGAAACTCATGCTCAGGCTCATTGGCATATAAATCAGCACATCTATGGGTTAGAAACTCAGCTTAAGGAAGTACTTGCTTCTCAGCGACAGATTTCAGAAGATCAAAAAGCAACCCATGCCCTGGTAGATCAGTTAGATGATGCCAAAAAGGGGGAAGCTGAAAAAGAAAAGCTGAAATTACTTAGAGAAATGAAGCGACTTGAAGAAGAATTACAAAGATACATATCAGATCCTAAATTTGGAAATAAAATTTATGTTTTGATGATAATTCATCTTATTTGTTAAAATATTATCTTAACCCCATTGATGAAGTGCTGAAGCCAGCTGTTATAGTAGAAAGCTAAAAGATGTCTAGAACTGAATGTATAAGTTTTACTAGAGTCTGATATTTGTATAGGTTACATCAGACAAGCACTGTAATTGTTAGTGTGTCGTAAAACTGAAAACTGGAAATCATTTAGAAAACTGGAAATCATCGAGACAAGCAAACTGACTCAGAATACACCTACATGAAACTAAAGAAGGTAAGTTCACTGAGAGTTACAGACTTGGTTGGCTTATCTAAAAGATCGAGGAACTGAGGGTTCAAACTCAGTCATTGAAGAATGAAGAACTGAGGGTTCAAACTCAGTTATGAAGATTACAAGTCGAGACTGTAAAGTTGGACTTCAGGCAAGATTGTGGTGACTCGAATCGACTTTATGGATCTGTATGAAGACCTAAGAATCATAAGGACAATGAATTCTCAGATGATAATGAATCATGGTGTACTCTGATTAAGTCAATTATAATCAGATGAAAACTGGAGAACTGATATTTGAAGAAGAGTAAAATCTCAGTTAATGCTCCAAATCAGTTATGAAACTGACAAAAGAAAAACTCAGTACAAAACTGATAAGGAAACCCAGTTTTATAAGTCAGCCATCCAACAAACTGAAAGTACAATCGAACGTTGTAAAGAAAACAATTTAATTGGATGAGTTAGTGACACAGCAGAACGGTCAGAAAATATAGCCGTTGCAAGATAGACGTTGATAAAATTTAAATTGAAGCCAGATGAACGTTGGACTTTACACTATAAATAGAAGACTTTGCACCAACAACAAAAAATATAGAACAGAGCATATACAAGAATCAACAAGCAATTTTGTGCATCAATCTATTCTATTCGAATTGCTATCATCTCTGAACTATATAACAAGATCATATCTAGTATTTCTTCAAGTGTTCAAGCTACAAAGAAATTATCAAGAATTCAACACTTTGAAGAACCACAAACAAGAATCAACTTATTGATTCTCAGCCCAACCTTGATTCTACATCAAAGGTTTTAGACTGTGAAGCAAACCGGGAAGGTTTCGCCAAGGACAGTTGTGACAAGCAGTCGGGTAGACTGTGTTTGTGGTGGTAGCTGGTGAACAGGAAATCCTACCCTCTAAGGACCAGTGGTTCAAGCATTTGAAGAGCAGCAATTCAACCTGTTCTACAACTGTTTAGATAGTGAAGCTAGGGATTAGCCAAGGACTATTGTTTAGGACTTTCTGTAATAGTTCACCTCAAGAAGTTCTAGTAGAATTTTCCTCCGCACCACAGGGGAAGAGAGGACGTACAGGATTACACAACCTGGAACCTCTATAATATCCTCCTTATTTACTTTACGCATTTATTTATTTATTCAGCATTTACTTACAGCATTGTGATACTTGATTGTTATACACCTCACAGTCACAACTGATATTCACCCGAATTCAGTTGACAACACTCAGTTTTCATAATAAAATAACAAGATCAAGAAAAAGACTAAAATCATATCCGCTGCCGGTTGACTCGGTTTCAGCTTAAGTCAGTTTGACTTAATCTCAGCTTTGTCAGCTTAACTCCACACAAGTTTTTAACTGAACCTTAATTTGCTTTAAATCTAGTTTTAGGCACATGTTCATTCACCCCCCCTCTAAACTTGTGTTAGCCTTTCCAAGGGACCAACAGTTGCTTCTTCGAATTTCATTGATTTCTTGCCATCTTTGAAAACAATCACTCACTAACTAGAATTGTGCCCTCCTTCTAGCACCAAATGATGTTGTTCGAATATTAAAATCGGGTAATCGGGTAATTCGAATTAGGAAAATAATATAAGAACAATGAGGTTTGTGTAAAATTTTGGAACAAGAGAGCTGACTACGTATCCAATTTAGATAATAAACTGGAATCAAGTCCCACTAATAGTTCAGGGTGTTCTTTATATAGTAGTAGACCGTGTATCTCTTCCTGGACGTGCTGGGAAGTTATTATCGATTATCTTCTGGACGTGGGTTCTACCCACGTCCGTAAGCAGTTGAGACGTTGTTGACCCGGTCTTCACCACGTTCCGCCTATTATTCTGTTCAGAAACCCTTCTGGTCCGAACACGGTGGAGTCCTGCTCCTCTGACTATTCTGTCCAACGTCTTGATCTGGTTAGCGCTTGGTGGTCTGGTTTGACTGGCTCATTTATCATTATTATCTAACTTTCATACTGGGCCCGGCCCAATTACGAATAATCCGACCTAATGGGCCTACATATCATCATTTAGTATCCTGCATTTCGGAATCGACACCGGATTTCTCATTCGTTTTTTTCCTTCATTATTTTGAAAGAATAAAGTATTATAGAAATTATGTGTTTTAGTGGTCATCCCAAACCATGGCAGCACCAATAAGACGATGTTGATGAAATGGTGGGTGTCATTGCAACAATTCGGATGTATGTATTATGTTTCACTTTAGAAGTACCTGCCCTTCACTTACATTATTCTTTGGTGTTTTTTTTATGTGACTATAAGATTTAAGACTACTTAGCACTTACGATGTGTCGGGTATTGTAACGCCCCGTTACCGGACACCGAGTTCTTATCCGGAAAAAAAAAAACGTTTGGCAAGTATAAAATAAAATAAATTCTTCTTTATACGTAAGCCTCTACTACGTCGTATCGAGTTAAGAAAAACGGAAGCAAAAGACTCGGGGAAATTTTTCCAAAATAACCAAGAATAGAAATTCAATATCTAAAGAAAGAAATGTAACATTATTACATTGGAAAACCGAATGAAATCAAAAAGTACGAATCCTCCAAACGTAATCTAAAAGAAATTACAAAATTCCAACCAAGCTCCAAGTCTAAAATAATAAATAAAAACATGAATAAATACAACTCTTCAATTCCGGCGTCCTCAAATGTCGTCATCAAAGTCCCCCTCGAACTCCAGATTTACATGTTGGTCTTCTCTCCCCCAAACACATAAATAAACATGCATTTGAGGTAAGTACGTTGTACATACTAAGAAGTAGAAGCTACAATTTAATTAAGCCTTTATAACAAGTTTTATTATAAGGATTATCTTATGAGACCGACTCGATTTAAGGTTTAATGTCCATCGACATGTTATGACTATATGTTTCTAGCTTAGCTTATCTTCGTTACATAATTACTCAAGGGCACTATGCATGATGAATATCCATCACGAGATATACTTGCCAACTACGGTGATTAGCACCGATAGTCCCAGGATCTCCCCGGTATGCATATACGTTCGATGAATTTCCTCCACTACCTTTCAGCCTTTTGAGCCAGTAGAGTTGTTCACCTTTTATGAACGTATCACATCGCCGATATGAAATAGTGCCTAACCGAGAATAAGTGACGTTTTATTTTTTACTACACTTATGTATTTATTATTGTGAATTAACTGGCCACCTACGTGTTTTCAAAGAATTACTCACCTTATCAACTATACTCCCTCACTTAGACAGCTAGACATCACATCCTATCAAGTACACAGACATCGATGAACTCTAGTTCATCAAAGCACAAGCCTTTTCATGCCCTCCCGACAGTCCCGAACTTCAACTCCCTTTAAGAGTACATCGGGTGCCGGAACCAAACACATCATAAACTCAATCGAGGCTTGTTCATGTTTAATTAATGTTATTAGATCATGAAACAACGTTTAAAATCCCAAAACATAGCTTAAACAACAGTTTATTAAAATCTACGGGCAATGCGTGTGCATTCCCTGTCTGAAAACCTGCTGAAACTCTCTGTTTGAGCAATGCGTGCGCATTGTTCATGCTGTGAGCATCCTAAACAACTCTGAACCAATAATGCTTGCGCATTCTGATCAATGCGTGCGCATTGATCCTGAAACAAAGGACTCCTACAACCTGAACCATGAATGCGTGCGCATTTCTTTGAATACGTGTGCATTGTTCAGACAGAAACTAAAGCCAACATCCTATAATAAGAATGCGTGCGTATTCAACGCTGTTAAACCCTAAAAAAACCTAATTTTCGATCCTTAACGATCTCTACTCGAATCCAAACACGTTCTACACGAATTATATCAGAAAAACATCAGAAAAAATGTTGCTTTCTCATCTCCTAACATCTCTTAATCCATTAACATTATCTAGGTAGAATCCTTGATACAAAAACGCATCAAAACACGATCTAACTACTCTAAACCATAATTAGATTGTAGGAAGAGCTTCTTACCTTTTAGCAAGTAATTCCAACTCCAAACCCAGAAAAACTGCAGCAAACTCGAACCTCTTCTACAGAAACCTATATGATCAATCCATAATTAAATTAGACATGATCACACGCTTCTATAACAAGAAAACTACGAATTGATGAGTTTGAATCCATCATACTCGAACAAGAACAAAACTAGGGCTCAAAACATACCTTAAGAAAACTCCAAATTTCTGGTGTTGAATCGACGCTCTCTTCATGACGATTCCGTTGCTACTCTGATCTAAAAACGAATGATATATTACTTAGCAACTGAAAGAAAAATTTCTCAACACTAGAAAACTCTTCATACGCCGTTCTCTCTAGAGCGTAGGAAAATTTTCTGATTTATTTTTGGTTATGGGAACTAATGGGATTATTTTACTTAAATAACCAATCCCAAAAATAATAAAATCTTATAATTTTCCCTTATAATAAAATTAGATTTTTCCTTAAAATTTATATATATACAATTTCAATATATATATATATATATATATATATATATATATATATATATATATATATATATATATTTATCTTATAAAACATAACTCCAATAAAAGAAGTCGGAATAATAATATTTCGTTTTTGCAAAATGACACGTCTGCCCTTTACCAAAAATCAGAATATTACATTCCTCACCCCTTAAGAGGAGTTTCATCCTCGAAACTAGAACATAACTGGTAAGAAAACTCTGGGAACTCACTGATAATGTTGTCTTCAACTTCCCAGGTGGCTTCATGCGGTGAATGATTTCTCCATTGCACCAAAACCAAAGGGATCAACCGTCTATTAATCATCTTTTCTTTCCAGTCTAAAATTATGATCGGTTTCTCATCATAAGCAAGATTATCTTGAAGAAATTCCGGTTCAACTGTGGTTTCAACCTCTGTCTTAATCAAACACTTCATTAACATCGATACGTGAAACACGTTATAGACACTTGACATCGATCTGGTAACTTAAGCTTATATGCCAACGTTCCAACTCTTTCTAGAATCTCAAAAGGTCCAACTTACATTGGACTTAACTTTCCCTTTTGTCCAAAATGTTTAACTCCTTTCATTGGTGAAGCTCGAAGATACACTCTTTCACCAACTTCAAATTCAAGAGGTCTCCTTCTAACATCTGCCCAACTCTTCTGTCTGTCTTGAGCTGCCTTCAGATTCTTCTAAACCAACTGAACTCTTTCTTTCGCTTATTCAACCAACTCCGACCCGGTGACTTTTATTTCCCCGGCTTCATCCCAAAACAGCGGCGTTCTACATCTTCTTCTACCCAAAGCTTCAAATGGTGGCGTGCCTATGCTTGCATAATAACTGTTGTTGTAGAAAACTCCGCTATAGGTAGGTAATCATCCCATGATCCGACTACTTCCAAAACATAGGTTCTCAAGATGTCTTCAAGTGTTTGGATGGTTCTTTCTGACTGCCTGTCTGTCTGAAGATGAAAGGCCGTACTCATATCCAACCTCGGACCAAAAGCTTGCTGCAACCTTTCCAAAACCGACTAATGAACCGACTATCTCGATCCGAGACTATAGAGATAGGTACTCCGTGTAGCCTCACTATATTATCCAAGTATAGTGTGGTCATCTTCTTCAAGGGAATATCAACCTTAAACGGTAAGAAATGAGCGGATTTGGTCAATCTATGCACAATCACCCAAATCGCATCATGTCCGCCTCTTGTCTTAGGTAAACCGGTGATGAAATCCATTGTGATCTTATCCTATTTCCATTCAGGGATATCCAATGGCTTAGGCATTCCTCCTAGTCTTCTACGTTCCGCTTTAACTTTCTGGCAAGTATCATATTCTGCTACAAACTTAGCTATCTCCGCTTTCATCGAGGGCCACCAAAACTTTTCCTTCAAGTCTCTGTACATCTTGGTAGCTCCTGGATGAACTGCAAAAGAAATCCTATATGCCTCTTCTATAACTCTCTGCCTCAAATCACCGACATTAGGCACACACAACCGATCATGGTACAAAAGATTTCCATTCTTATCTAACACATAACCTACATTGGGATTTTCTCTTGCCATTAACTTCAAATCAACCAAAACTGGATCTTCATCTTGCTTTTCCCGTATATCATCCACCAGCTAAGATCTTGCTTACAACAGTGCCATGAACTGTCGACCTTCAATTTGATCAGAACTCTGGATTCTCAGCCCATCTAGCTTTTCAGCCACATCTTCAACACTTGAAACTGCAAACACTAGTTTTTTACTCAAAGCATATGCCACTATATTGGCTTTAACTGGAGGGTACTAAATATCCAAGTCGTAATCCTTTACGAACTCTAACCATCTCCTTTGCCTAATATTCAGATTCTCTTGGGTAAAGAAATACTTCAAATTCTTATGGTCGGTGAAGATCCTAGCCTTAACTCCATGCAGGTAGTGCCTCCAAATCTTTAGGGCAAACACTACAGCTGCCAACTCTAATTCATGTGTTGGGTAATTCTTTTCATGTACCTTCAACTGTCTAGATGCATAGGCGATAACTTTCCTCCTTGCATCAACACAAAACCTAAACCTTGTCCTGAAGCATCTGTATAGACATCGTAATTATCAAAGATCTCTGGAACAGTCAAGACTGGGGCTGTAGTCAACTTCTTCTTCAACGTCTGAAAATCATCTTCACACTCACTGGTCCACTTAAACTTCACATTCTTTTGACTGAGCCAGGTAAGTGGTGTAGCTATCTTTGAGAAGTCTTGTACAAACTTCCTATAATAGCCGGCCAAACCGAGAAAACTTCTAACCTCTGAAACTGTCGTCGGTTTGGACCATTTCTCAACTACTTCAATCTTCGCTGGATCAACTTTACTTCCATCTCCAGAAATGACATGACCCAAGAAACTAACTTGATCCAACCAAAAGTCGCACTTTGAGAACTTAACATACAACTGGTTCTTCTTCAAAGTATCCAACACTATCCTTAGGTGTTCCTCATATTCTTTCTCATCCTTTGAGTATACTAGGTTGTCATCTATGAACACTATCACAAACTTGCCCAAGTATGGCAAGAAAACACCCTGCATTAAATCGATAAATGCAGATGGAGCGTTAGTGAGTCCAAATGGCATGACCAAGAACTCATAATATCCATACCTCGTACTGAAAGCTGTCTTCGGTATGCTGCTACCTTGATCTTTAACTGATGATAACCGGACCTAAGATCAATCTTGGAAAACACTCTCTCTTGCCTTGCAACTGATTAAACAAATCATCAATTCTTGACAAACGGTACTTATTCTTGATGGTGAGGTTATTCAGCGCTCTGTAGTCTATATACATCCTCATGCTCCCGTCTTTCTTCTTGACAAACAACAATGGGGCTCCCTAAGGTGAAGTAAAAGGCTGATTATGTTCCTTTAAAAAATATCCTTAAGTTGAGCTTTCAACTCCTTCAATTCAGCCGGTGCCATTCTATAGGGTGCCTTAGCAACTGGTGCAGCTCCTGGTATCATCTTGATCTCAAACTCTATCTCTCTATCCGGTATGTTTCCCGGTAACTCTTCTGAAAACACCTCAGGGTACTCCTTTTCTATAGGGGTTTCCTCTAACTTAGGCTTCACTTGTTCCACATCCACTGCGTATAACAAGTAGCCTTCACAACCCTTCTGACAAGCTCTTATAGCCTTAACCGCTGAAATGATCGGATGACGCTTCTTACTAGGCTTGTAAACATTACCTTGGTAAGTCTTATCTGATTTCCCGGGTATCTTAAAGGTCACTCTCTTTCTCTAATCCAAGTGAACAAAATTCTCGGATAGCCAATATATTCGAGGAATCACATTGAAGTCCGAAAAATCCAAAACCGTAAAGTCACTCTTACATCGATATGCTCCTACTCGCACAACCACTTGAGGCATGAACTTGGCTACCTTAGTTACCTTTCCTAAAGTTGTTGTTATTTCCAAAGTATTTCTTAAAGTTTCCTTTGGTAAATTAAGCTTCTTAGCTATCTTAGTTGACACAAAGGTGTTAGACGCTCCCGTATCAAACAAAGTTGTAACTGCTAAGTTGTCTAATATTATTGTACCTAATATGTGAATCAATTTATTTAAATACAAATACAACATGATTTAAATCATGCTATAGAAGTATTCTAATAAATCAAAGTAAACAATAAAGGTACCTGAAATAACATTATCGTCTGGTTCAGCCATCTCAGCATCCACTGCAAACACTCGAATTGGGCGACTTGGGCAGCCTTTGCCATTTCACTGCTTCTGATTACTAGAAGCTCCCTTCGCCAGACAGGTCTTAGCAAAATGTCCCGTTTCTTCACAGTAGTAACAACCACCTGTACTAGCCTTACACTCGCCTGAGTGATTCATGTTGCATATAGGGCAAAGCAGTGCTCCGGTTGGAGGTTTACCTGCCACAGGGGTTGTCGTCCTCTTAACATTCTGCTGCGGTGCTCCTCGGTGATTTCCTTGACTCGTTCCAAAACTTCTCTTATTCCCAATAACAACGGTGGCCTATTTCCTGAAGGTCTCAATCTGTAAGGCTTTATTCAAAACTTCAGCCATGTTCTTTGCTGTGAAACCCAACATACCGGATTGTATTTCATGGGATAATCCTTCTTTGTAAAGTGCCATCTTCATCTCTTCAACCTTCATAAGTTTAGGGTAGAACCTTCCCAACTCGTTGAACTTTTTGGTGTACTGAGATACCATCAAATGAATACTCTGCTTAAGTTTTAAGAACTGGCTCGCCTTGTCTGCTTGCACTATTGCTGGAAAATACTCATTGTAAAACATAACCTTAAAGCTTTCCCAATCTATCACTTTCCCACTGCTACTCTTTATAGCATCAATCCAAGCTTCAGCTGCACCCAAAAGAAAACCAACTGCCAACTGGGCCATCTCAGATTCAGGGAAGTTTATGTTCCTGCAAGCCATCTCAAAAATCCTTAACCACTCTTCCACCTTTGAGTGGTCCACATTCCCAAAGAAGTCTTGAACTATGTTCCTTCTTAGCCTTGTATACGAATCAACTAATGGTGATTGCTCAAAATCCGGTCTAATTGGTGGAACTAGTTGGTATACAAAAGGTATTTCTTGCTGGTAAGGCTGTTGTTGGTAGGGTGGTGGTTGATAGGAACCATAGGGTGGATAACCAAATCCTTGCTGATGGTCAAAATGGGGTGAAGGTGGTATAGTAGGTCGAGGAGTGTGACCTACAAGAGGTTGATAAAAGGTCTGGTACTACTGCTGGTGATGAAACACTGGTGGAGAGGGGAGGCTTACCTGTGGAAGGTAGACACTCACTGGTGGAGGGTAAATGTTGGTTGCTGGGGGAACGTAGACTGGTGGAATATCCCCTCCTACAATGACACGGATGGGGGCTTCCATGGGTTCACCATAGATAAAGTTGTACATTGGTTGTGGTCGTGGTGTAGGATTCTGACGTGGTCGTGGTGACAAGCTGATGACGGTCAAATTATACCCGTAAAAGTCATCAACGTTGACCTTAAATCGAGATTAATAATATATATTTCATATTAAATCACTTGTTTATATTTATTATTTAATGTTATGTGATTTATATTATGTAAATTGGTATTTAGCCGTTTTCATTATTAAACGCCGATTTATTGTGCGATAAATGTTTATTTTGCAGATCACAACAAATCGAGAGGATTAATGTCATTCAATCAATTATATCAAGATAAAGAAGGAAGAAAATCGGAGCATTAATCAAGAGATAAATGAGAGATTAATCAGATCAACACGAAAGCGTGCAGTGGGGAACAAGATAGACGAGAAAAACGATTGACGCGTGAAAAGTTAGGTTCGGTCGACCGAGCACGATGCTTGATCGACCGAGTGTCACCTCTCGGTTGACCGAGCCTCGGTTTGGGTCGGTTTTCGGCTTTAATCGTGCTTATCTTCTAGAACCACCCTAAGTCGGCAAAAACCTCTATATAAGCAAGCAGCTACGAGAATTGTAATACACACAAAATACACCAACATATCCCTTCATTCTTTCTTCAATTTTATAGCTTTGATACAATGTAGTTTATTGAAGGTTTCCAGCAATTTAAAGGCTGCGATTATGTAAGCCTTTATTTTCTGTTTCTTTTCTTTTAAGTAATTAATTCCCCCCAATTATGCTTTATCGTTTGAGTTAGTTAATTCATAGCTAGATGATGTAGATCTAGGCTATGGCGTTAGGGATGTGGCGAAGCCTCGTCTATGAGGATCCCATAACCTACGTCATATGTTTAACGTCTATTCATGAATCGCTTGGTTTAATTAATGCGTATCTATGTTAGTTTATATGAATGCTTTACGATTCTTGTTTAATGCATTACGTATGATGAAACGGCGAGAGATACGTTCGGAGGATGTAATCTGGGATGAAATTGATTCGGGTGACCGAATGAGTCCACTCGGTCGACCCGAGCCTGTTTTATCCGTTAAATAGCCACGTCTTTATGGTTAGGTTAACTTAATAGAATTTATTATCTCGGTAGGTATGGCTATGGCTACGTCACTCACTTGATTTAATTAAACGTGTAAAAGGAAATACCGGTATAAAACTCTTAGGTAGGCTCATGAATTGATCTTGGACTTTCGGCGTTATCTAGGTAGGGTTATATTAGGGAATTGCGCGCACCTTCTTATCGTAGATCGTAAACTAGCATGAGACTATAAATTGGTAATTGTTAGTTGGACGAGAGTTTGAGTGATCGTCTCAGGAAATACGCCTAACCAAAGGAATGTTGCCTGGACGAGGTGTACGGTTAATATCGGCATCCTTAGAGTCGTAAAGCGTGTGAGTTATATGAGATGGAGGCACCAAAAAGCGAAGTCACGTAACAATACCACAGTGATCTAGTGACCTAACGGTGCTAAGTCAAGTTTAAGAGGATGACTCCGTAGCCAATCTAAGATAGATACAAGCGGATTGACAATTAATAAGTTGAGTTTATTATATAAATCATCTAGGTCCAAAGCGATAAAGACTATAATTGGGGAGGTTAATTACGTTGTGTCAAGTTGTGTCTTTACTTTTCTTGTTTTATGTTGGTCGTAGACCGCCTCTATGTCCTTAACATGTTTAATTAATTGTTTATATATGAAATGACCCACAATTGGTTCCCTGTGGGATCGACCTTGATTCACTATAGCTATACTACGATGGGCCTAGTCCTCTTGCTAGTATTGGTTTATGGTGGTCAAGTATATTATAACCTGATTGACCACGTCATCAAGTTTTTGGCGCCGTTGCCGGGGAACCAACGGTCAATTTTATATATAAATATTTTTCTTATTCATGTCATGTTTCTCGTTTTGAGAGTCTGCTTTTACGTTTTTGAGTCCCTCTCGTTTATGCGCTCTGTGCGAAAATTCCAGATTCTTAAAATAAAAATAAAAAATGAAAAAAATTTATTCGGTCGACCGAGAGACCTCATTCGGTCGACCGAGAATTTATAATTTATTTTTTTTGTTTTGTTCTTGTTTATCGCTCATTTAAGCGATTTTACGATTTGTGTTTTTGAGTGCGGAATTTCGCGTGTCTGTTTATCCCGTGACGTTTAATCCGTGAGGTCTCGATAGTAGCATGGGAAACCATGTTAAAATCGATCTATGGCTTGTTTGTTTTTGTTTTCTTGTTTGCGAAACCGGAGAAACAATAATCCAAGTCGATAATTTTCAAAGTGCACGAGAAAATAACCCAACAACATGTGGAGCTACGAATCTACAATGGGAAAAGCAATGGAAGCAATACCTTTAAAGCACCAAGATGGCTTAAATTCTTCGTGGTACAATGTTGAAGGCAAGGTACTACCTTTTTTTGCTTATGTTTTACCACCTTTTGGTTTTTGAGCATAAGTTGGCATATACATGCCCCTTAGAATGAATCTTAGCCCGGAGTTGGTTTGTAAGATTAATTTTATTAGTGTGGAAGGTTACGCCTCCAAATCTATCTCATCTAGAGGGTGTAGGGAAACATGTAGTATTGAAAGGAAGCAGTGAAAAAAAAAAAAAGAGTTCCTCGTAGTTCTGTTAAAATCTCATTGTCCTATGCATGAGATTGCTTCTACTGGCCATGGGAGCAACAAATTGTGTAGTTTAAGCATTCGCAATCTAAAGAAGACGTTGAGTTTTGAGAGAACACCATCTTTTCTTTCGTTGATGTTTATGGTGATGGCTTCTCGGTGAACCCACCTTAAACAGAAACGAGATTACGCTTTGGGTGACAATTTAGAAATCGAAGAATCTTTGTACATAGGTTCGGAAATGGTTTAACCATGGCTTGGCGAGTTTAACCGAGCTTCGGCACAATCAACTCCCTCCACGTGTGATATGCGTTACAGCGGAAAACAAGACTTAGCATAGCCGATAAGCC
Organism: Gentiana macrophylla; assembly: GCA_026214975.1. Classification (NCBI taxonomy): domain Eukaryota; kingdom Viridiplantae; phylum Streptophyta; class Magnoliopsida; order Gentianales; family Gentianaceae; genus Gentiana; species Gentiana macrophylla. The sequence continues at coordinate 43,523,269 of CM047811.1, read as the reverse complement.
TTCGGGCTAAACGGGGCTTATCTTGACGGATTGGCCTGAATCATTGTCACATATGTTCCAACGAATAAGGCGGCATAGGCTTGCCTACATAACCGACCTTATTCGGAGTACTTTGATTCATTGTTTCTTATTGTCAAGGCCAAAACCGTAATTAGTAACCGTAATTCACTAATTCTAAGCGAGCCGAGGTAAGAGTTTTGGATAAATGGTATGGATAAATGTCGTTTCCTAGGTCTCACAACCAAAGGAAAAGTATTAATCCCATAAAGCGACAAGCCCACCTCATATAATGCTCGAAGGGTCAAAGTCTGGCGATCCAAGAATGATAACTGACAAGGATACTTCTTTGGGAAGTCGAGCTGAGGACTTTAAACTCAGAACTACTTCTTTAAAACCCTTAGGATTTCTTTTTAGGATTTTAGGTTTTGTTTTCTTTGAGTCAAATAAGAGTAACGTGACATATGTTGAGGTTTTTTATTTTGCCGTGTTCCGATGGCCATTGGGCTAAGGATGTGCAAAACTTTTTTACTCAATATAGGCCACGTGAAATAGAGTTCCGTAGGAGAGTCGAAAAATTGCTAAAGAAAAGGAAATTTAGCAAACAACCTTAAGATGGAAGCATTAAGAGAGCTTGAGAATTATTGAAAATGTAGCGAGAGAATGATTGGTGCGAAGAAGAACAATCTTGGTCAAATTCTAAAACTTTTAAGGTGTCCAAATGAAAATCCAAAGTGATGTGCAATTCATTCTGCAATTATCCTTATCTTTCCCTTTACATTTTTTCACCTTCAAAATTTTCGATCCTCTCACCAATCTGCCCCAACAGTTCACATTTCTAACCATTCTTTCATCGTCTCTCTTTCCATCCATTTCACTCTCCCACCCAATCTCGATGCCTTAACCATTTTCAACCCACCCATAAACACAAATTCTTACCCACCCTTTATCTTTTCTTCCCAACCTTATGTGTATCTTTTTCTAAACCCATCATACTCTCAACCTCCATTTTGTTTACAAAATACCTTTGTGTTGCGGAATTTGAAATATTGCTAAGCTTTAATGATTATCTTTTATCATTTTGATTTTCATGATCATATTTCAAGGGTAAGTGTAGCTCTGAACCTAGCTAGATTTTAAAGGTTTTTGGTTCGATCAAAGTACAACTTATCTTTTACCGGAAGTTTTAAATTTCACATTTTTCCGTCTATTCCGGCATTTCTAGATGATAAGTTTTGTTGAACTATCTCACCGATCCGACCTTGTTGATGACGGTTATGACTTTTACGTGATACATTGGGTTATTAGTAATTTCGAGGAGTAGCTACATCTCCTAAGTTGTTGATATCCAATGCAAGCGAGAAGTTTTGCGTTAAGTATTTGATTTTATCTTTAGCCGATAGGTCGCATTCAATCTGTTATACCTTACCAAGTTTCTCTTTTATCTTTGAAGCGAGCAAGTCACCCTCGTGTTTTCCCACTCGGGGTAATGCTTTTTGATCTTTGTCTTCTCCACCGGTTTTAAGAATATTTATGCGGTGGAGGTTGTAGATGAAGCCCACCATCTTTAGTTGCTTGTTTATTTTTCTTTCTATTTAGTATTTTTCTTTTTGGTTTCCCTTGTCTTTGGTTGTATAAAATAAAGTGGCTTAAACTGTTTTTAGGTGTTTATACCTCATTACTGCCACATTATCACTTCCATAGACATCGTGTTATTAACGGTTTCGTGGAGTTTGTCTCGCTTATCTGAGGTTTTCACTTGCTTCTCCACAACATCTTGACATTTACTCGATATTGTTCCTTTACTTGAGAGCCGTTTCAGAGCTAAGTCTTTTTCTTAACTTCTCACTTATTTTTGTCATTGAGGACAATGCCACGTTTAAGTGGGGTAGGAGACTTAGCCATGTTATGTTATAATTGAAAATTGAATGAAACGGCACATGATTGAAAAATTTGAATAAATACCATATTATTTATCTCGCCCTTAGAATTGTGAGTTCTAGCTAAGAATTGATAGGAAAGGAACCAAGTTTCATGAGTATGTGATCATTTTATACTTATGTTAAGTAAATTTAAGGATATTCATGCCCGCTTTTTTGCGAGTAGTTATTTATTATTCAATTACTCAACACTGTGAATCGAGTATACGCGCGCAAATCATAATAAATGAAGAAATTATGTGTACATTGCATAGATGATTGGTTATGTAGACTTAGTGTCAATATCTATCTTCGATGTATTCGATAATCTTGCCACAAAAGCGGAGTAATAAGCTTGAGGCGTACTGTGTTTGACAATGCGTTAAAAACTTTGGGCTTGTAGTAACATTACCAAAGTAGCCCGCGCTTGTGGTAATATTCGATGCTATACATGATCTAAGAAAGGGGATACTCTAAAAGTTTTCTTCCTTGAGATTGATAGTATTTGAAAAATATGAAGATATGAAAAGAATATTCAACTCTTTAAGAGGCTTTGAGTAGTACTCGGTCTCCAAGTCCAAAACCCTATAGATACGCTCTTGCTTATTGCTCTAGTGCTTCAAAAATAAAAGGCATAAGAAGTATGAATGCTGAGGTTGGTAGGTTGAGATTGCGAATTCTGCATAAACTCTAATCTTGCCATGAATATATAAAACTAAATGCACATGCACACATCACTTCGATTCATAGTCAGTAGTGAATAATGGATATCTTATGAGCATGACTAGTATGAGTTGACTTGAGCTTCTTGTGTAAGTATGATTTGACCATAGAAAATGTTGTCTTGGGGAATGACTTATTGATGCTTTGTTCGGGACGATCAAAGTCTAAGCGGGGGGTAGTTGATGACGGTCAAATTATACCCGTAAAAGTCATCAACGTTGACCTTAAATCGAGATTAATAATATATATTTCATATTAAATCACTTGTTTATATTTATTATTTAATGTTATGTGATTTATATTATGTAAATTGGTATTTAGCCGTTTTCATTATTAAACGCCGATTTATTGTGCGATAAATGTTTATTTTGCAGATCACAACAAATCGAGAGGATTAATGTCATTCAATCAATTATATCAAGATAAAGAAGGAAGAAAATCGGAGCATTAATCAAGAGATAAATGAGAGATTAATCAGATCAACACGAAAAGCGTGCGATGGGAACAAGATAGGCGAGAAAACGATTGACGCGTGAAAAGTTAGGTTCGGTCGACGAAGGCATGATGCTTGATCGACCGAGTGTCACCTCTCGGTTGACCGAGCCTCGGTTTGGGTCGGTTTTCGGCTTTAATCGTCGTGCTTATCTTCTAGAACCACCCTAAGTCGGCAAAAACCTCTATATAAGCAAGCAGCTACGAGAATTGTAATACACACAAAAATACACCAACATATCCCTTCATTCTTTCTTCAATTTTATAGCTTTGATACAATGTAGTTTATTGAAGGTTCCCAGCAATTTAAAGGCTGCGATTATGTAAGCCTTTATTTTCTGTTTCTTTTCTTTTAAGTAATTAATTCCCCCCAATTATGCTTTATCGTTTGAGTTAGTTAATTCATAGCTAGATGATGTAGATCTAGGCTATGACGTTAGGGATGTGGCGAAGCCTCGTCTATGAGGATCCCATAACCTACGTCATATGTTTAACGTCTATTCATGAATCTGCTTGGTTTAATTAATGCGTATCTATGTTAGTTTATATGAATGCTTTACGATTCTTGTTTAATCACATTGCTCGTATGATGAAGCTTATTTGAGAGATACGTTCAGGGATGTAATCTGGGGATGAAATTGATTCGGGTGACCGAATGAGTCCACTCGGTCGACCGAGCCCTGTTTTATCCGTTAAATAGCCACGTCTTTATGGTTAGGTTAACTTAATAGAATTTATTATCTCGGTAGGTATGGCTATGGCTACGTCACTCACTTGATTTAATTAAAACGTGTAAAAAGGAAATACCGGTATAAAACTCTTAGGTAGGCTCATGAATTGATCTTGGACTTTCAGCGTTATCTAGGTAGGGTTATATTAGGGAATTGCGCGCACCTTCTTATCGTAGATCGTAAACTAGCATGAGACTATAAATTGGTAATTGTTAGTTGGACGAGAGTTTGAGTGATAAATCAGAAGTACGCCTAACCAAAGGAATGTTGCCTGGACGAGGTGTACGGTTAATATCGGCATCCTTAGAGTCGTAAGCGTGTGAGTTATATGAGATGGAGGCACCAAAAGGCGAAGTCACGTAACAATACCACAGTGATCTAGTGACCTAACCGGTGCTAAGTCAAGTTTAAGAGGATGACTCCCGTAGCCAATCTAAGATAGATACAAACGGATTGACAGTTAATAAGTTCAGTTTATTATATAAATCATCTAGGTCCAAACGATAAAGACTATAATTGGGGAGGTTAATTACGTTGTGTCAAGTTGTGTCTTTACTTTTCTTGTTTTATGTTGGTCGTAGACCGCCTCTATGTCCTTAACATGTTTAATTAATTGTTTATATATGAAATGACCCACAATTGGTTCCCTGTGGGATCGACCTTGATTCACTATAGCTATACTACGATGGGCCTAGTCCTCTTGCTAGTATTGGTTTAAGGTGGTCAAGTATATTATAACCTGATTGACCACGTCATCACAAGCTCTGCTAAGATTGTGGTGTGGGGGTCGCAGTATGAGGGGGTGGAGTGGGGCTCGGGTGAGGTGAATGATTCTGCCTCACAAAGCAGCCTCCTACTACCGGTGTCGGACTCTCACGACGTACTCCTGAAGCTTCTGCACCTGCTCCGGTTCTAGTGAACACCATCCTGATGATCAAAGAAAACCAAAATGTTACTAAGAGGTCTAAAGAATAATTATCTTAAAATATAGGAAGCCTAAAAGACTCTTCTCTCTGATACCAACTGTAACGCCCGGTTCTCGGACACCGTGTCCTTATCCAGAAAAGGAACGTTCGGCATGTATAACATAAAATAAAATCTACTTTATACGTAAGCCTCTACTGCGTCGTATAGATTCAAGCAAAATGGAAGAAAAAGACTCGGGAAATTTTTTCCAAAATAACTATGAATAGAAACTCAATATCTAAAGAAAGAAATGTAATATTATTACATTGGAAAACCGCACGAAATCCAAAAGTATGAATCCTCCAAACGTAATCTAAAAGAAATTACAAAATTCTATCCAAGCTCCAAGTCTAAAATAATAAATAAAAACATGAATAAATACAACTCTTCAATTCTGGCGTCCTCAAACGTCGTCAACAAAGTCCTCCTAGAACTCCAGATTTACCTGTTCGTCTTCTCTCCCCCAACCACATAAATAAACATGCATTTGAGGTAAGTACATTGTACATAGTAAGAAGTAGAAGGTACAATTTAATTAAGGATTTATAACAAGTTTTATTATAAGGATTATCTTACGAGACCGACTCGATCTAAGGTTCACTTCATGCCCATCGACATGTCATGACAATACAATTCTAGCTTAGCTTATCTTCGTTACATCATTACTCAATGGCACTATGCATGATGAATATACATCATGAGATATACTTGCCAACTACGGTGATTAGCACCGATAGTCCCGGGATCTCCTCGGTATGCACATACGTTCGATGAATTTCCTCCACTACCCTTCAGCCTTTTGAGCCAGTAGTGTTGTTCACCTTTTATGAACGTATCACATCACCGATATGAAATAGTGCCTAACCGAGAATAAGTGACGTTTTATCTTTTACTACACTTATGTATTTATTATTGTGAATTATCTAGCCACCTAAGTATTTTCAAAGCAATACTCACCTTATCAACTCTACTCCCTCACTTAGATAGCTAGACATCACATCCTATCAAGTACACAGACATCGATGAACACTAGTTCATCAAAGCACAAGCCCTTTCATGCCCTTCCGATGGTCCCGAACTTCAACTTTCTTTAAGAGTATGTCCGGTGCCGGAACCAAACACACCAGAAACTCAATCGAGGCTTGTTCTTGTTTAATTAATGTTATTAGATCACGAAAAACGTTTAAAATCCCAAAACCCAGCTTAAACAACATTTTATTAAAAGCTGGGGGCAATGCTTGCGCATCCTTATGGAATGCGTGCGCATTCCCTGTCTAAAAACCTGCTGAAACTCTCTGGTCGAGCATTATGTACGCATTTCTTGCAAAGCGTGCGCATTGTTCATACTGTGAGCATCCTGCACAACTCTGAACCAACAATGCGTGTGCATTCTGATGAATGCGTGTGCATTGATCCGGAACCAAAGGACTCCTACAACCTGAACCATGAATGCGTGCGCGTTGCTCTGAATACGTGCGCATTGTTCAGACAGAAACTAAAGCCAACATCCTATAACAGGAAGGCGTGCGCATTCAATGCTGTTAAACCCTAAAAAACCTGATTTTCGATCCTTAACGATCTCTACTAGAATCCAAACACGTTCTACACGAATTATATCAGAAAAACATGGCTTTCTCATCTCCTAACATCTCTTAATCCATAAACATCATCTAGGTAGAATCCTTAATACAAAAACGCATCGAAACACGATCTAACTACTCTAAACCATAATTAGATTGTAGGAAGAGCTTCTTACCTTTTAGCAAGAAATTCCAACTCCAAACACAGAAAAACTGCAGCAAACTGAACCTCCTCTGCAGAAACCTTTGTGATCAATCCATAATTAAGTTAAATATGATAACACACTTCTATAACAACAAAACTATGAATTTATGAGTTTGAATCCATCAAACTCGAACAAGAACAAAACTAGGGTTCAAAACATACCTTAAGAAAACTCCAACTTTTTGGTGTTGAATCGACGCTCTCTTCACGACGATTCCGTTGCTCTACTCTGATCTGAAAACGAATGATATCTGACTTAGGAACTGAAAGAAAAATCTCTCAACCCTAAAAAACTCTTCACACGCCGTTCTCTCTAGAGCGTAGGAAACTTTCTGATTTCTTTTTTGTTATGGGAACTAATGGGATTATTTTCCTTAAATAACCAATCCCAAAAATAGTAAAATCTTATTATTTTCCCTTATAATAAAATCAGATTTTTCCTTAAAATATATATATATATATATATATACAATTTCGAAATATATATATATTTATCTTATAAAACTTAAGTCCAATAAAAGAAGTGGGAATAAAAATATTTTGTTTTCGCAAAATGACACGTCTGCCCTTTCTCGAAAATCGGAATATTACAAGTATGCTTCTTGAAAGAAGCTTAATGAAATGTCTCAATTTCATGTAGGTGATGGTCTACCTCCAGTATAAGCTAGATTATGTTACTATAGAAGCACATGATATGGGATATTTTTGCATATTTTTCTATCTATACCATATGAACCCTTTCATCATTACAATTTTATTTAAGGGAATTTCATTAATTTAAATATGATCATTTGACACAAGTATTTCACACTTTCACATTTTAATGTATTCTTGGAGGTTCGATTTTATTTATTTTTAAGAAGAATTAATTCTTCAATTTCATTTTTTGATTTTTCTTTTTTTCTTTTTTTGACAAAATTTCAAAACGTGTGATAGGTATTTTTCAATTTTTGGGTGTCTTACACAGTTTTTTTCGGTATAATTATAATGAAGATCATGGATTTGAAGTTTATATTGAAGTGGGGAATTTAAATGATATAAGGATTGTGATAACCGTGCTTCAGATCGTCATTTTATTTTGTGGTTTTCCAATGACATTGGTTCGTACGTTCTTATTTTCATGTTAACTGAAATTTTTTTAGTTCCTGTTTCAGGGTCTTTGATGGTTATTAGGCCACCAAAATTATATTTTGGTGTTCTTAATAATGATCCATTTTCCTTGCATATGAAGCATAATCTAGGTCTACCTCACTTTACGTGCAAATATTCTTGATCTATATATATATTTTTGGGTAGTTAATCATATGCTGAACTTTCTTTTGAATTTATATATTTTTGGTAGTTCATCTTATGCTCAACTTTATTTGAATTTATATCAGGTCTAAATTTGTTCTTTCGGCAGCTAAAGAGTAATTCACCATGGATTTGGATTCGCTTTCATAGTCATTTTCTACTTCTGGTAGCTTAGCTAGTAAATTTATGTGTTTCTATAATGTTCTTGAATTATTTTTCAAATAAAGAGTTTGTTGTTGCCTCTATTCATTACTATTTTTAGGCCATCTTCTCTGTACGCTTTTATTTGTTATTGACAATTTATCATTCATTATGAAGCATGCATTTAATGTGTGATTTTTTTATTTTTGGAAGGAATTAAACGTATGATTTTGTCTACAGAGTTTTAATTTAAAATTTGAAATAAAATAAATAATTTTGATGGTTGAGGGATTATATGGAGTGATTTATGCGTTGATTAAGAAGAATTTTAAAATTCTGAAATAAAAATAATTGTTAAATGTGTGGCTTTGGGCGGATTCAGTTAGGTAATTTTCATGTTTGGGTCAAATCAATTTTATTTTTGAAAGGAATTAAATGTGTGGTTTTAGGAATGCAGTCAATTTTATGAAAATTTGTGAGATTCTCTATAAAAATTAATGAATTGGCATTTAATGTGATTTTATTCTTTAGTTTTGAAAGGAATTAAACGTGTGATTTTGTCTGCACTGATGAATAGAAGTTTTAATTTTAAATTTAAAAAAAAAAAGAAAGAGTTCATATAGTTGAGGGATTGTACGGAGTGATTTATGCGTTGATTAAGGAGAATTTTAATTTGAAATTTGAAATAAATGAAATCGTTATGGTTGAGAGATTATATTGAGTGAGTTAATGTTGATCAATTTCTTCTTTAATTCGTAGATTATTTTTACTTGACTTGAGTTGCCTTTTTTTTTCCCCAGGTTTAGAGCGGATTCGAGAGATTTCCTAAAAATTGAATGGATTAGCATTAAATGTGTGATTTTATTTTTTAATTTTTGAATGAATTAAACGTGTGATTTTGTCAACACTGATGAAAAATGAGAGTTTTAATTTGAAATTTTGAAATATAAGAAAATGTTCTTATGGTTGGGGGATTATAAGTAATGATTTATGAATTGATAGACTTTAATTTTGAATTTCAAAATTTGAAATAAAATAAATTGTTATGCTTGAAAATAAGTTATGCTAATCCTTTTTTTCACCTAAATGCAAGGTTTTTTTTTCTTCTTCTTATTTTGGGGAGGGGGGGGGGTGGGTTGTGGTGGTCTTTTTCATCCATTAACCTAAAACACGACTTTTTTTTTCTCATACATGTAGTATTAATGTTTTCATGTTGTTGCATTTGCTACAACCCATCTTTTTTTTTTTATTCAACCAATGCATCTTAGTTTGCTTTAAATGCATCTGTTTAAATTTATTAAACCATAGAGAATGTAACCGTCTCTTAGTTGTTGAGTTTTCTGAAATCTACTTGATGTTTAAATGTTCATCTATTTTAGTAGGGTCATAGAGTAATTAACGTCCAGAAGGTTATTGCACTAGTGTACCATATCCATGTCAGTGCATGTTCGCAATTGAGGGCTTGGATGTATTTATGATACTTTGGTGAAATGATGATTTGGGGTGGGGTTTGGTAGTGGGGTGGAGAGGACGGGTGCTGGTTAGGTAATTTCATATTGTTGTGTATGTACATACCAATTGGTGTCTTATATGTTAATGATATTTTGAATTTATGATACTGCTAATATGTAATGATTTTCATTTGATATTAATTAGTGAATGTCAACATTAACCATATATTTACGTTGAATGTCAAAATTTATTATATTTTCATAAATACAAATAACCCCGTGCATGGCACGGGTTTTAGGCTAGTGTGTGTGTGTGTGTGTGTGTGTGTGTATATATATATATATATATATATATATATATATATATATATATATCGACATATACATCAAGTATGTATATTTAATTAAACTATATAATTAATATCTTGTATTTAATTTATTCATAATAAATAAATACCACCAGATTATTTAATCACTATAACACTTTATAGTCGATATAAACTTTTTTTATTTGGTTATCACTATATCCATATTTTAATCCAGCTAGATGTTCTTATGTTTGTGACCCGATAGACTTCCGAATATGTTGGCCGTAGACATAAAGGGCAAATTATGAAAATGCCCTTCACACCTAACGATCACGGAATAGGGTCTAGCAAAACACCGTGACCCCAAATCATCGGAAGAGTCAAAAGCAATGACTACTACCTTTCATGTGAAACAGTTACCGTGTTAATAGAATCATATCGCAGCAATAATATCCATACTTTCATATCTCGAGTATCAGTGCATCAACGATCGTTTCTTATAATCTGGATATCATGCCCTCTCGGAAAAACTCATTACTCCCACTATGCAAAGATCCATGAGTGCTATCCATTCATTTTAAGAAGTCCATTTCGGATATTTACTCCTAATCATATGATACGTGATTTCCGGACAAGCAAGCAAGTATCCAACACATGCTTCAATATCATACCCGAGCACTACCGCATGATCGCCTCATGGCTAAGGGAAACTTCAATAGTGTCAAAGAATTACAATCCACACCATGATCCAATGAAGACTCCAGTCTTATGATAATCACACAACAACCACATACTGCGACACTTAATGTAAGTGGGCCATTCTAACATCCGCATTCTCTAATACACGTCCACGTATAGTCCAAGTGTCTCTACACTTTGATAGACGAAATATATCCCTACCTTCATACGATAAAAGACATCTAATATGTTCTAGTCTAATCGTACAATTAATTTCCCACTTAATAGCACATACTACTAGAGACATTTAAGTATAAACCGGTTAAAGTGAGTCGAGATCTCATCAACCATAATCACTATCATGGTTTGTCTTTCACAGTTTGACACTAAGGACGTTACCATATATACAATATCATATTTGGTTCATCTGAAGAACAAATATATAATAACAAAAAAGACATTTAGTATATGTATAAACATAAGGAAATAGTAGCAATGATCCGACCCGGTCGGATCCGGTCCAACCCCATTGTGTTTAGGACACTATTTCAACAGTTGTTTCTCCACTTCACTTCTAAATTCTTTGAACTTTTCAAAATCTTTAGACTTATACTTCATCAAGTATATATTATCATATCGAGAAAGGTCATCAGTGAAGGTGATAAAATTAGAGTATCCACATTTGGCTAGAATTGACATTGGGCCGCATACTTCAGTATGCAAAAGCTCAAGAAATTTGTTGGATCTTATCCCTTTGCCACTAAACGGTGACTTTGTCATCTTTCCAAGTAAACAAACTTCGCATGTATCAAACGATTCAAAATCGAAGTGATCCAACATTCCATCATTATGGTGTTTTGAAATACGATTATTATTTATATGGCCAAGTCTATAATGCCACAAGTAGGATTCGTTAACATCACTTGTTTTAGCTTTCTTGTTATTTATATTAAGTATATCAACATTCATATATAATATGTAGATACCATTGTCAAGTTTGCAAGTACCATAAAATATTCCATCATGTGAAAATGAACAACATTACAACTGTACCCCTAGTTTAGTGAAATAGAAGGATTGGCCTTGGTAGGAACACGGGATGACAGTTTTGGCATTCTTTTTGACCCTACTTTAGCCAAATAAGCCTAAGCCGAATGTTTGACCTTCGTAGCCCCTCTCAGCCTTGATAGAATGGTCCGACCACCATTCGCTTTATAGCCATTTCGTTACTTAGTCAGAAACCTACCCTTGAGCCTTATTTTGGTCACATTCCCTTCATTTGACCCTACGAGTGGACTTAGTCTCTTGTTAAACCACACTTCCCAAGGCAAGTGTGGGGTGGGGAGAGATGTTGTTTTTGAGTCGGGTTGTTGTTTCCTCAGTTTTAGAGCTATAAGGAGAGGAGGAGCTCAGTGGGGCTGGATGCTCGGGTTTCACTCAAAAAAAAAATTTCAAATCAAATAATTGTATTGTATATAGAAATAAAGGGTTGAAAAAGGCAATGAGCTTAAAGCAATGATGATGTTAGGGTTGGGATTGTCGGATAGGTACAGTCCCGATTAGTGGAGATTTGTGTAAAATTTGCATGCATGTATTAAGCATAAGTTGATTCCTTGGTATTGTTTGAACTAAGCCTAATTTACTCGAGTTGATTCCTTGGTATTGTTTGAGTAAAGGCGAGTAAAGGCTAAGTGTGGGGTGGTGATAGGAACCAACTTTACTGATACATTTATGTCTGATTCAGCCCACGATTATCACATTTCTTGCATGTTTCGGGTGAGTTTAGACCTATTTTGAGTATTAAATGAGGTTTTATTGCACGGCGAGTGTATCGGTTTTCCGTAAACTCGACCTTATTTTAGCATTTTATACTCGTTTTCCCGAGCACCCGTAGTTTGCGGGGTTATGCGTTGCTTGTTGTTTTCATATGGATGCAGGACTAGGGTGTCTCGAGAGCCCGAAAGGCGAAGTATGAAGTTTAGGCGTGCCGAGGCGAAAACACGGAGGTTGAAGGTGAAAAAGTGAAGATTTTGAGTCACATGGGTCCAGACGCCCGTCTGGACACCTTGGACGTGCGTTCAGTGGCTGTCCGGACGGACAAAAACCTCTCGTCCGGACGCCCAACTCTCTGGAAATTGGGAAAACTTTGATGAAGAATTCGTCGGACGGGCAGATCCGGTATCTGGACGGACAAGAGCATTTCATCCGGACGGACATCTATGCATCCGTCCGCACACTGGAAAATCAAACGATCCGGCCGGACATGGCGGATATCCGCACGGACGAAGACTTTCTATATAAAGTCGCCTCATTTCTCACGGCCATAGCAAGAAAATAAGGGAGATAATATTAGATAGGTTAGGCGATTTGGGGCGATTTTCTTCGTTTCTCAGAGTTAGAATTAGTGTTATATATCATTAGAATCCTCTTTCGATCTTCTCTTTGAACCTCTAACTTTTATCTTCGATCTGTAACATTTCAAGTGACAAAATTTGTTGTTTTGGAGCTAAAATTTGGTAGTTCTTCAAGTAATCGAAATGGGTATGTTTTCTTGTTGTTTTACCATTGTTGTGATGTTTTTCTTCCGTTTGTATTGTTTAGATTCGATTATGAGTAGCTAGATTTGTCGTATGGTCGAACCACGTGAATGCGGGTGAAACACCATTAGAGAGATGAACCGGGAGGTAGTGTAGTGCGTAATTTAACGTTCTAATCGATGATCCACATCACGAAACTTGTTTTGATTGTTTTAATAGCTTTGAATGAGATTGACAACCTTGTTCATTGTTGCACACACGTAGCTTATAAATGTATGTTTGCGCGTGTGGGAGCGGGGTTCGGGACCGTAGAAGTTTTGGGCTTGAAAGGTAGTCGACACCTACCCGTTTACTAGATTGGCGCCTAGTCATCAAGTCCGGTTCAATACGGGTTTGTCTATGAGTTATCGTTAGACGGCAAGGTAGAGTAAAGCACACTCCCGGGGCAATGTTTCTGAGGGTAAAGTAATCCGCTGAAACGTAGTTCGGCCATACTTCTTTTAATTGTTTAGAATTTCGAGTAGTGTAATCTTTCTTTTACGCAATAGTATAACTTCAAACCTATTTGTTTGACCTGAACTGAGTGCTAAGTCAAGTGTGGTACTCAAAAACCAATCTCTGTGGGTTCGACCTCGGACTCCTCAAGCACTATCCTACAATCGACCCGGTCCACTGCCGGTTAGAAAGTAGATTTTGCTAAGGTTTCGAGTTTTTACTTGATCGACCGGACTTAGAAAATCCGCTTATCAGGTACACTTACCGGTCGTATCACTTTGCGACATCCATTGGTTGACTAGTAACTATTTGACAATTCACATCTCTATGTGATAGCCAACCATTTTCTCTAAAATCAGGCGGTCCTGACATGGGCCAATGACCCCAAGACTCTTAGTCGAGTTGTAAATATTCATGAGATTTCATACTTCGATAATAACGATATACCCAAGGTAGGTCAACTCCGGAAGTGGGCCGATCATTTGGATCCGAACAAGGGCTCTCACCGTCATTATAATATTGGGAGACAAATTAACTCGATTTATATCGTGGGAATAATTTTTAATTAATTAACATAATTAAAGTTTAATTAAATAATGGTCTCATCTAAGCGTGCATATTTCTACATTATCAACATAAAGTAAAACATACACCCTTCCGCGCACAAAAATAACCGGTATGATTATGGACTTTTCCTAAGTGCGGTTTCGAATAAAAACTGACGAAACCGCATGTCACAATCTATGGGTAGTTGCAACAGCCAATAGAATCTTTAATGCGCCATCTCGAATAGGATCTTTATGCATCTTTCTTTGGTCTCCATCTTCTTCTCCATTCTTGTTACATAATAATTTATCTAATAAATTAATACACCCGCCGCACATGGGGGAGAGCTAACGGGAAGGATATAAATGCATAAAGTAAACTAGGTTATGTTCTTCATAACGGCCAATGACAATTTTTGAAAAACCAACAGAAAATATATCATTCACATCTATCCTATTGGTCGAGTACTTAATCAATCGGGGTCTATATAATCATATTATATCTACACATTATCTAATCCATACAATAATATCTTAAGAAAAAGGCAAATTGAAATTAACTTCTTGCGTCTTATTTTATCCGATCAAATAATCAATTAACATTTAATTAATTAAATGATTTCAATCGAAATAAAATTAACTAATAATTTTAAAACGATTTCAATTTTAATTTTAATTAATTAGAACTATTCAAATTTTAATTTAAATTAAAATTAGATCTCTTTGGCTTCTTTCCTTTTGATTCATAATCAATAGGGATGTCTTAGGTTTCCAAATCCAAAATGCACCCACCTAGGCCTCTTTCCAAAATCAAATATTTTGGAAAGGACCTAGGTCCATTCCAAACAAAATTTAAAAAGGCCTAGGTCAATTGTGGCTTCCCAATGGTCCAAACTATTTGAATCATTGGTTAGCCACGAGGTTTAACTAGACAAAAGAGATATCAATGCACAATAAAATATCACAAAAGATAAAACGAAAAATGATGTCCCCATGAAATAACGGGCCAACGCCGGCAGAACTAGGGGCGCCGACACCACCGGTGAAGCCGCGGTGGGTGCCACCGCTTCGGCCGAGCCCCCTACATCGATTATATTTTTTTTGTTTCTCGTTTCGCGATTTTAGAGCTTGCATCTATTAATTAATTACTACACAATTTAATTAGTGCTTGTTGCTTAAGTTCGAAGTTCACTCTGATACCACTGTTAGAAAATCAACTAGTTTAACGCAACGAAATTTAAAATTTGATTTCCGATCCCAAGATCGACATCGTTTAATACAATAAGCACGTTAAGATAGTATACGGTGATTACTTTGCTTGATCTAAAAGATTGACGCTTTGACCATCAACGTAGGGTAGTAGTGCGCGCAAGCCGTCACCTGTCCGGCCTCTACCAGTATCCACACGAGCACCTCACCGGAATCCTTCTGGGATAGCTAGTAGAAAAATCCGGTTGCTAGACCGGCCTTTTTTCTCTCACTAAATCTTTTTCTATGAAGCTCTCAGTTTATTTTGTAAATTAGAATTCTTCTAATTTTGATGTATGCAAGAGCTAGCCAAACCCTCTCTTATATAGATGGTGATGCGCCCCTTGCACCTCCCAATCTGATTGGGAGAAGCTTCCAAGTAGATTGGGAAGAAAGAAAACATTTTACTAGTAAAATAAGAAAAATGAATATTCTTGATTTATCTCATTTAATTTAATATCACATCTTAATTAAATCCAATATATTGTCAATATCTAATTTTGACTATCTTTATCTTATTACCATAAATCAATTTTCCATAAATATATTAATATCTAATATTAATATATCATAATACCATTAATTAAATTGTACAATCCAAGTGTATCTTATACACGAGTGTCTAAACCCTATAGCCATAATTGGCATCTAGAATATTCTTTAATGAATCAATATAATTAAAATATTGCATTTAATTTATTCATAATAAATAAATACCACCAGATTATTTAATCACTATAACACTTTATAGTCGAGATAAACTTTCCTAATTTGGTTATCAATCTAACCACGTTTTGATCCAGCTAGATGTTCTTATGTGTGTGACCCGATAGGCTTCCGAATATGTTGGCCGTAGACATATAGGGCAAATTACAAAAATTCCCTTCACACCTAACGATCACGGGATATCGTCTAGCAACACACCATGACCCCAAATCATCGGAAGAGTCAAAAGCGATGACGACTACCTTTCATGTGAAATAGTTACCGTGTAAATAGAATCCTATCGCTGTAATAATATCCATACAATCATATCTCGAGTGCCAGTACATCAACGATCGTATCTTATAATGGATATCATGCTCTCTCGGAATAACTCATTACTCCCACTTTGCAAAGATTCACGAGTGCTATCCATTCCCTTTAAGAAGGCCATTTCGGATATTTACTCCTAATCATATGATACGCGATTTCTGGATGAGCAAACATGTATCCTACACATGCTTCAATATCATACCCAAGCACTACAGTATGATCGCCCCAAGGCTAATGGAAACTTCAATAGTGTCAAAGCATGACAATCCACACCGTGATTCCATGAAGACTCCGGTCTTATGATAATTAAACAACTACCACATACTGCGACACTTAATGTAAGTGGGCCATTCTAACGTCTGCATTCTCTAATACACATCCACGTACAGTCCAAGTGTCTCTACACTTTGATAGACGAAATCTATCCCAACCTTCATAAGATAAAAGACATCTAATACGTTCTAGTCTAATCGTACTATTAATTTCCCACTTAATAGCACATACGACTAGATACATTTAAGTATCAAACCGGTTAAAGTGAGTCGAGATCTCATCAACCATAATCACTATCATGGTTTGTCTTTCACAGTTTGACACTAAGGACGTTACCATATATACAATATCATAATTGGTTTGTCTGAAGAACAAATGTATAATAACAAAAAATCCATTTAGTATATGTATAAACATAAGGAAATAGTAGCAATGATCCGACCCGGTCAGATCCGGTCCAACCCGATTGTGTTTAGGACACTATTTCAACAGTTGTTTCTCCACTTCACTTCTAAATTCTTTGAACTTTTCAAAAGCTTTAGACTTATACTTCATCAAGTATATATAATCATATCGAGAATGGTCATCAGTGAAGGTGACAAAATAAGAGTATCCTCTTTTGGCTTGAATTGACATTGGGCCGCAGACATCAGTATGTATAAGCTCAAGAAATTTGTTGGATCTTATCCCATTGCCACTAAACGGTGACTTTGTCATCTTTCCATGTAAACAAACTTCGCTTGTATCAAACGATTCAAAATCGAAGTGATCCAACATTCCATCTTTATGGTGTTTTGAAATACGATTCTTATTTATATGGCAAAGTCTACAATGCCACAAGTAGGATTCGTTAACGTCACTTGTTTTAGCTTTCTTGTTATTTATATTAAGTATATCAACATTCATATATAATATGTAGAGACCATTGTCAAGTTTTCCAGTACCATAAAATATTCCATCATGTGAAAATGAACAACATTTAATGTAAAACGTACAAGATAATCCTTCAATATCCAATGCAGAAATAGAAATAATGCTCTTCGTAAGGGCAGAAACAAAATAACAGTTATTCAACTCTAGTACTAGCCCACTGAGCAACGAAAGAAAATAAACTCCTACGGCTTGGGCAGTAACATTTGCACCATTTCCAACGCGTATGTCCACTTCTCCTTTCCTCAGATCTCTAGTCCTTCTTAGTCCTTGCATATCCGTACAAATATGAGAACCACATCCAATATCTAATACCTAGTTGTTAGACTTAGAATAAGCAATATTGATTTCAATCATAAACATACCTGAAGTCGAACCATCACTATGCTTGTTCTTCTTGGTACTCAAGAAAGCCTTGCAGTTTCTCCACAAATGGCCAGGCTGGCCACAATGGAAGCAATCATCCATGGATTTGTCTTTGTGTATCTTAGGCTTCGGCTTGGTAGCCTCCTTCGTCGTCTAGGTCTTCTTTTGGTCCCTTTGCTTGCCCTTAGAAGAAGGCACGAGCAACACTTGCTTATCTGTACCAATAGTCAGCAATCCTAAGCATGTTCGATAACTCTGCAAGGGAGGAATCAATCTTGTTCATGTGATAGTTCATCACAAACTGCGAGAAATAGTCCGTAGATTGAAGAATCAAGTCAACACTTAGCTCACGCCTCATCTTATGGCCAAGTTTCTCAAGCCTCTCTATATAACCGATCATCTTCAGCACATCCATCTTGCTACCAAATGGTGCCTTTGAGACCTCGTACCTCTCAGTGCGAGACTGGGAAGCATAGAGCTCCTTCAGGTGAACCATAATGGTGTGAGCATCCATGGACTCATGTTGTTTCTAAAGTTCCGGTGTCATAGAAGCAAGCATGATGCAAGTAGCCTCCAGACTGTCAGAACAGTGTTTCGCATGCTTCTTAACCAACTCCTCACTGGTAGCATCTTTAGGGTCCTTAGTTAAGAGTTTTCCAAAACATAGCCAAAGTTTTCATGTCTCAATACAATTTTGAGGTTTCTTTCCCCGTCAAGAAACTTTGTTTCGTCAAGCTTGTTTTCAATGAAAAATGAAGATTCAATTTGTTCGACAATTCTACAACAATAAATTATTGACAATACTGTATAAGTAAAAGTTCATGCATACAAAACCATAAAATTGCACTTGAAAATTTTAATTAAGTTTTTCTCCCACTAGCCAACTAATCCCAATTGGCTTTCAAGAATTTAATTAATTCTTTAGTCGATGGAATCCAATCTAGTTGACTCGATCCCCGACATGGGCCGATCGACCGGGTCAATTTTGAAATGTGGGTACACTTACCGGTCGTATCACTTTGCGACATCCATTGGTTGACTAGTAAACTATTTGACAATTCACATCTCTATGTGATAGCCAACCATTTTCTCTAAAATCAGGCGGTCCAGACATGGGTCAATGACCGCAAAACTCTTAGTCGAGTTTAAATATTCATGAGATTTCATACTTCGATAATAACGATATACCCAAGGTAGGTCAACTCCGGAAGTGGGCCGATCAGTTGCATACGAACAAGGGCTCTCACCGTCATTATAATATCGGGAGACAAATTAACTCGATTTATATCGTGGGAATAATTTTTAATTAATTAACATAATTAAAGTTTAATTAAATAATGGTCTCATCTAAGCGTGCATATTTCTACATTATCTACATAAAGTAAAACATACACCCTTCCGCGCACAAAAATAACCTGTATGATTATGGACTTTTCCTAAGTGCGGTTTCGAATAAAAACTGACGAAACCGCAGGTCACAATCTAAGGGTAACTGCAACAGCCAATAGAATCTTTAATGTGCCATCTCCAATAGGATCTTTATTCATCTTTCTTTGGTCTCCATCTTCTTCTCCATTCTTGTTACATAATAATTTATCTAATAAATTAATACACCCGCCGCACACGGGGGAGAGCTAACGGGAATGAGATAAATGCATAAAGTAAACTAGGTTACGTTCTTCATAACGGCCATTGACAATTTTTTAAAAACCAACAGAAAATATATCATTCACATATATCCTATTGGTCGAGTCCATGATCAATCGGGGTCTATATAATCATATTATATCTACACATTATCTAATCCATATAATAATATCTTAAGAAAAAGACAAATTGAAATTAACTTCTTGCGTCTTATTTTATCCAATCAAATAATCAATTAAAATTTAATTAATTAAATGATTTCAATCGAAATAAAATTAACTAATAATTTTAAAACGATTTCAATATTAATTTTAATTAATTAGAACTATTCAAATTTTAATTTAAATTAAAATTAGATCTCTCTGGCTTCTTTCCTTTTGATTCATAATCAATAGGGATGTCTTAGGTTTCCATAACCAAAATGCACCCACCTGGGCCCCTTTCTAAAATCAAATATTTTGGAAAGGGCCTAGGTCCATTCCAAACAAAATTTAAAAAGGCCTAGGTCATCTGTGGCTTCCCAATGGTCCAAACTATTTGAATCATTGGTTAGCCACGAGGTTTAACTAGAGAAAAGAGATATCAATGCACAATAAAATATCACAAAAGATAAAACAAAAAATGATGTCCCCATGAAATAACGGGCCAACGCCGGCAGAACTAGGGGCGCCGACACCACCGGTGAAGCCGCGGTGGGGGCCACCGCTTCGGCCGAGCCCCCTACATCGATTATATTTTTTTTGTTTCTCGTTTCGCGATTTTAGAGCTTGCATCTATTAATTAATTACTACACAATTTAATTAGTGCTTGTTGCTTAAGTTCGAAGTTCTCTCTGATACCACTGTTAGAAAATCAACTAGTTTAACGCAGTGAAATTTAAAATTTGATTTCCGATCCCAATATCGATATCGTTTAATACAATAAGCACGTTAAGATAGTATACGGTGATTACTTTTCTTGATCTAAAAGATTGACGCTTTGACCATCTACGTAGGGTAGTAGTGCGCGCAAGCCGTCACCTGTCCGGCCTCTACCAGTATCCACACGAGCACCTCACCGGAATCCTCCTGGGATAGCTAGTAGAAAAATCCGGTTGCTAGACCGGCCTTTTTTCTCTCACTAAATCTTTTTCTATGAAGCTCTCAGTTTATTTTGTAAATTAGAATTCTTCTAATTTTGATGTATGCAAGAGCTAGCCAACCCCTCTCTTATATATAAGGTGATGCGCCCCTTGCACCTCCCAATCTGATTGGGAGAAGCTTCCAAGTAGATTGGGGAGAAAGAAAACCTTTTACTAGTAAAATAAGAAAAATGAATATTCTAGATATATCTCATTTAATTTAATATCCCATATTAATTAAATCCAAGATATTGTCAATATTTAATTTTGACTATCTTTATCTTATTACCATAAATCAATTTTCCATAAATATATTAATATCTAATATTAATATATCATAATACCATTAATTAAATTGCACAATCCAAGTGTATCTTATACACGAGTGTCTACACCCTATAGCCATAATTGGCATCCAGAATATTCTTTAATGAATCAATATAATTAAAATATTGCATTTAATTTATTCATAATAAATAAATACTACCTGATTATTTAATCACTATAACACTTTATAGTCGAGGTAAACTTTCCTAATAGGGTTATCACTCTAACCACGTTTTGATCCAGCTAGATGTTCTTATGTGTGTGACCCGATAGGCTTCCGAATATGTAGGCCGTAGACATATAGGGCAAATTACGAAAATTCCCTTCACACCTAACGATCACGGGATATCATCTAGCAACACACCATGACCCCAAATCATCGGAATAGTCAAAAGCGATGACGACTACCTTTCATGTGAAATAGTTACCGTGTAAATAGAATCTTATCGCTGTAATATTATCCATACAATCATATCTCGAGTGTCAGTACATCAACGATCGTATCTTATAATGGATATCATGCTCTCTCGGAATAACTCATTACTCCCACTTTGCAAAGATTCACGAGTACTATCCATTCCCTTTAAGAAGGCCATTTCGGATATTTACTCCTAATCATATGATACGCGATTTCTGGATGAGCAAACATGTATCCTACACATGCTTCAATATCATACCCGAGCACTACAGTATGATCGCCCTATGGCTAATGGAAACTTCAATAGTGTCAAAGCATGACAATCCAAACCGTGATGCCATGAAGACTCCGGTCTTATGATAATTATACAACTACCACATACTGCGACACTTAATGTAAGTGGGCCATTCTAACGTCCGCATTTTCTAATACACGTCCACGTACAGTCCAAGTGTCTCTACACTTTAATAGACGAAATCTATCCCTACCTTCATAAGATAAAAGACATCTAATACGTTCTAGTCTAATCGTACTATTAATTTCCCACTTAATAGAACATACGACTAGAGACATTTAAGTATCAAACCGGTTAAAGTGAGTCGAGATCTCATCAACCATAATCACTATCATGGTTTGTCTTTCACAGTTTGACACTAGCGACGTTACCATATATACAATATCATAATTGGTTCGTCCGAAGAACAAATATATAATAACAAAAAATCCATTTAGTATATGTATAAACATATGGAAATAGTAGCAATGATCCGACCCGCTCAGATCCGGTCCAACCCGATTGTGTTTAGGACACTATTTCAACAGTTGTTTCTCCACTTCACTTCTAAATTCTTTGAACTTTTCAAAAGCTTTAGACTTATACTTCATCAAGTATATTTAATCATATCGAGAATGGTCATCAGTGAAGGTGATAAAATAAGAGTATCCTATTTTGGCTAGAATTCACATTGGGCCGCAGACATCAGTATGCATAAGCTCAAGAAATTTGTTGGATCTTATCCCATTGCCACTAAATGGTGACTTTGTCATCTTTCCAAGTAAACAAACTTCGCATGTATCAAACGATTAAAATCGAAGTGATCCAACATTCCATCTTTATGGTGTTTTGAAATACGATTCATATTTATATGGACAAGTCTACAATGCCACAAGTAGGATTCGTTAACATCACTTGTTTTAGCTTTCTTGTTGTTTATATTAAGTATATCAACATTCATATATAATATGTAGAGTCCATTGTCAAGTTTTCCAGTACCATAAAATATTCCATCATGTGAAAATGAACAACATTTAATCTAAAACGTACAAGATAATCCTTCAACATCCAATGCAGAAATAGAAATAATGCACTTCGTAAGAGCAGAAACAAAATAACATTTATTCAACTCTAGTACTAGCCCACTGAGCAACGAAAGAAAATAAACTCCTACGGCTTGGGTAGTAACATTTGCACCATTTCCAATGTGTAAGTCCACTTCTCCTTTCCTCAGATCTCTAGTCCTTCTTAGTCCTTGCATATCCATACAAATACGAGAACCACATCCAATATCTAATACCCAGTCGTTAGACTTAGAATAAGCAATATTGATCTCAATCATAAACATACCTGAAGTCGAACCATCACTATGCTTGTTCTTCTTGGTACTCAAGAAAGCCTTACAGTTTCTCCTCAAACGGCCAAGCTGGCGACAATGGAAGCAATCATCCTTGGATTTGTCTTTGGCTATCTTAGGCCCGGCTTGGTAGCCTCCTTCATCTTCTAGGTCTTCTTTTGGTCCCATTTCTTGCCTTTGGAAGATGTCACGAGCAACACTTGCTTATCCTTGCAAATAGTGCCTTCAGCAATCCTAAGCATGTTCAATAACTCCGCAAGGGAGGAATCAATCTTGTTCATGTGATAGTTAATCACAAACTGTGAGAAAGAGTCGGTAGAGATTGAAGAATCAAGTCTACACTTAAGTTACGCCTCATCTTAAGGCCAAGTTTCTCAAGCCTCTCAATATAACCGATCATCTTCAGCACATCCATTTTGCTACCAAATGGTGCCTTTGAGACCTCGTACCTCTCAGTGCGAGACTGGGAAGCATAGAGCTCCTTCAGGTGAACCATAATGGTGTGAGCATCCATGAACTCATGTTGTTTCTGAAGTTCCGATGTCATAGAAGCAAGCATGATGCAAGTCGCCTCCACACTGTCAGAATAGTGTTTCACATGCTTCTTAACCAACTCCACACTGGTAGCATTTCAAGGTCCTTAGTTAAGAGTTTTTCCAAAACATAGCCAATGTTTTCATGTCTCAAAATGATTTTGAGGTTTCTTTCCCCGTAGAGAAAGTTTGTATCGTCAAGCTTGTTTTGAATGAAAAATGAAGATTCAATTTGTTCGACAATTCTACAACAATAAAGTAAAGATAATACTGTATAAGTAAATGTTCATGCATACAAAACCATTAAGATGCACTTGAAAATTTTAATTAAGTTTTTCTCTAACTAGCCAACTAATCCCAATTGGCATTCAAGAATTTAATTAATTCTTTAGTGGATGGAATCCAATCTAGTTGACTTGATCCCCGACGTGGGCCGATCGACGGGTCAATTTCGAAATATGGGTACACTTACGGGTCGTATCACTTTGCGACATCCATTGGTTGACTAGTCAACTATTTGACAATTCACATCTCTATGTGATAGCCAACCGCTTTTCTCTAAAATCAGGCGGTCCGGACATGGGCCAATGACCGCAAGACTCTTAGTCAAGTTGTAAATATTCATGAGATCTCATACCTCGATAATAACGATATACCTAAGGTAGGTCAACTCCTAATGTGGGCCGATCAGTTGGATCCGAACAAGGGCTCTCACCGTCATTATAATATTGGGAGAACAAATTAACTCGATTTATATCGTGGGAATAATTTTAAATTAATTCACTTAATTGAATTTTAATTAAATTATGGTCTCATCTAAGCGTGCATAATTCAACATTATCAACATAAAGTAAACATACACATTTCCGCGCACAAAAATAACCGGTATGATTATGGACTTTTCTTAAGTGCGGTTTTGAATAAAAACTGACGAAACCATGGGTCACAATCTAAGGGTAGCTGCATTAGCCAATAGAATCTTTAATGCGCCATCTCGAATGGGATCTTTATTCATCTTTTTTTGGTCTCCATCTTCTTCTCCATTCTTGTTACATAATAATTTATCTAATAAATTAATACAGCCGCCGCACACGGGGGAGAGCTAACGGGAATAAGATAAATGCAGAAAGTAAACTAGGTTTCGTTCTTGATAACGGCCTATGACAATTTTTGAAAAACCAACAGAAAATATATCATTCACATCTATCCTATTGGTCGAGTCCATGATCAATCGGGGTCTATATAATCATATTATATCTACACATAATCTAATCCATACAATAATATCTTAGGAAAAAGACAAATTAAAATTAACTACTTGCGTCTTATTTTATCCAATCAAATAATCAATTAACATTTAATTAATTAAATGATTTCAATCGAAATAAAATTAACTAATTATTTTAAAACGATTACAATTTTAATTTTAATTAATTAGAACTATTCAAATTTAAATTTAAATTTAAATTAGATCTCTTTGGTTTCTTTCCTTTTGATTCATAATCAATAGGGATGCCTTTGGTTTCCAAAACCAAAATGCACCCACTTGGGCCCCTTTCCAAAATCAAATATTTTGGAAAAGGCCTAGGTCCATTCCAAACAAAATTTAAAAAGGCCTAGGTCAACTGTGGCTACCCAATGGTCCAAACTATTTGAATCATTGGTTACACACATGGCTTTAACTAGACAAAAGAGATATCAATGCACAATAAAATATCACAAAAGAGAAAACGAAAAATGATGTCCCCATGAAATAACGGGCCAACGCCGGCAGCCCTAGGGGCGCCGACACCACCGGTGAAGCCGCGGTGGGGGCCGCCGGCCGCTTCGGCCAAGCCCCCTACATCGATTATATTATTTTTGTTTCTCGTTTCGCGATTTTAGATCTTGCATCTATTAATTACTTACTACGCAATTTAATTAGTTCTTGTTGCTTAAGTTCGAAGTTCGCTCTGATAACACTGTTAGGAAATCAACTAGTTTAAAGCAGCGGAATTTAAAATTTGATTTCCGATCCCAAGATCGACATCGTTTAATACAATAAACACGTTAAGATAGTAGACGGTGATTACCTTGCTTGATCTAAAAGATTGACGCTTTGACCACCTAGGGAGAGTAGTAGTGCACGCAAGCCATCACCTGTACGGCCTCTACCAGTATCCACACGAGCACCTCACCGGAATCCTATTTGGATAGCTAGTAGAAAAATCCGGTTGCTAGACCGGCCTTTTTTCTCTCTCTAAATCATTTTCTATAAAGCTCTCAGTTTATTTTGTAAATTAGAATTCTTCTAAATTTGATGTACGCAAGAGCTAGCCAACCCCTCTCTTATATATAGGGTGGTGCACCCCTTGTACCTCCCAATATGATTGGGAGAAGCTTCCAAGTAGATTGAGGAGAAAGAAAACCTTTTACTAGTAAAATTAGAAAAATGAATATTCTAGATTTATCTCACTTAATTTAACATCTCATATTAAATAAATCCAAGATATTGTCAATATCTAATTTTGACTATCTTTATCTTATTTCCATAAATCAATTTTCCATAAATCTATTAATATATAATATAAATATATGATAATACCATTAATTAAATCGCATGATCCAAGTGTGTCTTATACACGAGTGTCTACACCCTATAGCCATAATTTGGCTTCCAGAATATTCTTTAATTAATCAATATAATTAAAATCTTGTATTTATTTTATTCATAATAAATAAATACCACTATATTAATTTATCACTATAACACTTTATAGTCGAGATAAACTTTTCTTATTTGGTTAACACTATAACCGTATTTTAATCCAGCTAGACGTTCTTATATGTATGACCCGATAGGCTTCCGAATATATTGGCTGTAAACTTAATGAGCAAATTACGAAAATGCCCTTCATACCTAACGATTACAGAATAGCGTCTAGCAACACACCGTGTCCCCAAATCACCGGAAGTGTCAAAAGCAATGACTACTACCTTTCATGTGAAATTGTTACCATTTAAATAGAATCCTATCGCTGTAATAATATTCATACAATCGTATCTCGAGTGTCGGTACATCTACGATCGTATCTTATAATCTGGATGTCATGCTCTCTCAGAATAACTCAATTACTCCCACTTTGAAAAGATTCACGAGAGCTAGACATTCCTTATAAGAAGGCTATCTCGGATATTTACTCCTTATCATAGGATACGTGATTTCCGGATTAACGCACATGTATCCTACACATGCTTCAATATCATACCCGAGCACTACCTTATTATTGCCCCATGGCTAAGGGAAACCTCAGAGGTGTCAAAGCATGAAAATCCACACCGTGATGCCATGAAGTCTCCGGTCTCTTGATAATTACACAACTGTCACATACTGCAACACTTAATGTAAGTGGATCAGTCTATCGTACGCATACTCTAATACACGTCCACGTACCGTCCAAGCGTCTCTACACTTTGATAGATGAGATCTATCCTTATCTTTAATAAGATAGAAGCCATCCAATACGTGCTAGTCTAATCACTATCATTGTCTTGTTGGATGGCAAATATGACTAGAGACTTTTAAGTACCAAACTTATCAAAGTGATTAGAGATCTCATCGACCATAATCATCATCTTGGTTTCTCTATCACAGTTTCATACTAAGGACATTACTATATATTCAATAAACTAATTGGTTCATAGAGATAAACAAAATACATAATAACAAAAGAGCTTTTATTAATCATAATAAAATTATTACATGAACTAAATAGACTGTAAACTACGCAACCCGGTCAGATCCAGTCCAACCCGATTGGGTTTAGGGCCCCATTTCAATAGACAGATGAGGCAATCAGCACAGGCCTAGATCCTCAAGTCATCAGAAAAGCTCTAGCAGACAACACAAAAGCAGATATAGCAGAAGTGGTCAAACTCAATATAAGACCAGTAAAGCATGAAGATCATCGGCTAGAGGACGCATGAGAAGGAGCCTAAATACTCATAGATATAGGGAATCTCATGATGAAATGGTTGTTGAAATAGTGTCCTAAACCCAATCGGGTTGGACCAGATCCGACCGGGTCGGATCATTTATACTATTTCTTTGTGTTTATACATATATTGAATGGCTTTTCTGTTGCCATATATATGTTCTTTTAAAGAACCAATTATGAATTGTTATATGATAACGTCCTTAGTATTAAACTATGATAGAGAAACCATGATAGGCGATTATGGTTGATAAGATCTCTAATCACTTTAATAAGTTTGTGTCACGGATTTTATGCAATGAAAATAAGCAAGTAATAAATATTTAAAAATCCGGTATTCCCCAAGTGTAGGGATCATAGTATAGTGATTAATACCGGGTCGATCTTACGGGGAATCGGAGGTTGTTAACTCTAGTTTTTATTCTAACTAATCTAAGGGTGTCACGATTACTAACCTAAACAGCAAATAAAACTAAACGAGACTGAAAGTAAAAATAACACGAATGTAAAACTGGACAGAAGAATGAATCTAAAGCCAGGGAAGATACGGGTTGCAAACAATTTAAACTACAACTAAACCTAAGATGCAATAAGAAAATTTGATTAAACTAAACAATTCAAGTTTTAAGGGATTAAATTCAAATTATAACGAGCAAACGAGCGATTGATCCACCGGCCTATCCTATCAACATTCAATTCCTAATCAGATTAATTCGTGACTTCTAACAAGTTGTGATTCACCTCATCTAAAGTACGAACCCTAATTTCTTATATAGTCCATCTATTAATCTATATATTTCGATCTAAGATTAACGCTTTTTCAAACCAAAGGTGTGAACTTTAACGTTTCTAATCTAGAAATCTAACCTATTAACTCTCGTTATATAGATCAAATAACTATTCTTTTATCATGGGGATCTAGGGTTTACATGACTTTCATCAAAGTAAAACAATCAAGCATGCACATCTTTCGATATAATTGCAATAAACATTCGAACATGATAAAGAAACAACTTGTATTAAAAACTCACAAATTAATCAAGATTCGAATCTGAATAGTTGACGGATAGGCTTCACAATGCTCGTTCAATGGCTTTTAGCCTCTAAGCATCCTCTTGAAAGTTTGGAATTGTTGAAGAAAAGAACATAAAACTAACTAATTTAATCTAGGATTTAAGTGCATAAAACTGAAGGAAAAGTATGTAAAAACGCAGCCTGAGCCGCCCCTAGGATTAGGGTTTTTAGTAATGTGTAATTTATATCCCTAATGTGGAAAAACGCAGTTGTATTTATAGATGTCAAAGTCGGCTGTGCTGAGGCGGTGGAAGGACGCCCGTCCGTCTTGTTGGACGCTCGTCCGGGTGCCTTGGACTTGCTTCAGACGCCCGTCCACTTCAGCGTCCAAACTCTCTGAATTAACTTCCCTCTCCTGGACGCGCGTTCACTATTCCGGACGCCCGTCCACCTGGTCGGGACTTGGACGCCAGTTCAGCTGGATCAACAACTTGATTTCTTCATCATTATCCTTTCCTTTCTATCCAAATTCATCATTATCTCTTTTATCATCAATGTAATTCGACTCTTATCTCTTTTTGATCATCATTTGAGCATCAAACATGTACCTATAACACATTAAAAACATCGCAAACTGTAATATCATCCAATAATCCTAAAATCATAATTAAAACACCAAAATTAACCTATTTTGCGAATAACTCGTTTAAAATATCATTTGCTCAATAATTCGACTAAACACTCGTTTCTTATGCAAATTATACAAATATGAGTGAAATTATCATAAGATATATCAATATAAAACGTATAAAATCACCCTTAACAACTCCCCCACACTTAGCTTTTGCTCGTCCCGAGCAAAACAATACGAAAATTTGGGCTCGAAATGAAAACAGACATCTCAGACAATATAGCATAGATCCAATAAATCAGAAGTTCACCACTGTGTGTGTGCAAAGCCATAGAAAACTTCCACTAAATCCAAACTTGAGAAACTCAAAGCAAAACTAGCTAATACCCCCTCGTAGACTAGCAATAAATGACACTCATAAGATGTACCCTACAAAAGTAAAATATCCTGAAAAGGATGATCGAATATATCTAGGGCCTTTCTGAAATACTCAGAGGATAATCCCTACAGCATATCTATCAGTTTCTACTGGGGATAAGACAGACGATAACTTAGTCTTTTATCCATTTCATACCACTTCTTTTATAAGTTGATCTAATTATTTCACTTTTAAACGCACATCAGAATGAGCTATTGCCCTCATAGCAGAATAGGATATTCGAGATATACCCTACCTTACTCAAATCATAAGGCAGCTTCTTCTGACTGTCGTGAGCTTTTGGTCATCATAGTGGTATAGGACATACGTGTTATACCCTATCGCACTCAAATCATTGACCAGCTTTCGACACACCCAATTAATACATTAAAAACTCAACTTTTTCAATTGACAATAAGTTACGTGTTACTTATCACATTCAAACCTTAGATATTCACAGTATAACATACTTCGGATCTAAATACAAACTATCATAAATCTCAAGATATATACATAGCACTAAGCACATGACTTATATGAAAATCAGAAATCACTCGTCAAAAGGGGTATAACTTTATAAATTAGCTCATCGTTCACTATGGCTCGTGGAAAATAGATCTCAGGTGAAACAACTAACTTATCAAACATATGATATATAGCTTGGATGACTATAAAAATAACGAACATTGAATTGAATTGCCTACTCGGGACAAAACAACAACAAAAATGTCGAATTTTTTTGAAATAATGAATTAAGCAAATGTATAGATACATATCAAATCATTCCCCTCCCCCACACTTAAAGATCAACATGTCCTCATGTTGTGCAGAATTAAAGAAAAGATAAAGGACTTAGCTGATTTCAATCGATACTCGAATCGTTGGTCAGGCCGGAGCCTACGTAGTGACAATTAGAACTCGTAACCATACGATGTAAAAGCGAGCTCGACAATACCGCTAAACATATACCTGCACTACTTGACAAACACGGAAAAATCTCGGGGAAAACGGGGAATTATACCAAAGTGAAAGGATATAGCAAAATTGAGTAATATCAAAAGATGAAACATTCAATATATCCAAAAGTTAAAACAGAGTAGAGTCAAATGAAAGTACGGATGCCTTATGGCTTACATGATTCAGTTGGAAAAATAAACAGTAGCAATATAAAAAGTACAACGAATCAAGTAAGGAAAAGTAGCAAGATTATACAACCATCGTATTCATGACAAAACAAAAGCTAAAATCGGAAAAATAAGATCAGGGCTGGCTCCGCGCCGCAGAATCATCAGCCGGAGGTGCTCCACCCAAAGGAGAGTCAGGCTGCTCCTCATCAGAAGACGACTCAGATTCTTGCAGAACATCCGCAATGGCCTGCTCAATCTCGTCAGAATAAACATAATCAATGATGCTTGGATCGAAGACTCTGTCGTCCCTCGGCTTCCGGCCCTCACTGATGCACCGTAGAATAGACAAGATATTATTCTGCGAAGTCTGACTATCCTCCATCCGATTCCTGCATTTCGTTGGCCATACTCAACCTCATCCGGACTAAGGAGATAAAGTAGGAAGGGAGGATGCTCGAGGCGGTGCCGAAGAAGAACCGGGCTCATGTGGTGCCTCCACCTCAGAACGTCCCGAAGACTTAACCTCTTCTCTCTGTATAGGTCTCGGGTTCTTCGGTTTGTGATCCGACCCATACTCAGGCACACCGGCATCAATACACAAACTATGAATCAAGTGGGGGACAATCAAGCTACGCGTGTAAACCTTCTGATTGATAGCTATCTCATCGTATAAAGCTTGTCCAACATTCACATTCAGTCCAAAGGCCAAAGCGTACAACATCCCCAAGTCACCGATATGAAAATGCGTCAAATTGTTCTTTGGCAACAACCGACTCTATATGAACCGACACTGGACTTTCCAATCCTCCGTCCAGGTAGTGGTGACCAACTCCTTCCGGTTTCCACCCGGTCTCAACGTCCATGCTACATCCGGGCAAACCTTTAACCTTAACTCCTCCAACGGATCTTGCCCCGCAATCTGCCTATGAACGATTTCCTCCTTATAGTCCCGACCCTCAAAAGATGCCAATTTATACTTCTGATTTATCACACCAGGCGTAAAAGGAACTTTCACACCCCGAACCACGACTACTCCCGTCTCCAAATCAGTCTCCGAGCAATTTGCATAAAATTCCCGAACTAGGGAGTCGTTGACAGGGGTACTCGGGATAGTCATCAAGGCATCCCATTTCCGGTCCTTTAACAACTTGACGAACCCCGGATCTACCTTAGCTTCCATCGTAGCCCTCTCGATCAACATAGTCCTAGAGAAATAATGTTTGGTAAAGGCGTCGTGAGCTCTAGGATTCACAAATCTACGAGGCAAAGGCATAGAGACAACGGTCTTCGCTCTTTTCCTAGGTTGTTCAGCCCTAGGCTCAGCCGGTTCCTCCTCCCGAGTAGCATCCACAGCTTCCTCAACCCTAGATGACCCTCCACCTCGGTAAACCCTCGGCATCCTCATCAATGGTATATCATCATCAGTCTCAGATCCCGAGGTAGGCTCATCCCTCAATGTTACCCTAGCTTGTGCGGCCCTAGGAGGTTGCTCTCTAATGCTAACACCTTGGTTTGGATCGATCAAGGTGGGATCAAACTCCTTACGCTTCTTTCCAGACTCCCTGGCCACTCCCTTACCATAACGCTTTTGCACTTCCTTTTTATGGACCATGATTGAGGCCTAAACTAAACCAAAACAATCCCAAATCAAAGCAAGTTACCCATTTGACTACAACAAGACCTTTTCAAAGGAAGACTCCAAACTTGAAGAAGATTTTCGTCTGTATGACAAGACAAAAAGATATGATCTAGTGAT
Organism: Gentiana macrophylla; assembly: GCA_026214975.1. Classification (NCBI taxonomy): domain Eukaryota; kingdom Viridiplantae; phylum Streptophyta; class Magnoliopsida; order Gentianales; family Gentianaceae; genus Gentiana; species Gentiana macrophylla. The sequence goes on along the minus strand of CM047811.1, from coordinate 43,490,760 downwards.
GCAAAAAGCTAAGAAGAAGCTCAGTCTTTAATCATAGATATTTGAACAAAATGCTTGTATCCAGTTTTTGCTCATCCTATTGAAAACCAGTTTCCAGTTTTACAGTTTTTATTATTGTATTGATCTTTAAGCTTTTCTTTTAGGGAGAGTTTTGGCATCATCAAAAAGGGGGAAATTGTTGGAAATAAAATTTATGTTTTGATGATAATTCATCTTATTTATTATAATGTTGTATTAACCCCATTTGATGAAGTGCTAAAGCCAGCTGTTATAGTGAAAAGATAAAAGATGTCTAGAACTGAATGTATAAGTTTTATTAGAGTCTGATTTTTGTATAGATTACATCAGACAAGCACTGTAATTATTAGTGTGTCGTAAAACTGAAAACTGGGAATCAATTAGAAAACTGGAATTCATCAAGACAAACAAACTGACTCAGATACACGTACTGAAGAAGGTAAGTTCGCTGAGAGTTACAGACTCAGTTGACTTATCTAGAAGATGGAAGAACTGAGGGACACAGATTCAGTTATTGAAGAATGAAGACTGAGGGTTCAAACTCGATTATGAAGATTAAAAGTCGAGATCAGAAAGTTGGACTTCGTGCAAGATTGTGGTAACTGAATCGACTTTATAGATCTTGTATGAAGACCTAAGAATCATAAGGTCAATGAATTCTTAGATGATAAATGTATCATGGTGTACTCTGATTAAGTCAATTATAATCAGATGAAAACTGGAGTACTGATATTTGAAGAAGAGTAAAATCTCAGTTAATGCTCCAAGTCAGTTAGGAAACTGATAAGTGAAAAACTGACAAGGAAACTCAGTTTTATAAGTCAGCCATCCAACAAACTGAAAGTACAATCGAACGTTGTAAAGAAAGGAATTTCATTGGATGAGTCACTGACACAGCAGGAACGGTTAGAAAATATAACCGTTGCAAGATATACAATTCAAATCAAAGCCAGATGAACATTGGACTTCACACTATAAATAGAAGACTTTGCACCAACAACAAATAGATAGAGAACAAGATCATATACAAGATTTAACAAGCAATTTGTGCACTCTATTTGAATTGTTATCATCACTGAACTACAACAAGATCACATCTAGTATTTCTTCAAGTGTTCAAAGCTACAAAGAATTTATCAAGGATTCAACACTTTGAAGAACCACAAACAAGAATCAATTTATTGATTCTCATTAACTTTGATTCTATTTCAAAGGTTTAGACTGTGGAAACAAACCGGGAAGGTTTTGTCAGGACAGATTGTGATGACAAATCGGGTAGACTGTGTTTGTGGTGTTAGTGGTGAAGAGGCAATCCTACCATCTAAGGACCCAGTGGTTCAAGCATTTGGAGAGCAAAGACAATTCTACATTTCTACATTTGTTTAGATAGTGAAGCTAAGGATTAGCCATGGACTATTGTTTAGGACTTTTTGTAACAGATTCACCTCAAGAAGTTCTAGTGGAATTTTCCTCCGCACCACAGGGGAAGAGGGCGTCTGAGATTACACCACACGGAACCTCTATAACATCCGCCTCATTTACTTTACGCATTTACTTATTTATTTAGCATTTACTTACGACATTGTGATATTTGATTGTTATACATCTCACAGTCTACAACCGACATTCACGTAATTCACAACACTCAGTTTCATATGAGAATAACAAGATCACTTTGTAAAGGCTAAAATTATATCATTGCCGGTTGACTCGGGCCACTTAAGTCAGTTTGATTTAATCTCAGCTTAGTCAGCTCAACTCCACACAAGTTTTATCTGAACCATAATTTGTTTTAAACTCAGTTTTTGGTGACAAGTTTATTCACCCCCCCATCTAAACTTGTGTTAGCCTTTCCAAGGGACCAACACAAACCACAACCATCCATCATCACCAAGCAACCCAATCATCATCCATTACATCACCACAGCATAGTAAAACAAGAAAGAAACATGAATAAATTAATTAAGGCATTATTCTTGTGACCGAGCCGACCCGAAGATCGAACTCACAAAAACGTGAAGAAATTGGAGAAAAATTGTTGCTAACTTACCAAGTGAGATGAGTAGATGATGATCGAGGCATTTTGCAGTCCCAACAACCCCAGTTCGGCTCCTAAAATAGGATTTTTGTCTGGAAAACTCGGACCGAAGAGGGCTCTGATTCTCCAAAATGGTTGTTGATTGAGGAATAAGGTTTAGAAAAGTGAAAAGAGGGGACCAAAAGCGGTCTATAGCAACTGAAATCGCTCAATTTGGTGTAATATTGAGGGATTGAGGTGAAGAGGAGGGCAAAAGTCGGTTTTTTCGAGTTTGAATCTCTGAAAAATGAAGGTTCATGGACTGAGGGGGTATTTATAGGCAGGGTCTGGACGCTCGTCCAATTCTGTGGACGGGCGTTCAGTAGAGAACATATGAACTGGACGGGCATCCAGTGTTTCAGACGCTCGTCCAAACTTTCAAATTAGATATAGGATTGGATGGAACATTTCAGACGGGCATCCATTTATAATGGACGGGCATCCAATAAATGCATAGGGTAGACGGGCGTCCAAAGCAGGGATTATGCAAAAATTATAAAATTTCATACAATTCAAATTCAAACTCGCATTTTCTCATTAAACTTAAATAAAACCTCAAAAATGCAAATGAAAAACGACGAAATACATAAAATCACTAGAAAATAAGTAAAAACAATAGAAAATAGTGGGTTGCCTCCCACCAAGCGCTTTTGTTTTACGTCGTTTGCTCGACAAAACAACCTAACAACGCTAGTCATCGTAAATTTCCGCCCAATCCACCACCCGGATAAGACGGCGGAGCATGTCAATCGCCGGAGGAAAATCATACTCGTCTTGCAAAGCCCAGTCCTCACAAGCTACATCGACACCCCGAAAATGCTCAGCTTGCAGCACTAATGCTAAATCTGTCAGCATCGGATCATTCAGGATTGTGTATGGACGTCCTAGAGCTGCCTGTAACTCCTCTATACTAAAGTCTCCACCTCCCAAAACTCGGGCAACAATTAGAACATAGGTGACAGTCCTGATGCGGGTACTAATATCAAAGTCTACGTGCAAAACGATAGTCCCTCCTGGTCCGTCATCTACAGTAATAAGTGGGATCCTCCTAAGAAAGGTAACTCCTCTGGTAGAACTCCGAAATCCATATCTAAAACACAACTCACTGACAGATACAACAAAAGAAAAACTTAGTAAACTAACTTAAATAACTAAAACAACAAAAAGCATAAAACAAAAACAACTAAAGATGACGATATCTAGGATGCCCCCTAGTGGCGCTTTTGGTTAATGTCGTTAGCTCGACACTGTTTAGGCTCAGCCTGGATCAAGCCATTTGGCTTTTCTGCCAGCCACTACCTCATCTAGACTTGGGTCAGGTTTTGAGCCATTTATTCGTTGTTATTTGGTGGTTCCGGTCAAGCATGTTTGGGTGGCTAGAATGTAAATTAAAAATGAATTTAATCTTCCGAAATGGAAACCTTTCCGTGATTGGTTTTTTAAACATATTCCTAAAGAAGATAGAGATTACTATCAGGAGGAATGTTATTTCAACTTATGTTCCTCAATATTTATATATAATTGAAAGAGATTTTCAATTAGAAGGGGGGAAAAACTATTAAGGGAGTATACCCTCCTCAACAGGCTTTTACTATTGAAAGAAGTGGTAAAATATTAAATTTTAATGCATTTTCTATTTTACTCGAAAATGATTCTTTAAAATATAATATTAAAGAATTAAATTTATTATTATCAAATCAAAATTATACAAATTTATACCTAAATATACTAGGAGAACAAATATCAATCATTTCTGAAAGAACAGAAAAAATTTTATCTGAAATTAGAAATATATCTAAAGAAAAAGATGTAAAAAATACTAGTAAAGATATTGATAATATTGTCATAACTTCACATCTTCAACCTCCTCCTGATATCAAGAATTTTGTTTTAAAACCTAGAGGAGACTTAGAACATTTTCTTGAAGAAAAATTTAAGAATCTAAGATTAAACACTTTAGATCAAGATATTTCTAATACTATTGGATCTGGTAATCATAATGATACAGTCCAATTTGAAATAAATAGACTTAAAAGATATGCTGATCGTCCGACACAAAGATAATTATTATTCTGAAGACCATCACCCATGGATACTCTCCATGAGGAACATGAATATGAAATTAACAATAGTTATTCGGGAAAATGTATTTACGAATGGAATCTTGATGGTTATGCTGATAAGCAAATTTATAATATGATACATAGAATGCTTATGTATAGTTCTATATGTAAAACATCAGGTAATACTGATAAGAATGTTGCTAAAATGATAATTTCAGGATTTACTGGTCAATTAAAAGGCTGGTGGGATAATTACCTAAGTATAGTTGATAAAGATCATATCATGAATACAGTTAAACAAGAAAATAATACTACGTTTGAATATGTAGTTTATACTTTAGTAACAACAATACTTGAACATTTCACAGGAAGAATTTCTGATAATTGCGAAAATATTCGTACTTTATTACAAAATCGAGATGTAAAACATTATGATTTTAGATGGTATAAAGATACTTTCCTAAATAGGGTTATGGAATTACACAAAGCAATAGCTCTCATTGGAAATCCAAATTTATAGATGGGTTACCTATCTATTTATTTGAAAAAAAGTTAGAAAAAATTTAAGAAAAGATTTTCTTAATATTCCTTATGAAGATTATACTTATGGTAAGTTAATAGGAACTATCATTCATGAAGGGTTAGCTCTTTGTAATGAAATAAAATTGAATCAACAAATTAAAAGACAAAATTTGTCTGAAAAATCACAATTAGGTAGATTCTGTGATCAATTTGGAATGGATATTCCATCATCTTCTAAACAATCTTTTAAAGATAAAAGAAAAGAAAAATCTTCTGATTCTTTTTATAAAGGAAAAAGAAAGAAAAGATATTCAAAGAAAAAATTAGAAGAAAAGGAATATAAACGTGAAAAACGTAAAATAAATAAAGAAAAATATAAGACAGATACAAAATGTTTTAAATGTGGTCAAATAGGTCATTATGCAAATAGATGCAAAATGAAAAAGAAAATTAATTCTATTGAAAATGAAGAATTAAAGTTGAATCTTTCAAAAATACTATTGAATTCTGAATCAGATAAGTCTTCTTCAGATATTGATGATTCTGAGAGTTCAATAGAAGAAAAGAATTTATCTCAATTAAATAATGAATCAATTTACTCTTCTAATTCAGATGCTTGTTGTAAGGCTTGCATACAGAATATTTCATGTGATAAACATGATAAAGAAGAAGGAGAAGAATTTTATAAAATTCTTTCTCAATTTAAAAATTTAGAAATAAATGTTTTATCTAATAATAATATAGTTGAATTTCTTAAACTCATTAAGAATCCTGAGCTTCGTTCTCAGTTAATAGATAATATGACAGAAGTTCCATCATCTTCAAATAATGAATCTGATATTAAAACTTCTCAAGAACCTTATTCAATGAATAATGTTTTAAAAATGTTAAAAGATAGACAATCAGGTCAAAACCCTACCACAATTGGAGAATTGTCAAAAGAAATAATAAATTTAAAACAAGAAATAACTAATTTAAAGAAAATTAATAAAACCTTAGATGAGAGGATCTCTTTAATAGAATATGATAAGAAAGGAAAAGGAAAAGAACCTATTTCCGATATATCTAATATATATTCAGAATTGGAAGGTTTTGAGCAAGATAATTTCTTGAACAATTTAAGTATTATATTTTCTCAAAAATGGTTTGTGAAAATAAATTTACTTATAAACAATTCTTATAAACAAGAATTAACTGCTTTAATTGATAGTGGAGCAGATATGAATGTAATTCAGGAAGGATTAATTCCTACTAAATATTTTGAAAAGACTACAATGACTTTAAGTCATGCGGGTGGAGAAAAACTTGATATAAAGTTTAAACTCCCAAAAGCTTATATTTATAAAAATAATGTTTGCATTCCTACAAGTTTTTTACTTGTAAAAAATATTACTAGTCAAGTTATTCTTGGCACACCATTCATTGAAAAAATGTATCCAATAATAAAAATTGATAATAAGGGTATTATAGGTACTTTTGAAGGTAATAAAATTGTATTTGATTTCGTTACTAAACCTATACCCAATTTTCTAAATGAAATTAAAAATCTAATAGATAAAATGAATTTACATCTTAATTTTTTAAAAGAAGAAGTTAATTCGTCTTCAATTGAAGAAAAGCTTTTGAATCCAAAGATTAAAGAGAAAATTAATAGCTTATTATATAAGTTTTCCTTAGAGATATGTAGTGATCATCCTAATGATTTTTGGGATAGAAAAAGACATATTGTTGATCTTCCTTATGAAGATAATTTTGATGAAAGAAAAATCACGACAAAAGCTAGACCTTGTCAAATGAATTCAGAATATTTAGAATATTGTAAAAAAGAGATTGAATCTTTATTACAAAAGGGTTTAATAAAACCATCTAAATCTTCGTGGTCTTGTACCGCATTTTATGTTAATAAACATAGTGAAATAGAAAGAGGTGTACCTAGAATGGTAATAAACTATAAACCTCTAAATAAAGTTCTAAAATGGATTAGATCTCCAATCCCTAATAAGAAGGATTTATTAGATAGATTATATGATTCTATTATTTTTTTAAATTTGATTTAAAATCTGGATACTGGCAGATTCAGATATCTGAGATGGATCAGTATAAAACAGCTTTTAATGTTCCTTTTGGACACTATGAATGGAGAGTTATGCCTTTTGGCTTAAAGAATGCTCCATCAGAATTCCAAAAGATTATGAATGATATATTTACTCCTTATAGTGAGTTTGTGATAGTTTATATTGATGATATTTTAGTATTTTCAAAAACTATTGAAAATCATTTTAAACATTTAGATATATTTAGAAAATTAATAATACAAAATGGTTTAGTTATATCCAAACCAAAGATGTCTTTATTTTAGACCAAAATTAGATTTTTAGGTCATAATATAGAAAAAGGAAACATAATTCCTATACAAAGAAGCATAGAATTTGCATATAAGTTTCCAGATATAATTCTGGATAAAACACTATTACAAAGATTTTTAGGTAGCCTTAATTATGTGTCTGCCTATTATAAAGATTTAGCTAAGGATGCATCTATATTATGTGATAGATTGAAGAAATCTCCTAGTCCTTGGACTGATCAGCATACTAATGATGTCAAGATAATTAAAACCAAGGTAGCTAATCTTCCATGTTTAATGTTAGCAAATCCTTTATGGGATAAAATAATTGAGACTGATGCCTCTGATATTGGATATGGTGGCATATTAAAACAAATTTGCCCAGAAACTAAACAGGTTTATCTTGTTAGATTTTATTCTGGTAAATGGAATGACAGTCAAAAGAATTATGCAGCAGTAGCAAAAGAATTTTTGCTATTGTTAAATGTGTTTTAAAATTTCAAGATGATTTATACAATAAGAAATTTCTTATTTATACAGATTGTAAATCTGCTAAATTTATGTTTAAAAAAGATTTTAAACATGACGTTTCCAAACAAATGTTTGCAAGGTGGCAAGCTCATTTAGCCCCTTTCGATTTTGAAATTCTTCATATGAAAGGAGAAGACAATAGTCTCCCTGATTTCTTAACCCGTGAATTTTTGCAGGAATCATGACAGATAATAATTCTGAAAATAATTTTTATTTTAGTGAAACATTTTGCTGGCAAAAATGGTGGCGAAGTGTTGTCCTTGATGTTGAAAGTAAAAAGGGCAGAATGCAAACAGAAATAATTCAAAGGGAAATAACTGGAAAGCCTTTGAAGCTTTCTTTGCCCTCTAAACAGCCATGCTGGAATTGTCGTAATAATTATCATTATGACTAATGTTGCAAAATTTGTAGGTATGACGTCCAGAGGACCAGGACGGGGGATTCATAAAAAAAATTGATCGAGTAAAATCGAACAATATAACGTTTTTATAAGATAATATGTCTATTCTGCTTTCCAAAATAAAAACATTATATAGACCTTTATATCATTTGTAAATTTGTTAACACTTCCATAGATCAACCTTAACCGGTGTAATTAGGTTTTGGGCAACTTATTCGTCGTTATCTGGTGGTTCCGGTCAAGCATGTTTGGGTGTGTAGAATGTGTTGTCTCATTCGATGACTAGTAACATTGGGGATTCTATTGTTTAAGTTAATAGTGTGAATTTTATGATTGACAGGTAACGTACCGGTACGTTACAGGTAACGTACCGGTACGTTACTGGTTAAACTTAATTATCAAAAAAATCTATCTACAAACTTATCTTCTTAAAAATATTATTTTAGTAAACTACCGGTACGAACCGAAGTCACCTTCGGAACACAAAATAAAATAAAAAGGAAAAAAAAATTGATCGAGTAAAATCGAACAATATAACGTTTTTGATAAGATAATATGTCTATTCTGCTTTCCAAAATAAAAACATTATATAGACCTTTATATCATTTGTAAATTTGTTAACACTTCCATAGATCAACCTTAACGGTGTAATCAGGTTTTGAGCCATTTATTCGTTGTTATTTGGTGGTTCGGTCAAGCATGTTTGGGTGGCTAGAATGTAAATTAAAAAATGAATTTAATCTTCGAAATTGAAACCTTTCCGTGATTGGTTTTTAAACATATTCCTAAAGAAGATAGAGATTACTATCAAGAGGAATTTTATTTCAACTTATGTTCCTCAATATTTATATATAATTGAAAGAGATTTTCAATTAGAAGGGGGAAAAACTATTAAGGGAGTATACCCTCCTCAACAGGCTTTTACTATTGAAAGAAGTGGTAAAATATTAAATTTTAATGCATTTTCTATTTTACTCGAAAATGATTCTTTAAAATATAATATTAAAGAATTAAATTTATTATTATCAAATCAAAATTATACAAATTTATACCTAAATATACTAGGAGAACAGATATCAATCATTTCTGAAAGAACATAAAAAAATTTATCTGAAATTAGAAATATATCTAAAGAAAAAGATGTAAAAAATACTAGTAAAGATATTGATAATATTGTCATAACTTCACATCTTCAACCTCCTCCTGATATCAAGAATTTTGTTTTAAAACCTAGAGGAGACTTAGAACATTTTCTTGAAGAAAAATTTAAGAATCTAAGATTAAACACTTTAGATCAAGATATTTCTAATACTATTGGATACAGTAATCATAATGATCTGATCCAATTTGAAATAAATAGACTTAAAAGATATCTTGATCGTCCGACACGGCATAATTATTATTCTGAAGACCATCACCCATGGATACTCTCCATGAGGAACATGAATATGAAATTAACAATAGTTATTCGGGAAAATGTATTTACGAATGGAATCTTGATGGTTATGCTGATAAGCAAATATATAATATGATACATAGAATGCTTATGTACAGTTCTATATGTAAAACATCAGGTAATACTGATAAGAATGTTGCTAAAATGATAATTTCAGGATTTACTGGTCAATTAAAAGGCTGGTGGGATAATTACCTAAGTATAGTTGATAAAGATCATATCATGAATACAGTTAAACAAGAAAATAATACTACGTTTGAATATGTAGTTTATACTTTAGTAACAACAATACTTGAACATTTCACAGGAAGAATTTCTGATAATTGCGAAAATATTCGTACTTTATTACAAAATCTGAGATGTAAAACATTAACAGATTTTAGATGGTATAAAGTTACTTTCCTAAATAGGGTTATGGAATTACCTGAAAGCAATAGCTCTCATTGGAAATCCAAATTTATTGATGGGTTACCCTATCTATTTGCTGAAAAAGTTAGAAAAAATTTAAGAAAAGATTTTCTTAATATTCCTTATGAAGATTATACTTATGGTAAGTTAATAGGAACTATCATTCATGAAGGGTTAGCTCTTTGTAATGAAATAAAATTGAATCAACAAATTAAAAGACAAAATTTGTCTGAAAAATCACAATTAGGTAGATTCTGTGATCAATTTGGAATGGATATTCCATCATCTTCTAAACAATCTTTTAAAGATAAAAGAAAAGAAAAATCTTCTGATTCTTTTAATAAAGGAAAAAGAAAGAAAATATTTTCAAAGAAAAAATTAGAAGAAAAGGAATATAAACGTGAAAAACGTAAAATAAATAAAGAAAAATATAAGACAGATAAAAAATGTTTTAAATGTGGTCAAATAGGTCATTATGCAAATAGATGCAAAATGAAAAAGAAAATTAATTCTATTGAAAATGAAGAATTAAAGTTGAATCTTTCAAAAATACTATTGAATTCTGAATCAGATAAGTCTTCTTCAGATATTGATGATTCTGAGAGTTCAATAGAAGAAAAGAATTTATCTCAATTAAATAATGAATCGATTTACTCTTCCGATTGGATGCTTGTTGTATAGATCTATATACATATATATTTTTATATATACTTATATACTTATATATATATGTATAAAAAAATAATAATATCGTAGTATTGTTGTAATGCTCAGGAAATTATCGAAAGATCGTTGTTGTTGAAGTCATAACTGTTTTCGGAGAATACGGTCTCCGAATCAACAGTTGTAATCTGAAATGATTTCAAGCAATCATACGATGATGAGAGGCTAAAGCACGTTGGAACAAGCTCTGTGAAACCGATTCTTAGCAACATCTCGATTTCGACTTTCGGATTGTCTTGTTGTTTCTTCTAAAAAGAAGCTCGAAGACATGGATCAGTTGATTGTTGAGGATTGCTCTATGATAAGTTATGATGATCTACCAATCAAGAGGAGTGACCCTGGGAAATTTGTGCTCACATTGTTGATGGGAGGCTTAGTCTTTCCAAATTCTTTATGTGACCTAGGTGCATCCATAAGTCTGATGACATTGTCTGTCTGTAAACAGCTTGGTTTGAATGACCTTTTAGAACCCACAACCGTGAACCTTCAATTCGCTGATAGATCTTCCATGAAAGCTGCTGGGATATTAAAGGATGTTCTAGTTCAAATTGATAGATTCACTTTCCCGGTTGGCGTCGTCCTAGACCTTTGGGAAGGATGAGAATGCTCCTTTGATCTTTGGGAAGACCGTTTCTTTCTCTGACCAGAGCCCTCATTGTGTGATGGTGGCCAAGTGACCATACGAGTTGGTGATCGGGAGGTGAGCTATAGTGTCTCCAAAGCTATTCAGAGACCCTACGATTATCCAAGCGGCTTCTCTATAGAAGATATGTCGATGATTTTAATGATTACATGGAAAAACAAGTCATGGTCATGTTGAAGCTGAATATGAGCGATTAATAGAGAACTTGAATAATCATAGTTGGGTGAATCTAGAACAATTAGAATTTGAATTTGATAAAGATTCGTTGAAAGGAGAAGCTTCGGCGGTGGGACCACTAAGTAGACAAGCTGTGTTCATCACGTTCTTCTGTGCCATGAATAGCTGCTGGGCCAAATGAAAGTGATCGAGCAACATTTTGACGATTGAGAAGAGACAATTCCTCCTATTTGCCAATTGCCACAAATGTTAGCACCTAAGGTATTTGGTATACCCTTATAGCTTATCATAGATGTACACTGACCTTAAGAAGTTGTATTTGATTCTTTAATGTAAGGACATCTCCAGAAGAGTCTTCATTGACAAAAACCTATCAAATGAATAAAGGAAAATTAAAATAGAAAGTTCTCGTTGATAACTTCAACGGTTTTGCACACACACACACACACACACACAAAAATCCACTGGTGAAAAGGATGAACTTACATTGTTCTGGATAAGTTTTGCTCTCTGAGCAAATTTAAAGTGTTTAGTGTTTCTGCGGCAGAGCTGGCGAAAAGGAAAGATGTATAAGGCGTTGTTTATGACAACCGTGAGTGCAAAATCTTACAGCTCTGATTCTTGCAAACAAGAATTCAAATATGCGAGGTGTCATTCCACGGTTTGAGCTAGGTCTGATTTCTAGCTGTTCAATGTCTCCCAACATTGTGTATGTTTTCCCACTTCCTGTCTACATTCAAGAACTTTGCCCCGTAAACATATATTTTTTTAACTAAAAGCAAGAAAAGGCGCCTAAAGCAACAGATGAAGCCAAAAATGACATAAAACAACAAAAGCGGTTAATTTGGCACGCAGGCCTCGAGCTAGAGGCTGATGCATGGCCGTTCAAAACAAAACACGAAAAGCCATACTAAAAGACGAAAATTGTGGTGTGCTAATCAACAATGGAAAAATCATTTTTTGAGTTTGATTCAATAGGCGACTGAGTAATGACACAATATTTTGAGCGTGCAAAACAAATGATATAAGTATTTACGTGAGTATGTCACTCAATAAGTCCGATTATGGTGTCTTATGTGAGTATATCACACCATAAGTAGTCCTAATTGAATCAGAAGTCCGGTTATGGTGTCTTACGTTTGTATGTCACTCAATAAGTCTGTTTAGGATGTATTACGTGAATTTGTCACTCAATAAGTCCGGTTAGGATGTCTTACGTGAGTATATCACACCATAAGTAGTCCTAATTGAATCAGAAGTCCGGTTAGGGTGTCTTACGCATAACCGGACTTCTGATTCAATTAAATAAAATAAAAAGGAAAAAAAATTGATCGAGTAAAATCGAACAATATAACGTTTTTTATAAGATAATATGTCTATTCTGCTTTCCAAAATAAAAACATTATATAGACCTTTATATCATTTGTAAATTTGTTAACACTTCCATAGATCAACCTTAACCGGTGTAATAAGGTTTTGGGCAACTTATTCGTCGTTATCTGGTGGTTCCGGTCAAGCATGTTTGGGTGTGTAGAATGTGTTGTCTCATTCGATGACTAGTAACATTGGGGATTCTAAAAAAATGGCTAAAATATATATAGTATTAGAACAATTAAAAATATTATAATTTGTATAGTTTTCTGAAACCGTAAGGGTTAGGGATCCTTTTGAGTATGAATAAATTTGTATAGTATTTTTTAGGTTCATTGGATGAACATATACTTTTTTTTTGTAGAATTCGGTACTTGGAGTGGTCAAAGGCAACAAATTCGGTACTTGGACTCAAATACCTGCAGGCACACTAAATTTCAAAGGCAACAAATTTGAGCACCCTTTGTTCATATTGTTTGACATGAACCGGTCTAAAAATTACCATAACGTACACAAGCCGATTTAAAAACATCGCATATATTCATTTTTAAAGAAATGAAATGCTTCAACTAAAGATGACCCAGACAACTACCCAAACTTAACCTCAGCATGCTCAAGGCAATCCTCGACAGTCGACACTCAAAACCAATCCCTACTGAGTTTCTTCTACGATAGTTCCAGTGTCATGCATGTTGACTGCTCCCTCTTGAGTGTCTTCAGTGTCATCATTAACATACATGTTGACTGAGCTTTTGCCCTGTTGACCTGAAGACTATCCATGGTCTGGTTTACCTTGCGAAAAATTACTTAGTCGTTTGTTTCTCTCTGGGATGTGTTCCTGACTCAAAAAATAAGTAAGCACGACGTTAAAGCACATATCACAATTTACAAACGGTTCCCTAAAAAAAAGTGAGTAAATAATGAAGGCATAAACCAAATGCCCCACCTCTATATTGCTAAAATCTGGAAGTAAGGTTTTGAAGGATCCTTTTGGTTTTAGGAGATTCTTGGCCATTTTTTTCTCTTTCTTTTGGGAAGCCCTATCCTGAGTCAACACACATCACAATTTACATACAAAGGTTTCTTCAAAGAGTGAAAGTAAATAATGAAACATAAACCAAATACTACTACTTACGCTCTGGTTATTCTATTTTATAAAGATCATTCATTTGATTTCCTTCAAAAGCCTCCACGATCTTAGCAAAATTAGTGGTATCCGATTTAAGTCTAACTATTTTAAAGCATAACATGACTTATTCACCATTGATTATATGGGACGACTATAAATCATTTGTTGAAATTATATCCTATATTAAGAGGATAATTATGAATTATCCTCTTTTATGTGTTTTTTAGCTATTAAGTAGTTAATTAGGCAGGTTTAGCACCTGACTGCACTGACTGCTACCAGGATGTTCCATCAAGGGAAGGGAAAGAAAGACAGGCCTTTTTGTGATCATTGCAAGACAAAAGGCCACAGAAAGGAAACCTGTTGGAAGCTCCATGGTAAACCAGGGGAAATACTTGCCTAGGTAGTCTGTTTACGGAGGATATTATAAAACCAATTAAAATATTACACTTTGTCCCTGACCTCTCTTGCAATCTCGTATCCTGCGTCACAAACTCACACAACACCACAAGTTAGTGTTAAATTTTACCTCTACTGACTGTAATTTTCAGGATTTCCATATTGGGAAGATGGTTACCAATGCTAAACTCCAATCTGGACTCTACATCATGATTTATTATCGACTCAATAAAAGAAGCTATCAATTGTTTCAATATCAGCTCTAGGAAATCTCAAATTATGTTATGGCACTATAGACTAGGACATCCTAGTTTTGTTTATATGAAAAAACTGTTTCCTATCTTTCTTATCATGGTGGAAACCCGTTTCAACAAGGTCTGACTCAAAAATAAGTAAGCACGATGTTCAAATACACTACCTTCAGCTTCTTGCCTTTTGCATCTTTCATCAACTCAATAAGGGTCCCTCTGGCAAAATAACCGTGTTTAGCCATAGCAGTTTCCACGCCTGGGGAACAGAAATGGAGGTCCATAGCCTGCTTTGCAAGTACTGTAATGCAGATTGCATGTCTTATTTTGGCATTGAAATCATCGAAAAATTGTTTCCAACTTGCTTCAGTAAGTTTTTCGCTTGCATAACAAAATTTTATGAGATCTTCCTCAAACATTTGGTCAAAATGGTAACTCCATTCGGTAAGTAATCCCTCCGACGATCTAGCCGACTTTTTTGGCATGTTGGAAGGGTTATTCGAAGCACAGCTTGATCTTGATTGTATTGACTAGGAGGGGGAAAAATATGAAAAAATACAGAAGCACAGATTACAACAGGGGACACAAGGATGAAGGAAGACATTTAGAGACAACATTTTTACCTCACACGATTTTCTCTTTGTTCTTTGCAAAGGCAATGAAATAGCCCTCCTCTGCAAAAGGGCAGAAGGATGAGAATCTAAAAAACTCAAGTGTAAATGTAAATTAACAGTACCAATTATTCTTACATTCGATCCAAAAAAAATAACAGTACCAATTAAGCAATTTCCACAAAACCACAACTATTAAGAAAAAATAGAAAATACCTCGTAATATAGACCCTGCCTCTTATTCCTCCATATTAGAGGCTCTGAAGTTTTCATTTGTAAATGCAGGGGAGGGTTATTATATGCTATGCAACTTCTTTTCACTTCATTTCACCTGAGAGGGTGGGTGAGAAATAAAAGCATGAGACGTTTGGTGATGTTTTCATAGGCTTTTTCATAGGCTTTTCAGGTAATAGAGTGGCATAGAGAAGTATATCATCATTGTCAAGAGAGAAAGAAATATGGTTGTATAATATATTCTCATTAAGGGTAGAATTGACTTTTTGCCATACCTTAGAAGCCATATTCTCCAATTGACTTGTAGACTTGTTACAATCACCGTAGCTTTTCTGCTCAGCCTCAGCACCGCCTCCGGCCGCCGACAAATCCACGGAAAAGCTCTGGTATGATCAGTGTGGGTGGGCAAACCTCCAATAACTCCAAGAACAAACAATTGAACCTTTTCATCAACGACATGCTTATCTCGAAGATCTCGACCTAATAGATCCATCATTCAAAGAGGAGCCTGATGAATACCTTAAATTTCCATCGAAAAGGTGTTTCAATAGAATCCGAGGAGGAGGAGTGCTCGGAAATCACCGCTAAGGTCTCTCCAGCGACTTTGGGTGAAGCATATATCAAAGTCACCTCCGGGAGCCTCCTCTGTGAAGTGTGATGTGTGTCGACTGAATCTTTGAATAGATTGTGGACCACCGGTGGCACCGACTTATTTGGATTTTGGTTTGCCGGACCCGGACTGCGGCCTGAGTGATGGCCTTTGTGCTTGAGCCTTGAGGCCCTTTACGGACGGGTGAGCTGAGCCTTGACGGACGGCAAGGGCTTGAGCCTGTGGACGGACAACAATGTTACCACGAATTTTCAAAATAAAAATGGTAAAAATCTTGAGCCAGAGATTGCTTACCAGCCTTACCTTAGTTAATGATTGATTTACAGGGTCGCGGAGGCGGAGATGGATGAAATTCTTTGGTGGGAGTGGGTGGTGTTGACGGCTTGGATTTGGGTCGCGTCCTACATTCAACAATCGATCCAATTCTGAAGAGGAAATATTTGAATTTGAAGAGGAAGCGGAAATGGGATACAATTCTGGTTTGTAAAAGGGATGGGGCCGGGTTATAGTTTAGTGGACTATGAAATGGGCCAGGCCGGGTATTTAAGCTTGAAATTGAAGGAATATGAGAAAGTGGAAGAACCTGCTGAGGAATCTCATGAAGACATGAGTTTGGGTCTTTTCGACTAAGTTTTGTCGACTTAGAGTTTGTTTTTGTTTTGTTTGAAATTGATTATGTTTTTGTTGAATTTTCAAGACACCATAGGTTTGGTTTTTATAAAGTTATTTTAAGTTATGAGTGATGATGACTAAAGAAAAAAACCATTTTATAGCATTTATTATATTACTTTTCCCAATTCCATTTTCCATGTATTTTCTAACTATTTTTCCCAATTCCATTTTGTGAGAGTGGGGGTTAATAAATAATTATTAATTGGTGAAGTTATTAAATAATTATCCATTTTGGCTCTTTTTTACTCTGACTGAAGAATGGTCAACATTTGTCAATACTTTTGGACCCATAAAATGGTACTATTATAACATTATAATGACCTACGTAAGGTCAATATCGAAAAGGGTTCATTTTCCTTGCATTAATCAGAAAATAGCAATTCTGATCCTTTAAATGACTATATTAAATACTTACATTGATCTATTTAAGGTCAATATAGAATGCAGTTCATTCTCTTGCAATGTATCAAAAACTACACATTCCGACCCATTAAAAGTTACTAATGTAAACTTACTATTTAATTCTCTCTTTAAAATTTATTAAAAAATTGGTAATGTTTTTAAATTTATTATTTTGTCTAATTTCAGGTGTTTGATTGGTGAAAATAGTGTTTGATGGGTGAAAATGATGTGAAATTTTGAAGCTAAAAGCGGTTTTAAGGTGTCGGATGGTGTTACTAATAAATTTAGACTTTCATTTGTTATTATTTGTTATTGAATTTGTGGTTTGAATTTTCATTTTTGTTTGTGTTTTTTTATGTAATACATTTTTGTATTTTGTGATTCCATAAGTCTGGATATTGCCATTAAAATATGGGTTTTTCGAGCCAAGCTCGAACAATTTATCAAAGCCCGATTGCTAACATAACGTAATCTAACACGAACATATTTGTTTACAAAACAAGCTCGAATCCAAACACATGATACTCTGTTTGGTTCGATTCGATTAATGACAAAGACTAGCCGTCTAGCTATATCGGGGTCCCTATTGTTTTAAGTTGAGAGTACACATGTAAAGTACCAACACGTTACCTTCTATTATTGAACTAAAAAATAAGAGTGGCATCCAAGTGTCAAATCAGAGTTAGGTAAGAAGAAAACAGTTAGTATCAATAATTGGCTTCCATCTTTCAGTTCTTTTACCCAAAAGGATCGAAGCATAATGGAGATCTTGAGAATGGTTTAGACTTCTCGCAGATGTGAATCATAATACTTGCTTTCGCTAAGCTTTCTCAATCTTACGCAAATAGTTCATCACAAGGAGAAAATATTTACCTAAAAGGATACGAAGCAACATGAAATTAATGAAAATTAACTTATGATACAATAATTTCACTGAAAATGCGATGAATGATCTTAAGAGGGTGAGATTTCCTCAAGAAGAATGCAAGGATGATTCAGTACGATCGGATGCAACAAAGCCTTCTTGACTTTCACAAACTTTAAAGTCAGCATCTTCTACAAAATATGCACGCAAAATGACCGGTTCTCAATAGAAGTTGAGGCTTTATCATTCAATTCAAAAACAATAACTTACCAACGGAATCTGAGGCTGTCCTACAGACTCAACATCTTCTTCACGATCGAGAAGAGAAAAAAACAACCAAGTCATAAGCGTGAACAAGCACATGAAATGCTCGGTTCTCAGTATCAATTATCAGTATTCAAGACCAACAACAAAATAAACTGACAAATCAGAATGTAATGGCAAAGAGCACATCATCATCCCATATCACTTTGAATGCATGAACAATAAAATTGATTAGTAATCTCCCTACAAAATATGCACGTAAAATGCAGTAGAAGCTTGGAGGCTTTATCATTCAATTTAAAAACAATAACTTGCCAACGGCAAGGTTCCAAAACTCACTACTAGCAAGCGGCGGGCGGTGCCTAGAGCCCATGGCGCCGCCTAGGCGGTCTGGCGGTTCTGGGTGGTCTGGGCGGTCATGGCGGAGGCGGTCGGGCGGTGGGGGCGCCTAGCACCTAGCGCGCCGCCTAAAGCGGCCTATAGCGCCGACTTTTAGAACACCGACCAGCGAAGTCGTTTTGAGAAAAAGCAACCGTGAGTCAAGTCCCCAAGGAGAAAAAGAAAACCCAAGTCAGAAGCATGAACATGCACATGAAATGAAAAAACAATACCCACACTCTAGGAGGCTTGGAGGCTTTATCATTCAATTCAAAAACAATAACTTACCAACCGGCGTTATTTGAGACTCGGCATCTAAGTCTCTGAAAGGTCTACGATCTGGAGAAAAAAGAAAACCTTGGTCAGAAGCATGAACATGCACATGAAATGGTCATTTCGCATATCACTTTGTAATCTCCCTACAAACAATGCACCAAAATGACTGGTTCTCAGTATCAACTATCGGTATTCAAGACTAACAACAAAATTAACCAACAGATCAGAATGTAACGTTAGCTAGCACATCATTATCATCATCCGCTTGGTACCAAAGGTTGAAAAGGCCATTACACAACGCGTAATAAGATGATTTAACCGATCAAGTTCAGTATATGTAAAGGAACAGAAAACGATGCATTTAAAGGGTGATATAAAGAGAGATTACTGGAGATAGCCTTACCAGTGTCTACCAGCTCCTCAACCTGGACGGTCCCCTCAACCAGCCAGGGTGACCTTTCTGCTGACCAACCGTCTGGACAAAAAAAAATGTTGTTTAAAAAAAAACATCAAATTTCAAAAATCTCAAAAAGTTCTTACCTAACAGATCCCCTTTCAGCGGATCGATTTTCCCCACGCAAAAAATTTGAATCAAAAAAATTTGAATTCTTCATGTAGAATTTGCTCGGCTCATGTTCAGAATGTTGCGATGGTCTACGCGCTTTTGGCCCCCTTCTTCTTTTTATAATTGCTTGGCAGGATATTGGGCAACTTGAGATCCACTTAAAGATGGGACCAAAGTCAATATTACCCGTATTGCATGTAGAATTGTGCTCGGCTCATGTTCATGTACATCACTATTTCTTTATGATGGCGGATGGTATCTGCATCGTTTCTTTTGTCACAAGGTGATTCCTGTATTCTTGTAGATCAACCATGATAAGCGATTATGGGTTGTCCAATCACTTTAATAAGTTTGATACAATGTCTCAGATATGTACTATTGGGCAGGCATTGATAGTTAATTAAACCAACTTAACATGTCTTTTTTTGGGCGAGGATTTACGAATAAGAAAACAATATTACCTCAGTGTCACACTATTTGGCGGTTGTGTAATTATCCTTAGGACCGGAGTCTTCATGGCATCATGCGGTAGTGATTGGGTATGATATTGAAGCATCGCGGAGTATACATGATTGGTCGTCCGGGGGTGCGTATCTATGATTGGGATCGAATATCCGAAATGGCCTTCTTATAAGGAATGTCTTACTCTCGTGAATCTTTGCAAAGTGGGGGTAAATGTGTTACTTGAGAGAGCATGATATCCAGATTATAAGATACGGTCGTTGATGTTTTGACACTCGACTAACGACCGTATGGATATTATTACAGCGATAGGATTGTAAGTTACACGGTAACTGTTTCACATGAAAGGTAGTAGTCATTGCATTTGACTCTTCCGATGATTGGGGGTCACGGTGTGTTGCTAGACGCTATCCGTGATCGTTAGGCATGAAGGGCATTTTCGTAATTTGCACTTTGTGTCTACAGCCAACATATTCGGAAGCCTATCGGGTCAGACACATATGAACATCTAGTCGGATTAAAATGTGGTTATAGTAGATAACCAAATAAGGAAAGTTTATCTCGAGACTATAAAGGTTATAGTGGTAAATTAATATGGTGGTATTTATTTATTATGAATAAATTAAATACAAGATATTAATAATATTATGTTAATTAAAGAATATTCGGATGCCAATTTATTGGCTAAGGTGGCATAATTTGTGTGTGTATATGATACACTTGGATTGTGCAATTTAATTAATTGTATTACCAAATATTAATATTGGATGTTAATATAATATATATATATAAATGATGCATGCATGTGGCGCATCAAAGATTTGCATCTTGCACCAACTGTGTGTATGGCTATATGTATAATATATAGATTTATTTGTGTAATATATATGTGATATATACACGTGTGTAAATTGATTTATGGTAATAAGATAAATATTGTCAATATAAGATCTTGACAATATCTTGGAAATATTCAATATGAGATATTGACAATATCCTAGATTTATTTAATATGAGATATTATAATAAATGAAATAAATCAATCAATTATATTTTCCTTATTTTATTGGGAAAATGTTTTCTTCTCTCCACAACTATTTGGGCGCCACTTCTACTATAAATAAGAGGTGGGTGTCAAGCTCTTTTGTACAACACAATCCCAAGAACTAATTGTTCTTGTGTAAATTAGAGAGCATCCAATAGTGAGTTGGAGAGAGGAAAAGGGCCGGTCTAGCAACCGGAGTTTTCCAATAGCAATCCATGATGGGATTCCGCGGGCTGTTCGTGTGGACTAGCGGTAGAGGCCGAACACTTGGGCGGCTCTATCTTGAGAACTACTCTCCTTAGACGGTCAAAGCGTCGATCTTTTAGATCAACCAAGGTAACCACCGTCACTACTTGTTTGTTTATTGCTTAAACGAAGTCGATCCTGGTTAAAGGGAAATAAAATTTTAAATTCACTGCGTTCCCGCGTAGATTTCCTAACGATGGTATCGAGAGAGCTTGAGCTTAAGCAATAAGCATGTTAATTTGCGTAGTTAATTTTATCGTTTAAATCACGTAATTAAAATATGAAAGATTTTGATTCGCAAATCGATACGAAAGAAAAAAAAAAAAAAAAAAGGCGGCTTTTGGGGTGCTCGGCCGATCGCGGCGGCACCCCATCGAAATTGTGTGGCGGCTGGCGCTTTTGGGGCGATCAACGTCGCTGGTGCATTTTTTTGGTAGATCCCTAAATTTTGTTTTGTGTATTTTGTGTTTCAATATTGTTCATAGTTGTGATTAATATCTCCTTTGTTTAGTTGTGTCATGTGGCTAACCAATGGTTCAAATAGTTTGGCCATTGGGATGCCACATGGCATTAAAATAATAATGGCCTTTCCAAATTTTATTTGGAATAGGCCTAGGCCCTTTCCAAATATTTGATTTGGAAAAGGCTGGAAAGGCTCAAGCCACTTCAAAATTTTGATTTTGGAAAGTGGCCAGGCCTAAACCAAAATTATTTGGCCTTTCCAAATATTTGATTTGGAATAGGCCTAGGCCCTTTCAAATATTTGATTTGTAAAAGGCCTAGGCCTAGGCCACTTCCAAAATTTTGATTTTGGAAAGTGGCCAGGCCTAAGCCAAATTTGGTTTAGGAAACCAAATGCATCCCTTTTGATTACGAATCAAAAGGAAAGAAACAAAAGAGAAATAATTTTAATTTTGATTTATTTTGGAATAGTTCTAATTAATTAAAATTAAAATTAAAATCGGTTTAAAATTAATCGTTAATTTTATTTCGATTAAAATCATTTAATTAATTAAATGTTAATTAGTTAATTGATTGGATAAAATTATTTAATAGATTAAATGTTAATTGATTAATTAAGACGCAAGTAGTTAAATTTTAATTTTATCTTTTTCATAAGATTTTATTGTATGGATTAGATATAGTAGATATAATATGATTATATGGACCCCGATTGATCATGGACTCGACCGATAGGATAGATGTGAATGATTTAATTTTTCTGTTGGTTTAAAAATTGTCCTAGGCCGTTATGAAGAACGTGACCTAGTTTATTTTCTGCATTCATCCCATTCCCATTAGCTCCCCCCCGTGTGCGGCGGGTGTATTTATTTTATTCGATAGAATTAAATGTAACAAGAATGGAGCAAAAGATGGAGACCAAAGAAAGACGAAAATAAAGATCCCATTGGAGAATGGAGCATTAAAGATCCTATTGGCGGTTGCAGCTACCCTTAGAATGTGACCCGCGGTTTCGTCAGTTTGTATTCGAAACCGCACCTAGGAAAAGTCCATGATCATACCGGTTATTTTACGCATTTATTTATTTTGTGCTTGTATTTATTTTATATGATACGATAGATGCATGACTAGGCACGATCTAGATAAATGTGTAGGATGTATGTTTATAGAGATAGACATATTTATGATGAGACCGAAATTAAAATTAATTAAGTGAATTAATTTACGAAAAATACTTCCACAACAAAAATCAAGTCGAAATATTGTCTCCCAATATTATAACGACGGTGAAGAGCCTGTGTTCGGATCCAACTGATCGACCACCGCCGGGAGTTGACCTACCACGGGTATATCGTCGTTATTGAGATATGATCGTATGAGATCTCGTGAATATTGGGTTATGACTTGACTAGAGTCTTTCGGTGATTGGCCACCGTCAGGGCCGTCTGACTTTAGAGACAAGGGGTTGACTAACACATAGTGATGTGTATCGCCAAAGAGTTGACTAGTCAACCAACTGAGAATCACATAGAGATGTGAATGGTAAAGAGTTACCTACCTATCGAAATTATCTTGGTTGATCGACCACCGCTTGAGAATCGAGGTAACTAGATGGGATCTCAGCCACTAAAGAATTTTGAAAAATTCTTGAAAGTCAATTGGAAGTAGTTGACTAGTGGGAGCAAAATCATAAACCAAAAGACCATTTTTGATTTTGCGTGTATAAACAACAACACTCTTTTATTTTCATTTTTATGTTGTAGTTTTAGCAAACTTTATATTTATGTTTTATTCTCGATTAGTAAAACCAAATTATGACTGTTAATTTTGAGAAACGTTCTCAAATATGGTTAAGTAATTTTAATCCTTTTAAAATGAGCAATGACACGAGAGATCCCGTTATGGTAGTTAGAGACAAGGAGGCTACATATTTGATGGAGTACTCAAGGCTTTAATTATTAATGAGAGCGGAAGCTCATGATATGATTAAATCATTTGAAAATTAGTTTCAACGAATTAGTCATATATTGGATACGATCCAAGATGATCATTCGGTCATACGATGACGAGTTATTCAAACGTTGGATAAGAATGACTAGACCGAATTTTGGAAATGAAGTTTTCAAATTGTAAGATTTAAGTATCGACTTAATTCTACCATTGCTTAAAGGTTAATTAAATAGTCAATGTTTTGAATACGATTCAAAAGGTTAAATAAACTATTTAATAAACTTTAGATTTTCTTTATAAAAGGAAATTGAAGACATAGCTCTTGTGATCTTTCTTAAGTCTTATGAAGACTACAATAAGAAACATATCTCAAGTGCTTAAAGGATTAAAAGGAAATTTTAGGGCATGTGCTTAAATAGAGAACTTATTGAAGTTTCTATTATAGGCAAGTGAGTTGAGATAAATCTATCTAAGTTCAGGTCGACTCTTAGATATATGATATCTTTATGAGTGTGATTAAATTAGAAAGATTAAATCTGAGATATGGAAGGTGAAGCAAAGCGTTGTAACACTTACCATATTGCGGATCTAGAAAAAGCTGATAAGGGAACTAAATAAATGTTGTTATGTTCGGTTCTTATGAAGGACACAAGTTCGGTTATTTGTTAGGATTTAGAGACATATTCAATTGTAAAGAATAAATGTTATTCTCGATAAAATTGGATAGTCTTTGAATCTAACATACTAGATTGTTGTCACTAAATAGTTGATATATGTGATGAGATCTCAACTAAATATTTGTATGGCTATTATCCTTGATATTTGTAGTTGTTCTAGACATAGTCTCTCGGAAGGAAGCGTGTAATCAAGCGTCATTACGATGATGTTGAACCATATGATTATGAATCATATAGGTAATACGATATCTTATCTAAAGATGACTAAAATACCACTTTTATGAAAAGGTTATAAAATCTAGAAAATTTGTCTAAAGCCTAAACATACCGATGTTTGTTGGCTTGTGACAATTAATGCTACAAATAATTGTTTGTTAATCTCTATGACTATTTTTAGAAATAGTTCTAGTGTACTCGATTGAAGTGCATAATTGTAAATCCCGAAAAGTTCGAAGTGGTACGAATATGAGATTGATGAGCTACTTAGGAATTAATCTTCAATTGGATTGAAGTAATTAATACGAAGGGTGTTTTGAAGTAAATGCGAAAGGAATAAGATTCTCCTTCAAGGATACCATATTTGGGATACGCAATTGGATTGTATTCCCAAAATGGAAACAACACTTTATATGATAAAGGTGTGATGCAGGCCATGCGAAGTATCCCTTACCCGTTTCGGGATAGTGCCCTTATACTTAACCGAGTTCCAAAGAAATGTTGAATAAATTCCATATTAGATATGGAAGATGATAATGTTGAGTCTATCTTAACCGATGATTTGAAGTTGTCATAGGTAAAGTCAGAAAGGCTTGGAGCCTGGTACGACATATGCAACTTTGTGGAACATCTTAGCAAGTACGCTGGATATTATTTACTTGTCCGCGGAGCAAAATGTTTGTCTCCAAACATGCTGTCTTCTAGAGGAAATGTTACTTCCAAAAGAGACAGTGGGAGTAAATAAGATCTCAAAGGAGTTTGAGAACCACAAAGATATATTCAACCATAGGAACGTGAGCAGACGCCACATATCGATGAGGTGTAGAACCTTTGCAAAGTGCACACAAAAGTTACCGTAAGTTTGTGAATAACCTCAAGCCCAAAAGGCTGCTGGTATGTTCATCTTGATGAATGAATTTCTCACGACTTATGAAAGAATGTTTGAAAGGCAAGATTGAGAGATATGGCTAGGAGCCATAATATCTGAATTAGATTCCATTAGTGACAACCAGGTTGTGAACCTAGTCATCTTACCTAAGGGAATGTCCTGAAAGGATAACATGGATGGTAATATGATTACCATCGAGGCTATAGTGTGAATTTGGTGAGGGTGCAGGGGTGTAAACCTTGTAATTACCTTTATCTTGCCGGTGAGCCCGATTCTATTCGGATGATGCTTGTTATAACTTCGTATCATGGCTATATGATAGTGTTGAAGGCGTCGGGCAGACATCTCGATGTTCATAGACGATAACATGATATGTAAGCCCACGAGATCCATTTATGGACTCAAACAAGTTTCTCTAGACGATTTCTTTGTTTGATAATCAAAGGAGTTTGATTTAGTCAAAAGAAGGATATGCCAATGTGCAAGATGGATAGTGGGAGTGTGTTACGATTTTCGAGTAAGGTATTGGATATCTCTCTCGATATTTGTCACCCCATGTCACAGTCAATTAATGTTTGGTAATTCAAGATCTTTACGAAAGCACTTGGATTAGCAGTTCTTATTTTAGAAATGAGAATCTATAGTGATAGATTTAACTGCTGTTAGATTATTGTTTACCTATATAGATGTGATGCTAAAGAAGTTTAGCATAGATCGCAAGATCTATCTGTGTTAGGACGTTGGTCCTAAAGATGAGGTGAAAGATGATGTGTATGGAAGGTTTCCTTCGCTCCTGCGATAGGAACCATCATAAAGGAATGCCGGATGTTCATAGTTCATGAATAGTCATGAGCAAGTATGAAAGTAAATCTGGTGAATGTCGAGATTATCCTTAAACAAGTTAAGGAAAGTTTCCTAGTTTATCGAAACTTGGAGTTAGATAAATATAGTTATACATACGTATATCCTGAGTCTTATGAAGGCAAGTGGGAGCTACAGTCTGGGTTAGCAATCACTTTGATTAAGTGTTACAGTGAGCTAGAAATGTTCTAGCCTATGGGTCACTGTAAACTCTACAACTTAGCCAAAACACAGTAGTGCCTTAGAGGCGCGGCGAGAGGCGATACATGGATCTAGAAGGTTCATTCTGAACCTTATGCAGTTCTTCCACCTTTTATATATAGGCGATATAGTAAGTGGATTCATTGCTTGAAGCAAGGACCAGGGTCGTCGCCGAGATTCGTGTGTGTGTTGAGGCGGTTCCTTTGACTTGGTCATTTGGAACATGATATGAAGATAGTCTCGAGTCCCCACGGATAGCGATCCGTTTATGGCTAGAAATTTGGTTGCGAGTATTGCATGAGATTCTTGTGTTTCAACTTGGTCTCGTGTATGCGAGTGATTGGTTTTAGGCCAAGTGGGAAATTGTTGAAATAGTGTCCTAAACCCAATCGGGTTGGACCGGATCCGACCGGGTCGGATCATTTCTACTATTTCTTTATGTTTGTACATATATTAAATGACTTTTTCTGTTGTCATATATCTGTTCTTTTAAAGAACCAATTATGAATTGTTATATGATAACGTCCTTAGTATTAAAGCGTGGTAGAGAGAAACCATGATAGCGATTATGGTTGATGAGATCTCTAATCACTTTAATAAGTTTGATACTTAAATGTCTCTAGGCGATGTACTATTAAGCAGGGCATTGATAGTATATAAGCAGACTAGCACGTATTAGATGTCTTCGTCTTTAGAGGCGGGGATAGATCTCGTCTATCGAAGTGTAGAGACACTTGGACCATGCGTGGGCGTGTATTAGAGAATGCGTCGTTAAGTGACCCACTTACACGGATAAGTGTCACACTATGTGGCGGTTGTGTAATTATCCTTAGGACCGAGTCTTCATGGCATCACGGTGTGGATTGTCATGCTTTGACACTATTGAGGTTTCCCCCAGCCACGGGCGATCATGCGGTAGTGATTGGGTATGATATTGAAGCATCGCGGAGTATACATGATTGGTCGTCCGGGAAGTGCGTATCCTATGATTGGGATCGAATATCCGAAATGGCCTTCTTATAAGGAATGTCTTACTCTCGTGAATCTTTGCAAAGTGGGAGTAAATGTGTTACTTCGAGAGCATGATATCCAGATTATAAGATACGGTCGTTGATGTTTTGACACTCGACTAACGACCGTATGGATATTATTACAAATGATAGGATTGTAAGTTACACGGTATGGCGTTTCACATGAAAGGTAGTAGTCATTGCATTTGACTCTTCCGATGATTGGGGTCACGGTGTGTTGCTGACGCTATCCCGTGATCGTTAGGCATGAAGGGCATTTTAAGTAATTTGCACTTTGTGTCTACGGCCAACATATTCGAAGCCTATCGGGTCACACACATATGAACATCTAGTCGGATTAAAATGTGGTTATAGTAGATAACCAAATAAGGAAAGTTTATCTCGAGACTATAAAGGTTATAGTGGTAAATTAATATGGTGGTATTTATTTATTATGAATAAATTAAATACAAGATATTAATAATATTATGTTAATTAAAGAATATTCGGATGCCAATTTATTGGCTAAGGTAAGCATAATTTGTGTGTGTATATGATACACTTGGATTGTACAATTTAATTAATTGTATTACCAAATATTAATATTGGATGTTAATATAATATATATATATAAATGATGCATGCATGTGGCGCATCAAAGATTTGCATGCGCACCAACTGTGTGTATGGCTATATGTATAATATATAGATTTATTTGTGTAATATATATGTGATATATACACATGTGTAAATTGATTTATGGTAATAAAATAAATATTGTCAATATAAGATCTTGACAATATCTTGGAAATATTCAATATGAGATATTGACAATATCCTAGATTTATTTAATATGAGATATTATAATAAATGAGATAAATCAATCAATTATATTTTCCTTATTTTATTGGGAAAAGGTTTTCTTCTCCTCCACAACTATTTGGGGCGCCACTTCTACTATAAATAAGAGGTGGGTGTCAAGCTCTTTTGTACAACACAATCCCAAGAACTAATTGTTCTTGTGTAAATTAGAGAGCATCCAATAGTGAGTTGGAGAGAGGGAAAAGGGCCGGTCTAGCAACCGGAGTTTTCAATAGCAATCCATGATGGGATTCAAGCGGGCTGTTCGTGTGGACTAGCGGTAGAGGCCGAACACTTGGGCGGCTCTATGCGAGAACTACTCTCCTAGGACGGTCAAAGCGTCGATCTTTTAGATCAACCAAGGTAACCACCGTCTACTACTTGTTTGTTTATTGCTTAAGCGAAGTCGATCCTGGTTAAAGGGAAATAAAATTTTAAATTCCGCTGCGTTCCCGCGTAGATTTCCTAACAGCAACATCCTACAATCAGAAACAATACTCTTCATGTGCATTGTTCTTTTGAGAACATTGCTCAGGACTTCTCCCCACCGCAAAAGCAGGGGCAGATGAGTCGGCGGATTAGGAAGTTAGGGGTGAAGGCTTAAGAGCTTACGACGTAGAGGTGGTATAAACTCGGAAAGAACACTACAAAAAAAAAAAAGACACGAAAGAAAATTATTAGAAAATGAAAGAAATTTATTAGAAAATGATTACACATAAAAATAAAAGAGTAATGCTTAATAGTACGAAAGTAGAAACACGAAATGGACTACGAATGACATGGATTCTTTTTATTTTCCAATTTCAATGCCACCTCATTTACTCTGTTATTATTTCATTTTCTTTTTTTCTTCCTTCTACCACCATTAATCCTTCCTAATCCTAGTGCCATCTGCTTTCAGAAAACTAAAAGTCCTCTCAATTCAACCACAAAGCCACCACTACTGCCACTATTACTCGCAACTTAGAAACCCGGCCACCAGTCTCTCAACCATCCTTTTAACAGACAGTAATAGTCAAGAACAAGAGAAGTCAAGTCAATTTTTTTCTGTTAATTTTATTAACATTCAAGGGAACATGAAGGATTCCTGACAAGGAAAAAATAAAAATAAAAATGGAAGATGAAGCAAAATAAAGGAGAAACAAGTTATTGGATTTCAATCAGTTATATCAATTAATATGTATATAAAATAAATGTTCACTTTATTTTTGTATGGAATTTATAGGAGAGAAAATATGTGGGCATTTGAGCAGAGGGTGTTGCTTGTCAGAGTTTTCAGACGGCCTACCGGAGAGTTCGAATCATGGTGGCGGATTGCAGGGAATACGGAGAAGGTAAAGAAGGGTTTTTTCTTTCATGTTTTTAAAGCACACTGCTCTAATATATATGTGGGACCCACAGATGACATGTCAATAAAATAAAGGATTCAATGTCATTCGTAATCAGTTTCGTACTATTAAACATTACTCCAAATAAAAAAACTAAAAGTACTTACCATGAGAAATGCGACAAAGGTATTCACCTTCTTTTCTCCAAGCCCTGAATCGAGTCTCGTCAAGGAGGCGGCTCCCATGCTTTTTCCCAATGTCATAACGTTATCCAAGAGTCCTAAATACTCTACGGAGACTAACCCCTTGGAAGAGTCGGGTGCTATATAGCACCCAATAAAATACAACCGATAAGCCGGATGTATATTTTCCAAGACTCGATCCCCCCTCTCCAAGTCCCCTCGGCGTCGGTTAAAATTTTTTTCAAAATAAGTGCGTAGCCATACTAAATATAACTTTGGTTTTGGCATCTTACGTCTATCATTTCAAAAAATGTATCAGGAGGATTAAATCCAAAGATGTTACACACAAACTTCTCCAATCTTTCTGATATTACATACCACTTTGGTTTCCGTGAACTTGGAGACCGGTGCCAATAAAAATATCAACTAATCAATATACAATTTATTATTGTTGATTATAAAACAACTATCTCCTACATCATAATAATCTATCAAAAGTCTGCTTTGAGACTATTATCATGACTAAAATTTTTAAAGATCATTTGCTATTTAGGGTACAAAACTTAACTCTATAGACTCTAGATACCTAATAAGAAAATTTGGTGCTTTCCATAGGTCCAAACTACACAAGGGCTCCACGCAATCATTTGGTGCCATTTTATCACAACCTAATAAAATTATCAAAACAACAATACACATTACACATAGCAAAGCGAGACCATTCATTGAGAAGAAAAGAGTAACATGACTCACTTCATTTATGAGTGAACTTTGTAGTGAGGATGTTTTGTAATTCAAATCTTGATCTAATTATGAAATTACAATTTGTGCAATTGGTTCAAACAAACAAGATAAAGATCGAATTCTCAGCAATTATGGATTAAAGTTGGAGTGTGAAGTGATCAAGAGCCCTGGAGTAGTCTAATTTCTTTCAAAGTGTTCATATCTAGTTTAAGATATTCAAAATTTAGTGCAACTATGTAAATATTAATTCAATTCAGTTCCATTTCAATTCATGTTCCTTTCGATTTTTCACAACATGCACAATTCCATTTCAAGCAGTTGTGTTCGATTATAAAGCATAAACTACAAGTATCTGACACTACAATGATTCAATTTCAAACTTACCCTTTACGAATCTTACGCCGTCGCCCACTCGCCAGGCGTGCGCCTAGGTGTGCGTTCGTTGTTCGTGATGGCGGTGGGCAGGATTGACGAGAAGCGGTGGTGGAGGTCGTCGGAGGTAGAGTTTGTGGAGGAGATGAGGATTGACTAGAAGCGATGGCGGATGTCGCGGTAGAGTTTGCGGGAGATAGCCCGTTTGGAATTTAGGATATAAATTTAGGGAAAAATTGTAGGGTCTAATCGTTAGGGATTGGAGAAGAGAAGGGGTGTACAAAGGAAATTCGATTGTAGTGTGGCGTAGTGCGGATAAAAGGTCCATCAATCGAGAATAATACACGTGATTACAATTTAAAATTGTAGTTTTACCGTTCAAATGTTTTTTTCCAAAACCGTTCAAATGTTTGAAATAAAACAAAATAAACATATTTCTTTGCATATCTGAACAAATTATATATAATGTAATTTTTATAAATACATGTATTTTAAAATAGGAAAAGAAAAATAAACATAAAAATCAAAAATCAAAAATTCAAAATTTATAAATCGACTCAGCGAGAGCGACCTTCCTTTTTCCTCCTCCAGCGACGACCAATTCATCCCCCGGTGGCCCTTTCTATAGTGTTCTTCTTCCTTCTTTCCCTCAGTAGGCTTAGTTCCCCGTTCTGTCATTCTGTCAGGTAATTTTCTTTTTTTGATGTTTATGTATGAATCAAGTTCAATTCTTTACAGCTTCAAAAGCCTTCTTTGTTCAAATCTTTACCACTAGTGAACTGTGAGTGTACTGTGTAGCTTCATCTGTGGCTTGACTTATGGAAACCCTTTCTTGGTAGGATTTTACTTAAATTTGTTTCAATTTAGTACGTTTTGGGTCGGCATATGATCAGCGATTTCAATTATATATATATATACACACATAGCCAACACACATAGCCAACTACAATAATCTATTAGCAGTTCTTTTATGCATATATGGTTGTGTTTTTGTTTCTGTTTCAGAAGAGTAATGATCCCTGCAATTGTTTACAGATTACGCCTTTCACGAGATACAAAATGGTGAAAAAACTTCAATGCAAAATAAAAGGTCTGAGAATACAATCTTTGGGAATACGTGATTCTGAATGCAGATTTAATGGAAGCAACTGAGCTTGGGATACCGGAAAATCGTTATATTGCGAAGATCGTACACTTCATGGTGAAGAAAAAGACAGTTCGGGCGTACATTAATTGGTTCTCTTGGCCGAGGAGACCCATTATGGTCGATTGCGCTTTTGGGGCAAAAGAGTTGGTAGAGTCCACCATGTTTGAACATATATGTGTCCAAACATTTATGGGAAGTGCAATGTCCTTAGGTTGAAGGAGTTTTGTAAACATGAAATCAATGATAGCGATTACTATTGTCGCTTTCAATATAACGGCAATGTAATGAAACTTTTTTGGTGGTCGCGAATTTTACGAGATTCTGTGTAAGTGTTGGGTTTCATTTTTAGTGTTGGCTTGTCTTTGGTTTGAATCTTTGTTGTTGGTTTGTGATTTTATGTGTTTGTTTGTGCGGTATTATTGCACATGTGCCTGACCTTACAATCTGATAAACATATGGTGCAGTGTCATCGGTGCAAAAGAGTGGTTCCATTCGAGTGTATAGGCGAGGGAATCAAAGATGAAATGGACGACGAAAATAATTACTACACATGTATAGATTGCATGAGGAAAAAGAGGCGTAGGTTGAGTGAAGAACCGTGGAAATCCAAATCGCTCAAGTATGCTATGGTGGATCTCAAGAGGAAGGACTTAGAGGAAGTGGCAAAAGCATTTAATCGTTCTAGTTACGATGAACTTGTATTTCATAGCGGATCAAATACAAAACTTCTTGTTAAAGATTTTCGGTGCCTACAACCACATCAATGGTTGAATGATGAGAGTAATTATTTAGGTTACAAATCTTCTTGTTAAAAAAAAGTTTATTGGGACTTTCTTGACTTACATCTTCTTGTTACTGTGTGCACTTTTTGCCTAGGTCATAAATGTCTACTTTGCTTTGTTGATGGAAAGGAAATTAGATATCTGAGAAACTTTTGAAATGTTTATTTCTTAGCACTTTCTTTTGGCCAAAGGTTTGTTTTTGAAATGTTTCTTTCATATTATCGGTGTATTACTTAGATACTAAATTGGTTCTCTGGATTTTTGATGTGGTTGCGATTAAAGGAAGCGAGGGTATGAAGCGGTGAAAATGTGGACTAATGGATACAACCGTTGACTACCATAAAGTAGTTTCATTCTAGATCCTACTTTTTTTTTGAGTGATCCTACTCTTCCTTGTTCATACACTAAGGTCAACTAATTTCTTAAGTGGTACCTGTAGATATTTGTCCCCATCCACACGTCATGTCACTGGTCCTTGGTTGTGATTGATCCGGTGGATCGTAAGTTCCTTTATCTCGACTCTTAAATGGGAGATCTGGGAGATACTACTCGTATTGCAGTGATGGAACAATTGGTATGCAACCTTGTTATTACTCTGTGATTAATCTTTTTTGGGTGTGTTTGGGTGTGAAGATTACTTATTGTTGATTTTTATGCTTGGAAGGTTAAATACTCGTGTTTCATGTGAAAGACACAGTGGGAAAGACATAGATATGAGTACTTGGAAACTTGTAGAAGTCGATGACCATCCTAAAGCGAGTAACTCGTAAGCATTTATTATTTATTTATAATATTACGTCCTTTTGAAACTTCTTTGCTAGAATAAGAGTTTGTGAATTTTATTATTAAGGAAAAGTTTATCAGCTGAATGAAATATTTCTCATGATTTTACCAGCTACGATTGTGGGATGTTTATGATAAAGTATGCCGACTTCTACAGCAGGGGCTTGGATCTCTCTTTCAAAGAGGTAACTTCAAGTTGATTTTGTTATTTGTTAGTGGAAACTTTTGTATGAATCGTCTTTATATTCTTGTCCTTGCGAGGATAGCATGTCATATTTTCGGTTGAGGGTGACCAAGGAGATTCTAAAATTGATGACCAAATGATTCTAAAATTGACACCAAACCGGGATCTTAGGCATAGGAACTTAAGTTCTCTTTGCTCACATCAAATATTTTTTTACGAATTTATTTAATATGGTTTAGTTTTGATAAAATATCGTAAGAGACTAGACAGATTTTTTCATCATTGTATTATATATATAGCAATAGTTTATGACAATATAAATTTTTGTTTGTTGAGCTTTAAATTGACATAAAATATGTTCAAATATGTTGATTTCATTTGTTGTAGAAATAAGTAACTACCCAAAGGATCAAAAATAAAGAAATGAAACTAACAAGTTCAACATATCTATCTGCTCATTCATGTACCACGATTTGCGTGCAATGTTTTCGGGAAATAACACCGTCATTGGTCACCGAAATAAGGAAAAAACTTCATTCTTAAAACCTATTAACTAAAATTTTATTAATGATTATTTTAAGTTATTTTTTATTTTATTTGGGGAGACACGGGTGAGGACACATTGTCACATACGGACACGGCCAGAACACGTTTTTCTTGTATTTTTTGATTTTTTTTTTAATGTTGACATTACAACTTATTTTGGTGACATAATTGCTTATCATCTAGGGTTAGAGTGTGAAGTTATTTATATATGGTATTATTTCTTATATATTGTATATGTATGGAATATATATAGAACGTGTCATAACGTATCCTATTTTTTTTCTCAAATAGCCGTGTCGCGTGTCGTATCGTATCATGTCACAACAAGCACCATCAATGAAGAGGTATACCCCAAAAATGTTCATTCCACCACATCTTATTAGATCAGTAATGAGTTTGTCTTTGTCCACACGCGCTGAAAAATTCACAATATTGGCGCCCAATCTTCACGGAGTTCGACGAGTTTTACGTGTGGTTAAATTCTTCACTTAGTTACTAATACATGAAGTAGTATGTAAAGTGGAGCAAGAAAGCCCCTAAGAATACCTTATTATTGAAATTCCAACGCCCATTTCGGGGGAGTAAGTCTTCCCCATTGCCTACTCTCAACTAAACGAGCAAAATGAGGAAATAAATCAGCCGACTCATTTTCATAAAAGGAAAATGGCAACATAAAGCACTATTAAAATCAGAAATGGAAGGACAACATTCTCTTAAGGAGGCCTAAAAGACTATAATCTGTATTCAGAATAGCAACAATGTCATCCTCCTTTAATACAAGATGATTTGAACAATCAAACTCCACCTCTGTCCCAGTATACTTAGAGTAGACAACTAGGGTTCCAGCCTTCAAGTGAACAGGTGTATTAAACCAAGAACAAAAGCCGACATACAAATGAAAAAAACAAAAAATAGAAGTTTGACTCATTCGAAGAAGCAAAAAAGGCTATGATTAGTAAAAGTTACTTCATATGACTAGTATAGATAAGGCTTCCACTAAGAGATATACCAGAATCAAGATCTTCATTTTCATACAAATCTTTAGGATAAAAACCACTTGGCACTATCCTCTTTTTGTAAGGTACGCAAGACATACTGGACCAACCTAGTGAATGGGCTACTGCGAGGATCAAATTTTCTATATAAAAGGTATCCAAATATGAAAGTAATTATCGAAATCGCCATCTTGCGGCCGGAACACCAAGCCCCATCCCCAACCAACATTATCTTGTATATACTGATCATTTTGTGACCACAAGCATTGATGCACCCATGCAAAAGTAGTATCAATTAAAGAACTTCCATGTGGTAGTGTTTTGTTTAGAAGCGGCTTATTTGTACCCTTCTTCACCTACTTTACAAGGGTGGCCTTAGATTTGGGAGTATTGTTGACAATATCAAATTATCATTCCACTGGACAAATAAAAAACAATTTCAATAAATATTGTTGAAAAAATGTTTTGACGTACATATCTCTTCCACCGGGTGAATAGATAGCCTGGGGGAAGGGATTTATGTGTACATATTGAGCCATTGAGAGCAGTCTAAAGCCGCTAACAACCATTTTGCCATCCTAGTCTATCTAGGAAAATGCATCCGGCAACTAATGATGTCAATAAGCTGCACTCAACTATAAGCATATCTTATTAGATCCATACTACATTCTAACCCTTACTTAAAAGTTAGAATCTAACAAATAAAATTTACTATCATTTATTAATAACACAATTATGAAGAAACCAAATATACTATATCCAAATGTAGAAACACGATCTGAAGTATTCTGATCTTTAATGAAACGTCACAACTTTCTTATTATCAACACACACCATTAGGTTGTATTAATACCATCACTTCTAACACAAGTTCATTAAAGTATAAATAGTATGGTATAATACTAAACTAAATATGATTATGATTATAGGTTTAATACTAATCAGTTTTAGTATAAAGAATGACACCCCGTTAAGAAACTGAATTCAATTAATTTTCTTTAAATTAATAGTCTATTTTACTTACGGTCGGTGTTCTAAAATTTGCCCTAGGCGGTGAGCGGCGGAAATTTGGTCGAGCGGTTTTAAGCATAGTCGAAAGTGAGCTAAGCGATTTTGGTCAAAATCGGTCCAATTCGGTCCCATTCGGTCCAAATAAAATACATATTACAATTGGGAGTTTAGGGCAAAATTGAAAAAAAAAAATACCCTCTCTTCATTGCTCCATATTTGTACTGTCGCCATCCTCCATCCTCACGCATGATCCGCTCCTTTCTCTTGATGGCAGAGTTTTCATGCCCAACTTTTTCAGGCTTATTTTGTGGGTAATGGAGTCAAAGGTTTCTTGGATTGATCCGGGGGCGCTCATCACGCAAAGTGAGCCAGGAGTAAGTGACCATATGTTTTTTTGTGTACAACATCCTAAATGTATGGAGATTAATTTGCTGACTTACGCTTTGGCTCAGTTGTACCAACTCCGATGCGCAAATTCCTAGAATGCTCTCAGTATACTGATCGAACCTCAATGAGAAGCATCTGTGACCTCAATGAGAATTTTGCACCTATTTTGTCAAATATGAAAATGTTTAAGCATTCACTTAGGGTAATGTATTTGCATAGAACTGTCAAGCAAAATGTGGGGGATTATTGTAGGGTTTCTTACCTTGGGCTCGGCACCTGGTCTTCCTAGCAGGTGTTACAGTGGAATTATTCATTGCAGGGCATGGGTACAAAGCCAACATTTATGGCACACCAAGTAGTACAATGACTAAGGCAAGGCTTGAAAGTGACCGAACCTTTAACCCAGCAGGACTGTGTAATGAAGAGACCATGTTAGTTGTAGTACAATATGGACACATCAGGGCATTTGAGCATTTCAGATTTTTATTTCATTATTCTTTTTTTTAGACTCTATACTGAATAAGGGAGGTCACCTTTGTATTCCCCTCAATGTGAGCAACTTGAGTGAATTCTTGCCCGTAGTTGAAGGTTGATATGGGATCGAGCTTTGACTGCATTGTGCCTTTCATGGCCAACTGTATCACATCCGAGTGGTTGCCACCCCTGTTGGTCAAGGAGTAAAACAAAAACAGAAAAAGAAAAAAAAAAGTAGGCGTAAGCAAGGAAGGTACATGTAAACGCATACTTTGAATTTGTTACTCGTGTGTGTTTTCATGTTCTTGTAAAGTCTTAGTTTATTAACCCAAGTAGAAATACCAATTGTGCAGTTCTTTTGCTTGAGAGTAGCGAGTAGGTGGATTGATTGCTACGTCACGACAATGGTGTTGTAGCTAGGAGATCCTGGTTGCCTGATCCTTATGAGTGGAAGTACACTACAACCGGTACATGAATGTGTGGATAATAGAATGTTATGCTTACCAGAATACGTGCTGATCTTTAACCTCTTGCAGACAATTGTTGGCTTGCTATTCTCGAGCAGCTTCAACTGAGCTCCTTGATGCTTCACAAAGTCTCCCCACAAAGTTAATGTTAAGGGATGTTAGCTGAACGGCAAAGCGATTCACATGGTGCAACACTTTTATCAATTCCTCTGAACACAAGTATAAGTTATGGAGTGGGAAGAGAGCAAAAGAACTCACTCTTGGGATATTATTGTCAGTTCCTGTAGGGGAGTATCAATTCCCCTAATCTCTCGTTCCTTAGGTGGTGACGTCAACAACAATTCTAATAGGTCTGTGATTCAAAGCATGAATGAGTATGGTGAAAAGATTACGTGCACAATTTCTCTAGAATTTAATAGACAACTAATTTGCATTCAAAGTTATTTGGATGCAGTCATTTCTTTTACCTAGAGGTGCATCAATTTGCTGATTAGACAATATCTGCTGGTATGGAATTTGATTTAGCACCGGGTACGGCACGATATCTGATTTGTTGTCCAGAGGCTTGATATAAGCTGCTCTTGTCTACGTCCATTGCACAGTCATACCAAAAGACAGATGAAGGTAGTTATGACCGATGTTCTGGACATCTGCTCCTCCGATGCAGTATGTTTTGAATGGCTCCAACCTACCGCGAAGTAAGTCAATGTCCCTGTTCCAGACTACCCCTGGACTCTCGTTCCCTGCGATAACATATAAGATCACTGTTCAACGGTTAGGTAGGTAAGTGTTCGGTAAAAACGAGTTTTACAATTTATAACCGAAACACCCCAAGTATAAGGATCGTAGTATAGGATGTTAACGGGTCATCCTAAGTGAGTGGAATGTTTATCGGATCAAGGAACAATTATTCTACCGATTATGTCACAATTATTAACTAAACTAAGGTTGAAACTAACTAAAACCTAAACCTAAGAATTGAAACTAAAACAGGAATAAAAACAAGCAGAATTAAGAAAACAGAAAGACGGACGAACGTTCACTAAAGTGAACAAGCGTCTGGAAACTAAATCTAATGGACGAGCGTCTGCTATTGCGGACGAGCGTCTAACTCTGGCGAAGCGAGAAAAGTGCAGGAAAAGCGAGGAAACTAGGGTTTATAAAACTA
The DNA here is from genome assembly GCA_026214975.1 of Gentiana macrophylla. Taxonomy (NCBI): domain Eukaryota; kingdom Viridiplantae; phylum Streptophyta; class Magnoliopsida; order Gentianales; family Gentianaceae; genus Gentiana; species Gentiana macrophylla. Next base: position 43,451,924 of record CM047811.1, on the reverse strand, counting down.
GAACTTAAACTAAACTTAATCTAAGCGATTCGATTAATAAACAATAAAGGAAAACACAGCAAAGCGACTAGGTTCCACCTATCAACCAACAATCCAACTAGGCGGTGATTAAAAGACATAGTTTTTAGTAGTGATTTATTCACGAATTCAATTAAATATCTTCAATCAAATTCTAGGGTTTCGTTTATCTTTTCAAACAAACTAAACATGCAATCAAAAGCGAAATCACGAGATTGTTTCCAAACTCTTACTCAACTAATCATGCATAATCTCTTACAACATGATTAGATGCATTACTTTGAATAAAGAGAACTTAAATAAACATACTTTCATATATTTGATTCAAGCATCAAATAAACGGAGATCATTTCATCAAATCTTAATTCAATAAAACTTAAACAATACAAAACAGATCCAAAGTAATGAAAAACTATGAAATAAACTCACTAAACTCAAGCATCGAACTCTCTAGTTGGTTTGTGTTGTTGATAGGCTTCCTCCGTCGACTCACTGCAAGGCTTTTAGCCAACAATCATGTTGAAGATGATTGTTGAGTTGGAGAAGTTCATCTCTGTGTAAAAGTGGTTTTGGCCGCAGCTTTTTTGTGTGAAAGTGCGATCTTAATGATGTGTAAAAAGTATCTCCTTAGGGTTGGGGCTACTGCTGTATTTATAGAGTGCTAAGTCGGTTAGGGTTTAAGTCGGCACCGGACGCTCGTCCACTTATATGGGCGCCCGTTCGAGGATGCCTTAGACGCTATCAAGGCGCTTCGTCGTTGATTCCGTCCAAACTCTCTGTTCAACTTTTCTTATTTGGGCGCTCGTCCGAATTACCAAACGCCCGTTCACCTTGGGGTATTTGCATGGGCGCTTCGTCAGATTGATCTGAAACAGATTTCTTGATATTTCCATCTTTATCTTGATTGATTTCTTTCCTTATCTCTTCTATTTTCCCATATCTTTGATTGATCCTCTCCCATCTCGAAATTAAGCCTCTAAAAGATAAATAAACATTGCAAAATGTAATGAAATCCAAATAATCATAATTAAATCAATTAAACACTTAAAATAACCAATTTTGCAAATAACCATATTAAGCGACATTTACTTAATAATTACACTTAAACCCTTAATTCTTATATAAATTATGCAAATGTGGGAAAATAATAATGAAATAAACCCTTAATAATCATATAAATATGGCCTTAACAACACCCCCTCACTTAGCTTTTATGCGTCCTCGGACAAAACAATCAAAACTATAGCTCAACTTTCATGCAATCCATATAGATCTCTAACTCACGTAACAAAAGATACAACAACTATAGCAAACAATACCATCACAGAGATAGACTCGGTGTATGTGTGACAAGCCCTTTTCAAATTTAACAAGCCTTTCAAAGAAATATCCTCTCAAAAATCCAATGACTATCCTTGATATAGGCAGTAATAGCTCCACTCAAAGCCTTCCCACGCACTCAGTAGGATAATCCCTACAGCATATCATGCGGTTCTACTGGGTATAAGATCCATGATAACAAAGACTTTACTTTATTCTTATTCATCATTTTTCAAAATTTTCAAATTTGACGCATATCAGAATAAGCTCTTACCCATCATAGTAGTGTAGGACATTTCGTGATAACACCCTACCTTACTCAAATCATAAGGTAGCTTCTCCTGACTGTCGTGAGCTTTTGGTCATCATAGTGGAATAGGACATACGAGGTATACCCTACCGCACTCAAATCATTAACCAGCTTCCGACAAACGTATTTATTAATAATTGCTCACTCACTTTATTTATTCACTTTTCAAAGTCATAAGTTACATCTCACTTATCACATTCAAACTTTATGATATTCACGATTACACGGTCTAACTTAGGTGTAACTATCTTGACCTTCCTAAGATAAATCATTAAAAATAATGAAAGGATACAATTCAAAAGTCATGCTTCAAAATCAAAGGCTTTCGTGAGTGAAAAACGAAACTATCTCCATAAAAGTAAAACATGCTATAATTATCTCACTAAGTCACATACTATAATCGTTAGAAAACTACAACTAGCAAGCATCTAGTTCCAATTATATGCTCGAGACTCACAAAAAATTTTAAATTCCGCAGAAATTTAACATTCACTCATATTTCAAAGGATAAAGCATAAAAACATACCCAAACACCCCCCCACACTTAAATCACATTATGTCCTCAGAATGTGCAGAATAAAATAAAAAAAATAATAAATAAAAAAAACTTAGCTGGTTTCAACAGTGGTTGTCGGATGAAAGTTGGCAGAGGTCAGGCCGGAGCATGAATATACGCGACAACTCGAATAGACAACACTTGGACATAAAAGCTTGTGAACACTGCTCAAAAGTATACGCCACACTCGACATACCACATAATCTCGGGTACACGGGGTATATGAGCAACACATAACACAAAACACTTACAATGAATGTAGGAGGAATAACCATCAACACATAATCAACTAAAGTACTACTTACAAAACAATAGAACAAAACAACCTAAGAAAGAAGCGAACAAAGAAAACTAGGTTGCCTCCTAGAAAGCGCTCTTTTAATGTCAATAGCTTGACACAAAGTTCAAGAATCAACCCGGATCGGGCCACTTTGGTTTGACTACCGCCACCTCAGTATCAGAATCAGGAGTATTGGGGCGGAAATGATTTTCACCACAACAACAAGTCAAGTGTGCTATAAGATCATTAAATGTTTCTCTCCAAACTACACCGACTCTCTTCTTCTTGTTCTTGCGGATGATAGGCATAGGTGTGCTAACCTGCTCAGGGGTCGCAGGAGAAGGTTCCTCACAGGTAGAGGTAAGAATGTCATCATCTAACTCAAAGAAATAAGATGGAATCTCTTCACAAATTAAGACATCTGTACTCTCATCTCTTCTTTGGAAATAAAGAGTCTCAGGCTTTTCCTTTGGTTGCCCAAAATATTTCTTAAGTCGATGGCCATTCACTTTAAAAGCTTGATTACCATACCCGTTCAAAGTAATTACTCCACTTGGATTAACCTCGAGAATCTCAAAGGGACCAGACCATCTAGACTTAAGTTTACCCGGAAACAGGTGAAGTCTAGTATTATAGAGTAAAGCCGTTTCACCAACTTTGAATTCTCGGTCCTTGATCTTAGCGTCATGGAGCATCTTCGTTCTTTCGTTGCTAAGCTTAGCATTCTCGTACGCTCTGAGTCTGAATTCGTCGAGCTCGTTCAATTGTAAAAATCGTTTCTCCCCGAGAGTTGGCTATCGAAATTTAAGAATTTAATTGCCCGAAAGCTCGTGTTCAAGTTCGACAGGTAAATGACAAGCTTTGCCATAGACCATTTGGAAGGGTAGCGTGCCCATCGGGTTTTAAAAGCGACGATAAGCCCACAGCGCGTCATCAACTTAAGACTCAATTAGATCGATTATTGTTCACGGTCTTCTCCAAAATTCTTTTAGAGGCTCCGGTTGCTTACCTCGACTTGGCCACTAGTTTGAGGATGATATGGTGTACCAATCTTATGTTTGACACCATACTTCTCAAGGATCTTGTCAAGCGGCGCATTGCAAAAGTGAGTACCTTCATCACTAATGAGTGCTCTCGGACGACCCGAATCTAGTAAAGATATTCTTTTGCAAGAATTTCTTTACAACCTTATGATCATTAGTTTGAGTAGTTATGGCCTCGACCCACTTTGAAACATAATCCACGCAGACGAGGATATACTTATTACCACATGAGGATGGAAAAGGTCCCATAAAATCTATGGCCCATACGCCGAAAACTTCGCATTCAAGAATGGGCTTAAGTGGCATTTCCATCCGACTACTCTGCTACCTTCTGTTCTCTGGCACCTATCACAACCTTTACAAAAGGCCTGCGTCTTTAAGCAGAGTCGGCCGGTAGAATCGGCTTGAAGAATCTTTGCAACCGTCTTCGGTGTTCCATAGTGACCTCGGTAGGATATTTATGGCATTGTTCTAGGATATCCCGCGATCATGCTCAGGAACACACCGTCGAAGCAACCCGTCTTTCTGAGACTACGAACAAATAAGGATCTTCCCATACGAGATATTTAAGGTCGAGAAAGAACTTTTCCTCTCTCGATCGTCATATCTTCCGGATGACCACTTGCTAGGTAATTGGCGTAATCGACATACCATGGCCTAACCGTTTCAAGCTTCATCAATTGCTCGGTCGGAAAATCAATGCCTATATCATTTTTGATTTTACGCACCCTCATTACTAAGCGAGATAAATGATCACCACAATAATCTCACTACCTTTCTTATCTTTAATCACAAGGTCAAACTCTTGTAGAATTAAAATCCATCTAAGTAACCTTGGTTTGGCATCTGCTTTATCCATAAGGTAGCGTAAAGGCTGCATGATCTGCACATACAATCACTTGAGACCCTGAAGATAGCTTCTAAACTTGTCAATGGCAAAGGCGGCGGCTAAGAATTCCTTCTCGATCGTAGTATAATTGCATTGAGCCGGGTTCAAAATGCGACTCGCATAATAGATGGGCTGAACCTTTTATCAACTCTTTGACCTAAAGCTGCGCCTCTGGCGTAATTAGAGCATCGCACATCAACTCGAAAGGCTTGGTCGATCGGGTGCTACTAAAATAGGGGCAGCGATAAGCTTATCTTTCAAACAATTGAAAGCTTCCTTGCAATTCGCATCGAACAAGAAATCTACATCATCTTTCAAAAGATTTGATAAAGGCTTGGCGATGGTAGAAAAGTCTCGAATAAACCGCTTTGTAGAAGCCAGCGTGTCCTAGAAAACCTCGTACCTCCTTCCCTTTGTCTTAGGAGTACGTCATCCTTTCGATGGCTTCGACCTTAGCCTTATCAACTTGAATACCAGCATTGGACACCTTATGTCCCAAAACGATACCTTCGTCTACTAGAAAATGGCATTTTTCCCAGTTAAGCACCAGATTTTTCTCAACACACCGTTGGAGTACCATATCTAGGTTCTCTAAAATTTCATCAAAACTATCGCCGTAGACTGAGAAGTCATCCATGAAGACTTCCATGCATTTCTCAACAAGTCCATCAAAAATGGCCAACATACACCGTTGAAAAGTCGCGGGTGCATTGCATAGACCGAATGGCATTCTACGAAAAGCAAAAGTACCAGATGGACACGTAAACGTGGTCTTCTCTTGGTCATTGGGGTCGATGGCGTCTGGAAGTAACGAGTATCCATCGAAAACAATAATACTTGTGACCACTCGGTCTTTCAATTAGTTGGTCAATGAAGGGTAAGGGAAGTGATCTTTTGCGGTGACTTCATTCGATCTACGATAGTCGTCTGAGACTCTGTGTAGCGATCCACGAGGCGTAGGAAACTTCCTCCTTTTTCACTCTTTTCAACCGTAATACCGCCCTTCTTTGGCACAACTTGAGTAGGGTGACCCACTCGCTATCGGCGATTGCGTAGATGATTCCCATGTCGAGCCACTTTATAACCTCCTTCTTGACAACCTCTTGCATATGCACGGATTCGGCCTTGGCGAGGTTGTCTTACCTTTTTAGCTCCTTCCTCCGTTCGGATTTTATGCATGCATATGCAGGGTGATCCCTCGGATATCACCCACTTGCCAACCAACGAGCGAGGATGTTTTCTTAAGCACTTCTATCGGTGTGCTTCTTGCTCAAATGGTCGAGTTTGAAGAAATGATCAAAGGCAATTTATCTCCATCCTTAAGAAAGATATACTTAAGGTGTTTTGGAAGCGGTTTAAGCTCTAAATCGGTAGGTGGTTACTCAATGCTAGACTTTAATGGGCCACCTTTTTCTTTGTGAGCTTGGAGTGGTTGGTGAAGAATAACTCATCTTCCGAGGCTCGACCCGAAAAGTATTGGATCAAATCGTCCAGCGGAATCCTCCGATCAACACTTGCTTCCTTTTTCTTGTGATCGATCATTTTCTTAACTCTTCATCTTTAAGCTCTTACGCCACCTCTTCCCAATCATCTACTTCCCAATGAGTAGCTTCTCTCCAAAACTCTACCTCGTCCCAACTACCCGTGAGCTTCTTCTTCACCAGGATGAAGTCTTCACGACTCGATTCTTTGAAATCATCGTTTGTTCTTTGGGCATCTCCATGCTTCTAACTCAATAACGAGGCCCGGTGTGGCGAGTGAAGATGACTCGTCAATGCCTACGGCTTGAAATGAATTAGAAGGTAGTCCATGATCGGCCGGATCCTCAATGTCCATGACTTCAAAAACACCTATCTCTGTCAACTCCTCTGCTTCTTCAAAGTAGGCATCTTTTTCGTCCTCATAGATAGCCCGACAAGCGATATTTCATCAATTACGGATCTTCGAGGATGTGTCCCTCGTGTGAAGGTGACAGATGTGTCTCCGACTCTAAGAGTAATGTCATCGCTTTGTAGAAGTCGATGAGGCGTTAGAAGTGTCTAAAAAAGGTTGACCTAGAATTAGAGGCATCTCCTTATCGGTGGATAGTCTAGAATAACCCGGTCGGTAGGGAAGACTAAATGTTCAACTTGAAGGAGCACATTAGCTACACACGGCTGCGGTTCGGCTAGATTTATCTACCATCGAAGAAGAGAAATCGGGCGTTCCGCATCCTTTTATCTAACCGAGCTTTTGCATCGTTTAATGGCATCAAATTAATAGAGGCCCTGAGTCGCATAATACATTTTCAAACAAATGGCCTTCGATCTCACAGGAGATTGAAGGTGCGAGTCACCTCGCTTGGCGACTTTACGTGAAACCATCGCGCAATCTTCGGCGTAGCACTTCTTGACCATCCCTGAAGCTTTCTCTTACTCCCTGAGAATTCTTTAAGATACTTAGTACATTTAGGCATTTGAGGACAATACCTCGGCTAAGGGCATACTCACTTTAGTGTCTCTACAAGCATCCTCCTCACTCCATCATCTTGCTTGTCATTAGTGAGGGCTTTCTCTTTCCTTTTTGGGGGATAAGGAAGGGCTTTACCATTCCCTGCGGCCTGATTCTTTATCGCCTCATCCTCCTTATCCTTCCATCTTACGAACTTTTCTTTCTTTTTCTTAGTCGAAGTCTGACCCTCGACTTTCCTTCCTTTCCTCATCATCGAATTATTTTCGTCCTCCGAAGAATTGTCACTACGCTCCTCATCGTTGCTTTCTTGGCATATGGTTTTGATTTCCCCTCCTGAACTCATAGCGTCGGGAGGGGCTACTCATTTCGACATCTTGCCGGGTCCGGCTGTTTACCACTTCTCAAGCGTTACTTCATTCAACTCCTCTTCTTGCCCATAATCCCCTGAGGTGTAATGGCGGTGCAAACATTCACATCGACTTTCCGTTTCTCTCGGTATAACTCGGAAGTTTACCGTGAGTCTGCTTGCTTCTTTGAGTACGCCATTTGACCAACTTGTCTCTCAATTGCTTTAACACTAGTGGACGAGTCTTCACCATGTCTACCAACTCATCGAATTTGTGTTGAGGACACATGAGGTGGTATGATTGTTGTTACGAGTTTGATTCCAGCCACCTTGAGGCCTTTGGGAGTTACAGGCGGCCTCGATAGTTCGAGTTGAAAGAATTCGAATTTGAAGGGCAGGTGGTAACAGCTTGATTGAAGTTTTGTCGTTGAAATCTGAGTAGTTACGGCTTTGATTGAAGTTTCGGAAGGGTTGGTTTTGATTATCCATTAAATTTACTTCTTCCGTCATCTCCGTTCCTACTGTATTCCCGGATCGGAAAATTTGCGTCGAAGATTGGCGGTGCTTGCTTATCAATTCCATCGAGCAACCAACGACTTTGTATTAGAATTGCTTGCAGTACCTTCTTTCTTAACAATATTGGTCTTCTTAGGAGTCGACCACATATTGTTCTTGGCGATGGTCTCAGCCACTCTGTAGGCAGTCTCATCACCTCCCCCTAAGAAGGATCCATGGTTTGTGGAGTCAAGATAGTCTCTATTAGGTTGAGAGACTCCTCTGTAAAATAGTTCCAACAACTCATGTCTATCATATCCGTGATTAGGGCACTTCCTCATCATGATTTAATCTCTCCCAAGCCTTGCCAGCAGTCTCATCCTCCATCTGCTCAAGCGTAGCTATTTCCCGTTTCATCTCCATAATCTTGCTGGTGAAACCCACTTAAGAAGCGAAGGCTCTTTTGACATCATTCCATGTATGGAGGGAATGATGTGCTAACGACTTAAACCATCTGCTTGCTTCACCTTTTAAAGCAAAAGGAAATAGCTTCAACTTTACGATCTCAGAATCAACACCAGGATAATGGCCCGCTTCACAGATTTGTACGAATGTGGACAAGAAGTCGTGCGGGTCTTCTTGAGCAGTGCCATGGAAAGAGCTATTTTGGACTAGTGCAACTACTCCATTTTAAGGTCGAAATTCACTCCCCCATATCAGGTGAGCGAATAGGTCTATGTCCTCGAGAAAATCTTGATTAAGATATGGAGTGTAGGGGTCTGGTTCAAGCCCGATTAAAATTTGGTTTTGGCGGAATTGTTCAAGTTGTTGATTTATGCCCGACTTGCGATTCTCTTTATTCTTCGCTGAGACTTGCATTTGTTGAAGGAGTAAATTTAAGCGAGCTTGGGGTCGAGGATTTGGAATTGGTTGATCTTGATCCGCCATTTGTCCAAATCGGGGAGAAGCCTTCTTTAAGGATAGATCGTTCGGGCTCGAGATCAAAGATCAGAAGTCCCTTCTTACTTCTCCTTTGCATAAACCAGAAGAAAGGAAAAGGAAGAAATCAACCATTTGGGGTTGATTAGAACAGGTTTAGAAAATATTAGATGGTTTAGAGGGAGAAAAGAAAAGAGAAGAAAAGAGAAGAAAGAAAAGAAGTGATGATTGAGCAGTGATGGCGTCGGTGTTAGTGGGCGTTCGTTGAAGCGAACGCTCGTTGATTGAATGAGCGTTCGTTCGAGAGGGGCGAATTGAGGTGGGCCGGGCGTTCAAGTTGTTGAGCGCTCGTTCAAATCGAAAACCTAAAAACTAAGGTTACGAGAAATAAAACACGAGATAAAAAAATAAGCGAGAAAAGACTTATGGAAACAAAATAAAACAAATCTATAATTACGAAAGCAGATCTAAGCTATAAAAAGTAAGGAAAATAATTGAAAGAAAATCAAATAAAATAAAAGCATTAATAAATGTAATACTAAAATTAAAAACTACAATTAAAATTAGAATCGATATAAAAATTTATACTAAAAGAATCCGACAACGAAACCGATTTCCCGACAGCGGCGCCAAAAACTTGTTAGGTAAGCGAGTTTTACAATTTATAACGAAACACCCCAAGTATAAGGATCGTAGTATAGGATGTTAATGGGTCGTCTAAGGGAGTGGAATGTTTATCGGATCAAGGAACAATTATTCTACCGATTATGTCACAATTATTAACTAAACTAAGGTTGAAACTAACTAAAACCTAAACCTAAGAATTGAAACTAAAACAGGAATAAAAACAAGCAGAAAATAAGAAAACAGAAAGACGGACGAACGTTCACTAAAGTGAACGAGCGTCTGGAAACTAAATCTAATGGACGAGCGTCTGCTATTGCGGACGGCGTCTAACTCTGGCGAAGCGAGAAAAGTGCGAGGAAAATAGCGAGGAAACTAGGGTTTATAAAACTAGAACTTAAACTAAACTTAATCTAAGCGATTCGATTAATAAACAATAAAGGAAAACACAGCAAAGCGACTAGGTTCCACCTATCAACCAACAATCCAACTAGGCGGTGATTAAAAGACATAGTTTTAGTAGTAATTTATTCACGAATTCAATTAAATATCTTCAATCAAATTCTAGGGTTTCGTTTATCTTTTCAAACAAACTAAACATGCAATCAAAACGAAATCACGAGATTGTTTCCAAACACTTACTCAACTAATCATGCATAATCTCTTACAACATGATTAGATGCATTACTTTGAATAAAGAGAACTTAAATAAACATACTTTCATATATTTGATTCAAGCATCAAATAAGCGGAGATCGTTTCATCAAATCTTAATTCAATAAAACTTAAACAATACAAAAGCAGATCCAAAGTAATGAAAAACTATGAAATAAACTCACTAAACTCAAGCATCGAACTCTCTAGTTGGTTTGTGTTGTTGATAGGCTTCCTCCGTCGACTCACTGCAAGGCTTTTAGCCAACAATCATGTTGAAGATGATTGTTGAGTTGGAAAGTTCATCTCTGTGTAAAAGTGGTTTTGGCCATGCTTTTTGTGTGAAAGTGCGATCTTAATGATGTGTAAAAGTATCTCCTTAGGGTTGGGGCTCTTTCTTTGTATTTATAGAGTGCTAAGTCGGTTAGGGTTTAAGTCGGCACGGACGCTCGTCCACTTATATGGGCGCCCGTTCGGGGATGCCTTAGGCGCTATCAAGGCGCTCGTTAATTCCGTCCAAACTCTCTGTTCAACTTTTTCTTATTTGGGCCTTCGTCCGAATTACCAACGCCCGTTCACCTTTGGGCCATTTGCATGGGCGCTTCGTCGATTGATGCGAAGCAGATTTCTTGATATTTCCATCTTTATCTTGATTGATTTCTTTCCTTATCTCTTCTATTTTCCCATATCTTTGATTGATCCTCTCTCATCTCGAAATTAAGCCTCCTAAAAGAGAAATAAACATTGCAAAATGTAATGAAATCCAAATAATCATAATTAAATCAATTAAACACTTAAAATAACCAATTTTGCAAATAACCATATTAAACTGACATTTACTTAATAATTACACTTAAACCCTTAATTCTTATATAAATTATGCAAATGTGGGGAAAATAATAATGAAATAAACCCTTAATAATCATATAAATATGGCCTTAACAGTAAGCACAAAGTATAGCTGTCTGGAACAAGAACTGTATACTATGAAGTGTAATCATCCATGTCTTTCTAAGAGTTGAGGCAAATCATCGTTATTGGATCTACTGTAAGGAAAAAAAACAAACAAGACAATTTAGCTTTAGAGATTAGAAGCTGTCTTACAGGTAAGATAATTATCTTACACCACTGTGCTTACATGTCTGTCGGTTACAAAAATTACCAAATCAGCTAAGATTAATTACATTTTGCTCTCAGTAATTCAATCCCATACTAGCACATCCATGCATCATATCTTTATACATCTTGAGTAAATTAATCGCTAAGTCTCTCTCTTCATTTGCTCGATCTCTTTCATGTACAAGAGACTGAAAAGCAGTAGCAGCACTACCAAGTTGACCAATCGCTTTGTTCCTCTCTTCTATTGCTCAGTCTCTTTCCTCTACAAGAGCTTGAAGATCAACATCTAAGCTTGATTGGGAGTAGCTAGCGTTGTTTCCTCCCTACCAACAAGTAGATTAATGCAGATAACTACAAAAAAAAGAAAGTAACTACAAGTAGGGATAAAATTTACTCAAGACATGTTAATCATTGCCTTAAATGAATGAAAAACTCACATCAACATCAGGGGGTTTTCTCATCATCAAATCTTTAACCCATGTCAGCATTTGACTACAACCCTTTAATATATCAATGAAATATCATGATATTAGAACCATCTAACGTATATTTAAAAAGAAAAAAGAGAACATTTATTAAACTATCTATCTAATCTAATGTATATTTATTAAACCATCAAATGTTGTTTAGCACCTACCTTGTTTGTGCATTCATAATAATGCATTCCACACCTTGGTTTTGCTTAGAGATCTTTAACTTGGTCAATCCGTTACACCCACGGCAAACATTCCCGGGATTATGAATAGGAAAGAGTTGTGCTCCACTATCATAATGCCAATTAAACAAAGTTACACAAAGCAGATTCCATAAACAATTTATCACTGTGTACACCAAGCTTCCTCATCCAAAAATGATTTATAAGCAATCTCAGCCTTTGAGCGGGAATCAAATTTACAAAATACATTATTCTTACAAGAATCAACCATCCGTTGGCATAGAGTCCAATCATCATATATCCCTGGCTTAGCGCCAACGAATACCACATAAGGCATCCCAACAGAACTATAAAATGACAACCGACTGGAATAAACCCTCAGTCTTAATCTTAGGCTTACCTACTCTCAGTCTTAGTCTAAGGCTTACCTAAACCATCATTGGGGTAATCCCTCAAGAGCCCGCTGACCTTGAGTGCCGGAGAGATGAGGCTGGGTGGGAACTCATGGAAGAGATAAGGCCGGAGAAGAAGAAATGAAGGCCGGAGAATAGGAGGGAGTGCCGGAGTGAGCGGAGGACTGCGGGAGGAAGGCGGCGGCTTGCTTGCGGGAACGGGAGACAGCGATGAAGAAAGGTTTTTACCCAATTGTATATCTACTTATTTGGACGAATTGGGCCAAATTAGTCGATTTTGATCAAAAGCGCCTTAGAGCATTAGAATGATGCTCCTTCACCTAAGTTTTAATAAGTTTTAAAAGTTTTATAAAAAAAAATTAATTAATTGAACCAGGCCCGATTCATGCCACGGTTCACGGACCAGTTCACGGCGGTTAACCTTGATGAACCACTTTATAGTTGTTATTACTAGAATCATCATATCCATATGGTGTTGATATGACTAAAAAAAGAGAGTGAAATGGTCGGAAGTACAATCAACTCCGGTGTTTCTGAGAACCATTTGATGTTATGGTGATGTAGTAAGCGATTTTTGGGAGAAGAGCGATCAAGCGAATGTTGAGGAAGATAACCATGATGTTATTTACGATCTATTAGCCAAGTTGCAAGATCAATTATATCTGGATGTACCCAATCTTCATCATTGAATTTCATTGCTTGAAGCGATGCACATCAAAGTGCTTTTCAAATGGCCAAGCGCAAGTATTGATCTTCTCTAAAAGCTGTTAGATAAAATATTACCTTGAGGACACAAACTACCTAGTTCATTCTACGAGGCAAAAAACAACGAGTAAATTAGGATTAGGTTATGAAAAGATTGAATGGCGTGTCCGTGCGATTGTGTATTGTATTGGAAGGAGAATCTTGATTTAGAAAAGTGTCAATTTGCGAAGCGAGTCGTTGGGAGTTAAAGAAAGGTAATAAGGTTCCGTGTAAAGTACTACATTACTTTCCTTTAAAGGACCGATTGAAGCGGTTGTAAGCTTCTCGTCATCTTGCAAAAGAAATGACTTGGCATCAAAGAGGCGTTCAAAGGATCCGGATGTAATGTGTCATCGGTTGATGGTAAGAGTGGAAAGATTTTGAGAAATACCCTAACTTTGCTAATGAACGAGAAATGTTCGGTTAGGTTTAGTAGTGGCGGTTTCAATCCTTTTGGGAATATGGATAGTTCAACGATTATGTGGCTGTGGTGACGACGGTGTACAATTTTCCACCTTGGTTATGTAATCAAGACCCGTCTGGACATTTGACTCTTTTTATTCTGGCCCAAAATCACCAGGTAAAGATATTGATATATACAGCCGACCGTTGGTGGATGAGTTGAAAGAGTTGTAGTGCGAAGGTGTTGTGGTGCGTGATGTAGCTTCAAACAATAACACATTCACAATGCGGGCTGCGTTGTTAATGACAATAAGCGATTTTCCGGCTCGTACTTACTTATACGGTTGGAGTGGGCGGGGTTACTTAGCATGTCCAACTTGTAATCTGGATACTCTACGATAAAATTAAGAAGCAAAATAGGTTATGCAGGACATAGACGGTGGCTGCCTATGAGTTCTTCAATGAGAAACAATAAAAGATTTAATGGCAAGACCGACAAGCGAAGACCCCAACGCCAAAACCAACTAAACAAATACTCGCACAATTGGAAAAACTACCCTTGAGATGTCGGGAAACATGTTCAATATGGTGGAAAGAAAAGGAAAGAGAAGAGTCGGAATTGAATTGGACTAAAAGAGTATATGCAGGAGCTTGATTATTGGCCTTCCTTATCTTTGCGCCATAATCTAGGCGTCATGCATATTGAAAGGAATGTATGCGATAGTTTATTGGGAACATTGTTGAATATGGAAGGAAAAACCAAAGATACCAACAAAGCTCGTTTGGATTTGGAAGATATGAAGGTGCGAGATGAGCTTCATTTGTATAAACAAGGTAATCGTCTCGATGAAACCACATGCATCGTACACTTTGACCCGAGGAAGATAGTAAGACTTTTTGTGAGTTTTTGAATAATGTTAGATTTCAGACGGGTTTGCATCTAACTTGAAAAAATGTTAACACAACGAGGGACCTATGGCAAGCTCATTGGTTTAAAATCACATGATTTGTCATGTAATATTGCAAAGATTATTACCAACCGGGATACGTAAATTCTTGCCCAAGGATAGAGACATCAAAGGTTGAAGTTGTCAAAATATTGTGCAAGTTAGAAACAATTTTCCCTCCTGCATTTTTGACATTATGGTTCATCGATTATGCACTTACGATGAAGCTATCCGAGGAGGAACAATATATTTAAGATGGATGTTCCCTATTGAGCGATTTCTTGGTAAATTGAAACAAAGCGTTAAGAACCGAGCACGGCTGAAGGATCAATTCTTTGAAGGCTACATTGCGAACGAGACTCTTACTTTTTGCTCAATGTATTTTAAGGATATTGATACTAGATTTAACGAGGCTTGAGGAAGGCTGGGTTGAAAATGAAGCGATCACTATGGACAAAATTTACGTGTTCCAAAAGTGTTACCGTACAATTGGGAAGAGAACATTCATCGTGTTAGGCGAGAGATTGATGAGCACAGTTGTTGTGTTTCACGTATTCACAATTGCACGAGATTGAACAATACTGGTGTAAGTTATTTATAACTCAATTGTCTTAACTACATGCATTTACGTATTATCTTGACTACAAGTACAATGTCACCACTTTGAAGCTTGATGAACACAAGAATGAACTAATGCAAAACAATCCAGGTAGAAGATATTTAGAGTGTGTGCATTCTTACGAATTTGCTAGATAGTTCGCTAGTAAGGTGTGTACGCTACAATATTATTAGTACTTTTATCAATTTAGTTATAGTTAATTTTTATTCAACTAACTTGAAATTAAAATACACCACAAATGTTTTATCTCCGTGAAGTAAATCCACAATCAGTGTCTGATTAGTTGATGTCGCTTTCGTCAAACCCTGGTTTTGGGTTATATTCTTGTAATGCTTGTATGGTAAATGGTGTTGCGATACTCCGACTGGTTTTGAGCTCTGAGTTTTGAGAGCTGAGTTTGAACAGCAGTCGGAGAACCTCGAAACATGGCGTTGCGATACTCCGACTGGTTTTGAGCTCTGCTTATTGCTGCTGTTCAAACTCAGCTCTGCTTATATTCCTGGCGGTCGAACTCAGCTCTCAAACTCACCAACAATCTGCTAAGTTTGATAAGCCACCGGGTAATTCGATGAGAGAAGAGATCGAGGGCCGAGGAGCGAATGAAACTATGAAAGGTGCGAAATTCGGATGGGGTCTTGGCGGCGCTAGTGTATTTGTGTGAGTGTGAATGAGATGAGAGCGAAAATGGGAAGCATCAATCCTAATCGATTAAAAGTCAGGAAAATAAAAATAATTATTTTTTAAAAAGTCGGGTCGGGATCGGGTACCCGACGGCATGAGAATTGAAACCCGATACCCGTCCCGAATTGTGTCGGGTCGGGAAAAATCCCGACATTTCGGGATCGGGAAACAATCGGGTCGGGAAAATTCGGGCTCGGGGCGGGGCGGGTATAGTGGATGTTTTGCCAGCCCTTAACAAAAAAAAACTTATATAAAGTGACTGAATCCATTGCACATTAATCCAAACACATCCCTCAGTGAGCGACCAATGCACTAGAAACCGCCAAGATTTTCGGTGAATAGTTGTACACTTGGCCTAACAATTTCCCGGTACAATTTTTCTTGGTTGTTTTTCAATAGAAGCAGGAGCTTGGATATGATAGCTCGAGCAAGATTATTGTAGAGATAGAAAGAAAAGACAGAAATGAATGTGAATTGTATTAATGATGTTTAACAATGATTACATAATAAAACTCTAACTTTGTGAATCTGATTGAAGAACTATGGTCTATGGTGAAAAATTTTGGGTTTTGAAGAGGAATAGAGTCTTGGATAATTTTGTTTTCAGCTTTATTACTACTCAATAGTTCAACTTTTAATTACAATCCTCATCAAATTTTGGGAGTGACAAACGTTAAACTAAAAGAAACTCAATGTCACGACTTGAATTCCACAATAAACCAAGGATTAGAGTTTGGAAATCTCCTTTATGAGTACTAATTTTTATTTGACAAAACAACTTGGGCTATCGCCCATATAGCGGATTGCTAGATCCGCCTTAAATTTGAACCAATTTTTTATTAAGATGGTCATTTTGTTTAAATGGTGTTTGTTAAGATGGTCATTTTGTTTAAATGCTTTTACGCATTTAGTCTTGTTCTCACACACTATTTGTACATTGTGCAGGGACAAAATATCCTCTCAAACATGGATTTTACTCTTGCTTGGTATGCTAAGGTTATGGAAGAGCTTGCAAAAGCCAGGCTTAAAATGTTCCGTCGACACCCGGTGGTTGGAGAGATCCAAATCGTGGTCTACATTAATGCTTGCCTTTGGTTGGATCCATTGTCCAAAGGCAGCGGCGACGGCGTCTTGGAGATTATCTTCACGTTCGAATCTTTATTCAAGCGGGAAAGTCGGTTTAATATCGCGATGATGAAGCGCTTTCGAGAAATGTGTACATTGTCTTTGGTCGGGTAAACATGGAGATCCGAGGTTCTTGAGGACCTCGACCTAGATCCCTTCTTGCTTTGCCATTTCGGAAAGTAGATTCCGGCTTATTTATTCCGTTGGCAATCTCGGAATATGATGTGTCGACTATCTATGATATCCTCTCACGAACACTAGTGCGGTTCAACACTAGTGTCAATGAAAATGAAAGCATATTGGGGTGAGGAGAGTCTTTGGGGAGGTAATGATGTCTTGACATGATACGACCATTTTTTGCGATATTTCGGGTTTTGAGTCATAGTGGGGACAACGTGTGTAATGTGACATAAATAAAAGGGAAAAAAAACATAACCATTTCATCTTTGGATTGAGTGCAGTAAAAACCTACGCTTTTCCGATCACTTGTTGATTTTGTATAAAATCTCAGTTTTAAATTTCGTTTTATAGACAAGCGTTAAAGAAAACATTACTAAAACATATCCATACATCCTCATAAAATACATAAAGAAATTAAATCTAGCCGGTGTCCAACCAAGTCGGGAGAGGCGGTAGGAGTACCAAAGTATTAGACTTCCTATCTTCGTGCGAGTCTTGGAACGCGTCCTGGAGGTGGAGTGGAGCACTCTACAATCACTTTACCATTCTTATCATTACCATTCTTATCATTCACTTCATCGACGATATATCTTGTCTTGATATGAACAAAAACAAAGTTAAGAAAAACAACCTATCAAAAACACGACTAAAAGAAAAAGTAGAAAAAGAAAAAGTGAGAGAGAGGGCAGCGAAGTTAGGTGAGAGTGGGAAATCACGATAATCGGACTACTTCAAAAGGCGAGACAAAACAATAATAAGCCAAAACATACATAAATAAAAATGACACAAATTAGCTCAAATTGGCGTCATTTCACACATATCGACCGAATTGACGAAATATTTTATATCTAAGCGAAAATGACCGAGAATTTCACGAGAATAGACCAAACTCGAATGGGTCATCCATACCCGACCCGACCCGATTTTTATGGTCACACTGAAATGACCCGATCGAATTGATCAGACCGTACCGACCGATTGTCGGTTTGCGGATCTAGAATAAGTATGATTAAGCATATGAAGTACCCGTTTTAATAATATAGTACCCTTAAAGTTATGGTAGTATTATATTCAATATTATAGTACATCTAAGTTCTCTTATATAAACAAAACCTAACATTATATATTCGTTCACTAAAAAAGCCTTACAATTTATAAATATTCATAAAAGCGATGTTTTAGTCCCAAGAGTTAATAGCCAAAGAGTCCCATTTCAAACCTCCAAATAAATTTGTCGATCGATTGACTCGTATATGTACAAGCAATGACCTAAAAGAAAAATATCAGGTGATAAGGGAAAAATTCACCGTTATTTTTATAACTTTTAACCCGTTTCGATATCATTTTGAGTATTTTTATATCGAGTTCAAGCCATTAATTCCTATGTTTCATCTAAATATGTTAGTAGTAGTTATTATATAAAATATCGTATTTTTAGCGTGTTTTATAGTTTTGTGCGGTTTAGTAAGCGGTGTGTAAGTGTCGGAGTTCGTTTGGTATTTTGGTGGTTCATTGCAGGATCATAAGTGGACCAAAATCCTATGTAACGACATGTTTTGAGCCTTAAAGGAGGTATGTTAAGGTTAGAAGAAGGTGCCACAAGCTTACGAGTTCAAACGGAGCAAATTTTCCTAAGTACTTAAACCGTAATTTATTTTCGTTGGAGATTTGACCCAGCTTAGAGGCATTTTCAGGGGATCACTTCTTAATGAAAGTTGTAGATCTTCACATAAGTTTTCCAACGCACTTTGAATCACGTCAATTAGAGTTCTACAACTCAAGTTATGGTCAAGTGGCTAATCGATTCGTATCAGTAAAATGTCGTAAAACGACACGTAATGGAAATGGCTCATCAAAACGACATTTTCTGAAGAAGTTTCCTTAATAAAAGTTGTATATCTTCAAGAAAGATTTCCAATGGATTTTGAATCAAGTCAATAGGACTTCTACAACTCAAATGGTGGTCAAGTGGCTAATTGATTCAATTTAAGTAAAAATGTCATAAAAGCGCTCGGAGGAACACGAGGTACTCAAGAAGGCGTTTTCTGAAGAAGAGTCCTTCATGAAAGTTGTAGAGTTTCTCGAGACCGTAATTTTGGCATTTCGTTTGCAATTTTGGAGGTCTACAACTCAAGATATGAATTTTAGAAGTTTTAATCAATATATATCAAATCATCCGAAGATTTGGATAGAATCGATTAGGATTTGCAATGATTACACGGATCGATCCGGCCCTTTCCCGGATCGATCCGAATTGGCAAAATAGTCTATAAATAGACTCAATTGTATCAGGATTAATGCCCTTGCTTTTCGGCCAATTTTCTTTCTTCTTGTTCTTATTTTATTTTTTGGTTGTAGTATATATATATATATATATATATATATATATATATATATATATATATATATATATATATATATATATCTAATTTCTTTTCATTTTCTTGTTTTGTTTTATTTGTAGTATAAATATATATATATAGATATATACGTATATCTATATATCTATATTAGTATCTATATTTATGTATATATATATATATATCTATAGATCTATATACATATATATTTATATATATACTTATATACTTATATATATATGTATAAAAAAAATAATAATACCGTAGTATTGTTGTAATGCTCGGGAAATTATCGAAAGATCGTTGTTGTTGAAGTCATAAGCTGTTTTGGAGAATACGGTCTCGAATCAACGATTGTAATCTGAAAATGATTTCAAGCAATCATACGATGATGAGAGGCTAAAGCACGTTGGAACAAGCTCGTGAAACCGATTCTTAGCAACATCTCGATTTCGACTTTCGGATTGTCTTGTTGTTTCTTCTAAAAAGAAGCTCGAAGACATGGATCAGTTGATTGGTAAGGATTGCTCTATGATAAGTTATGATGATCTACCAATCAAGAGGAGTGACCCTGGGAAATTTGTGCTCACATTGTTGATGGGAGGCTTAGTCTTTCAAATTCTTTATGTGACCTAGGTGCATCCATAAGTCGATGACATTATGCATGCAGAAAGCTGACTTGGTTTGAATGACCTTTTAGAACCCACAACCATGAACCTTCAATTCGATAGATCTTCCAAGAAAG
Source organism: Gentiana macrophylla (assembly GCA_026214975.1). NCBI lineage: Eukaryota > Viridiplantae > Streptophyta > Magnoliopsida > Gentianales > Gentianaceae > Gentiana > Gentiana macrophylla. Next base: position 43,432,009 of record CM047811.1, on the reverse strand, counting down.
CTCTTTGGGATATTAAAGGATGTTCTAGTTCAAATTGATAGATTCACTTTCCCGGTTGGTGAGTACGTCTGAACTTGGGAATGATGAGAATGCTCCTTTGATCTTTGGGAAGACCGTTTCTTTCTCTGACCCAGAGCCCTCATTGGTTGTGATGGTGGCCAAGTTACCATACGAGTTGGTGATCGGGAGGTGAGCTATAGTGTCTCCAAAGCTATTCGAGAGACCCTACGATTATCAAGCGGCTTCTCTATAGAAGATATGTCGATGATTTTAATGATTACATGGAAAAACAAGTCATGGGCATATTTGGCCCGAATATGAGCGATTAATAGAGAACTTGAATAATCATAGTTGGGTGAATCTAGAACAATTAGAAAGTGAATTTGATAAAGATTCGTTGAAAGGAGAAGCTTTGGCGGTGGGACCACTAAGTAGACAATTTGTGTTCATCACGTTCTTACGTGCCATGAATATTTCTTTGGGCCAAATGAAAGTGATCGAGCAACATTTTGACGTTTGAGAAGAGACAATTCCTCCTATTTGCCAATTGCCACAAATGTTAGCACCTAAGGTATTTGGTATACCCTTATAGCTTATCATAGATGTACAACGACCTTAAGAAGTTGTATTTGATTCTTTAATGTAAGGACATCTCCGGAAGAGTCTTCATTGACAAAAGCCTATCAAATGAATAAAGGAAAATTAAAATAGAAAGTTCTCATTGATAACTTCAGCGGTTTTGCACACACAAACACACACACACAAAAATCCCTTTGGTGAAAAGGATGAACTTACATTGTTACGGATAAGTTTTGCTCATTGAGCAAATTTTAAAGTGTTTAGTGTTTCATGGCGCAGAAGTGGCGAAAAGGAAAGATGTATAAGGCGTTGTTTATGACAACCGTGAGTGCAAAATCTTATGACTCACGATTCTTGCAAACAAGAATTCAAATATGCGAGTGTCATTCCACGGTTTGAGCTAGAGTCGATTTCTAGGTGTTCAATGTCTCCCAACATTGTGTATGTTTTCCCACTTCATCTACATTCAAGAACTTTGCCCGTAAAAATATATTTTTTTAACTAAAAGCAAGAAAAAGGCGCCTAAAGCAGCAGATGAAGCCAAAAATGACAAAAAACAACAAAAGCGGTTAATTTGGCACGAGGCCTCGAGAGCTAGACGAGTGCATGCAGACCGTTCAAAACAAAACACGAAAAGCCATACTAAAAGGCGAAAATTGTGGTGTGCTAATCAACAATGGAAAAATCATTTTTGAGTTTGATTCAATAGGCGGCGAGTAATGACACAATATTTTGAGCGTGCAAAACAAATGATATAAGTATTTACGTGAGTATGTCACTCAATAAGTCCGATTATGGTGTCTTACGTGAGTATATCACACCATAAGTAGTCTAATTGAATCGAAGTCGGTTATGGTGTCTTACGTTTGTATGTCACTCAATAAGTCCGTTTAGGATGTATTACGTGAGTTTGTCACTCAATAAGTCCGGTTAGGATGTCTTACGTGAGTATATCACACCATAAGTAGTCCTAATTGAATCAGAAGTCCGGTTAGGGTGTCTTACGCATAACCGGACTTCTGATTCAATTAGGAGTACTTATGGTATGACATACTCACGTAAGACACCCTAACCGGACTTCTGATTCAATTAGGACTACGTATGGTGTGATATACTCACGTAAGACACCCTAACCGGACTTATTGAGTGACATACTCACGTAATACATCCTAAACTGACTTATTGAGTGACATACACACGTAAGACACCATAACCGGACTTCTGATTCAATTAAGACTACTTATGGTGTGATATACTCACGTAAGACATCCTAACCGGACTTATTGAGTGACATACTCACGTAATACATCCTAAACGAACTTATTGAGTGACATACACACGTAAGACACCATAACCGGACTTCTGATTCAATTAGGACTACTTATGGTGTGATATACTCACGTAAGACACCCTAACGGATTTATTGAGTGACATACTAACGTAATACATCCTAAACAGACTTATTGAGTGACATGCACACGTAAGACACCATAACCGGACTTCTGATTCAATTAGGACTACTTATGGTGTGATATACTCACGTAAGACACCCTAACCGGACTTCTGTTTCAATTAGGACTACTTATGGTGTGATATACTCACGTAAGACACCATAACCGGACTTCTGATTCAATTAGGACTACTTATGGTCTGAGGGATCTTAAATAGTAGGGTAAAGTCTCAAAAGATAATTACTGACGTCGGGTCAGGTCAACATAAGTCAACCCGAGTCCGTTCGGGTTGGACAATGTGTCGGGTCAATACGTCGGATAATTATTGCATTTAATTTAATTTAGATTGCATTTACATTTTCCATCAATTGATTGGTCAATGGAAACACTAAACACTTTAAAATTTAATTTAATTTAATTTGAAAGTGATCGAGCAACATTTTGACGTTTGAGAAGAGACAATTCCTCCTATTTGCCAATTGCCACAAATGTTAGCACCTAAGGTATTTGGTATACCCTTATAGCTTATCATAGATGTACACTGACCTTAAGAAGTTGTATTTGATTCTTTAATGTAAGGACATCTCGGAAGAGTCTTCATTGACAAAAGCCTATCAAATGAATAAAGGAAAATTAAAATAGAAAGTTCTCGTTGATAACTTCAGCGGTTTTGCACACACACACACACACAAAAAAATCCTTTGGTGAAAAGGATGAACTTACATTGTTACGGATAAGTTTTGCTCTCATTGAGCAAATTTTAAAGTGTTTAGTGTTTCCTTGGCGGAGAAGTGGCGAAAGGAAAGATGTATAAGGCGTTGTTTATGACAACCGTGAGTGCAAAATCTTACGACTCTGACGATTCTTGCAAACAAGAATTCAAATATGCAGTGTCATTCCACGGTTTGATCTAGAGTCGATTTCTAAATTGTTCAATGTCTCCCAACATTGTGTATGTTTTCCCACTTCTGTCTACATTCAAGAACTTTGCCCGTAAAAATATATTTTGTAACTAAAAGCAAGAAAAGGCGCTAAAGCAGCAGATGAAGCCAAAAATGACATAAAACAACAAAAGCGGTTAATTTGGCACATGAGGCCTCGAGCTTGACGATGCATGAGACCGTTCAAAACAAAACACGAAATGCCATACTAAAGAGCGAAAATTGTGGTGTGCTAATCAACAATGGAAATCCTTTTTGAGTTTGATTCAATAGGCGTGAGTAATGACACAATATTTTGGCGTGCAAAACAAATGATATAAGTATTTACGTGAGTATGTCACTCAATAAGTCCGATTATGGTGTCTTACGTGAGTGTATCACACCATAAGTAGTCCAAATTGAATCAGAAGTCCGGTTATGGTGTCTTACGTTTGTATGTCACTCAATAAGTCCGTTTAGGATGTATTACGTGAGTTTGTCACTCAATAAAGTGCGGTTAGGATGTCTTGCACGTGAGTATATCACACCATAAGTAGTCTAATTGAATCGGAAGTCCGGTTAGGGTGTCTTACGCATAACCGGACTTCTGATTCAATTAGGACTACTTATGGTATGATATACTCACGTAAGACACCCTAACCAGACTTCTGATTCAATTAGGACTACTTATGGTGTGATATACTCACGTAAGACACCCTAACCGGACTTATTGAGTGACATACTCACGTAATACATCCTAAACTGACTTATTGAGTGACATACACACGTAAGACACCATAACCGGACTTCTGATTCAATTAAGACTACTTATGGTGTGATATACTCACGTAAGACATCCTAACCGGACTTATTGAGTGACATACTCACGTAATACATCCTAAACGAACTTATTGAGTGACATACACACGTAAGACACCATAACCGGACTTCTGATTCAATTAGGACTACTTATGGTGTGATATACTCACGTAAGACACCCTAACTGGATTTATTGAGTGACATACTCACGTAATACATCCTAAACGGACTTATTGAGTGACATGCACACGTAAGACACCATAACCGGACTTCTGATTCAATTAGGACTACTTATGGTGTGATATACTCACGTAAGACACCATAACCGGACTTCTGATTCAATTAGGACTACTTATGGTGTGATATATATATATATATATATATATATATATATATATATCTATCTATATATATATCTATCTATCTATCTAATTTCTTTTCATTTTTCTTGTTTTGTTTTATTTGTAGTATAAATATATATATAGATATATACGTATATCTATATATCTATATTAGTATCTATATTTATGTATCTATATATATATCTATAGATCTATATACATATATATTTATATATATACTTATATACTTATATATATATGTATAAAAAAAATAATACCGTAGTATTGTTGTAATGCTCGGGAAATTATCGAAAGATTGTTGTTGTTGAAGTCATAAGCTGCGGAGAATACGGTCTCGAATCAACGGTTGTAATCTGAAATGATTTCAAGCAATCATACGATGATGAGAGGCTAAAGCACGTTGGAACAAGCTCTGTGAAACCGATTCTTAGCAACATCTCGATTTCGACTTTCGGATTGTCTTGTTGTTTCTTCTAAAAAGTAGCTCGAAGACATGGATCAGTTGATTGGTGAGTATTGCTCTATGATAAGTTATGATGATCTACCAATCAAGAGGAGTGACCCTGGGAAATTTGTGCTCACATTGTTGATGGGAGGCTTAGTCTTTCCAAATTCTTTATGTGACCTAGGTGCATCCATAAGTCTGATGACATTGTCTATCTCAGAAATGACTTGGTTTGAATGACCTTTTAGAACCCACAACCATGAACCTTCAATTATTGATAGATCTTCCAAGAAAGCTCTTTGGGATATTAAAGGATGTTCTAGTTCAAATTGATAGATTCACTTTCCCAGTTGGTAGTACGTCCTGAACTTTGGGAAGGATGAGAATGCTCCTTTGATCTTTGGGAAGACCGTTTCTTTCTACTGACCAGAGCCCTCATTGGCTGTGATGGTGGCCAAGTGACCATCTGAGTTGGTGATCGGGAGGTGAGCTATAGTGTCTCCAAAGCTATTCGAGAGACCCTACGATTATCCAAGCGGCTTCTCTATAGAATATATATCGATGATTTTAATGATTACATGGAAAAACAAGTCATGGCTTTAAGTAGACCCGGTTCATCCGATCCATGAATCGGCCAAATTAAAGTGATCGAGCAACATTTTGGCGTCACCTATTTGCCGTCAAACTTTAAGGTACGTATACCCTTATTGTAACACACCGGTTTCCGATCGCGTCACCGAAAGCGTACTCACACATCGCGGCGATAGTACTCAACATTCCACAGCAGAAGAAAAAAATAAACATCCACCATTCATTATTAAAAGGGTCAAGGTAATTACAATTTCTTGAAAGAAAATGAAAATATGTGGAAGCGTCAATAAAATCTTAAAGTGCGGAAATCGGTAAAGTGGAAAAGTAAGGCGGCGACTACGTGGCTCGATACCCCGCGGCGCCCCGCAATCATCAAACATCCAAGAAAAATACCGCTAAGAAATGCTCCCCATAAATGGATCATAGCGAGGGTTAAACAAAAGTAAAACCGTCAACTATGAAGTTGAGTAAGAATAAATCTAATATCGTAGAGCGAAAGTTAACGACAATTTAAGGAAACTCTCTCTACAGGCATCAACCATCACATAACAAATCGACCAAGCGATAAGCGTCGACCGTTCCATAGAAGATATGAAACACCACCATCCATCATACAAAGGTCCCGAATGTGCACATTCTAAGGGTCATCAATGGTACCATTATTAAAATGGTCCACACGTCTTTGGGGTGCAAGGATTTCCTCTCCGGGTTATCGGATTCGGAGATACCTATCCGGCCCAACATTACATCACATGCAACTCCCCAAATCGGAAGGTCATTAAAGTCGTAAGGCAATTCCACTCCCGGATACCCGGCCGGTAGCTACCCTATCCGGGCCCAACCACTCTGGGTCTCTGAACATTCAATGCCTCAAAAATCAGGTTCCCACAATGATAACACCATCAAAACCCAACTCACAAAGCATGTTAATAAGATTTAACAATAACTAACACAGAAATAAGGACACTTAAAATTTGGGCGCCCGTTTAAAAGGTTGGGCGCCCGTTTGGATAACGAGCGCTCGTCCAAAAACTTCGGACGTCGCGTCCGAGTTGACTGTTACATCACGAATCCAGTTTTACACTGGGCGCCCGTCCATTATGCTTGGGCGCCCGTCCACTAAAGTAAATTACATCACCATATCAAAAGCGACCGCCAGGCGCCCGTCCGAGGTAACCAGACGCCCGTCGGCTGAAACTCAAAGCGGGCGCCCGTCCACACGGATCAGGCGCCCGTCCGACCTGGGTTTCAATCAAAACCTAAAACCCTCAACACGATTTCCAAAAGCGTTTCCAAACCAAAACCAGCAAAACAACACGACCAAAACACAGAATTTCTTCATCTAAAGTACAATAACATCCATGGACTTTAAACCAAAGCAAGACACACTACTATGGATGTTTAGCATCCCAAAACACTCTTTCAAACATAACCTATACCAAGTTTAAATTTCCAGCCCCAAAATATTATCTAACTCATGGCGAACAAGCGTAAGCGCAATCCATAGAAATATTCTTACGGTAATATTGTACTCCTTGAAAGCCTTTGCTAACAAGTTAGAATCGTTCCTCTATAGAAACACTGAATCTATAAAGAAAGAAAAAAAGCGATGATCACTACACAATTCAAGCGAATCACAAAGGTGATCCCAAGGTTGAAACCACCTCCCCATGCGCATCAATGGGTCGGCCATGGCCTTTGGCGGCCGATCGTTGTCTTTCGAATTGTGGGGACGAAGAAAATTAACGATGCTTACCAGCGGCGGCGGCGGCGGCAGAATTCTTCAACACCAAGAAGAAGTTTTACTCTCCCTCTCCCTCACAAGAACTCGGCGGCAAGGGGTGGGGGTCTTAGGGTTTCACTTTTTTTTTTGGAGAAATAAGGAAGGAAAAGAAGAATAAAAGAAAACCCCTTTTTAATTGCCCTTTTAATTGCACAAAATAATTAAAATCCTTTTTAATTATTGACTAATCCTTCCATTTAATTAAAAAAGTCACATAATTTCCAAAATAATTTAATCTCATACTAATTAATTAGGAAGTCAAAATTTCGGGATATTACATCCTCCCCCCCTTAAGACAAAACTTCGTCCTCGAAGTTCGGGTTAAATACGGACGTTGTTCCACCCCCTTAAAAAAAACAGCCTTCGTCCCGAAGGTAAGAAAAGGATTCCACGTACAAGGTTGAAAATTGACTTACCTTAAGAGAACAAATGCGGTACTTACATCGCGCATAGCACCTCGACCTCCCGTATCGCCTCCTCGGTGGCATGGTTGAACCATAAGACCTTGGCGATGCTAACCTCCGTCCCCTTGTTTTCCGTACCTTAGTATCTAATATACGCACGGTACCTCCTCGTAAGTCAGGGTGATCTAGCTCAACTACCTCCGGTTCAATCACGTGAGAAGGATCACTCACGTACTTGCTTGATTGAGATACATGGAACACGTTATGCACCTTATCCAACGCCCGGTGGCAAGGCTGGTCGATATGCTACTTCACCTACAGCGGTCCAAGATCTCATAAGGCCCCACGTGCTTGGGACTCAACTTCCACTTTCTTGCCAAAGCATTACTCCTTTGGTTGGTGATACTCGTAGTAGTACCTTATCGCCCCCTGGCGAACTCAATATCCAGCGGCGTAAGTGCATAACTCTTGTCTATCTTGGCAGCCCTCATCTTTTCTCGGATTATGCATGCACCTTGGCCGTATCTTGATCATCTGTGGTCCCAAAATCTTTGCCTCGGACGAATCGTCCCAACAAACCGGACTCTTGCACTTCCTACCATAAAGTGCCTCAAAGGTGCCATCTTAATCTTTGGCATGGTATTTGTTGTTGTATGAAAATTCGATTAGATCGAGCTTTTCCTCCCAAGAGCCTTGGAATTCTAATACACATGCCCTCGGCATGTCTTCCAACGTTGTATGGTCCTCTCTCCGTCGACCATCGGTAGCGAGGGTGAAAAGTTTGTACTCATTCGTGATTCCGTCCCCAAGGCTGCTGTAGTTCTTGCCAAAACCGAGATATAAATCTCGCATCTCTATCGACACAATCTTTGTTGGGTATACCATGTAGTCTCACAATATTTCTCCGGTATGCCATAGCCAACTCCGTCTTACTCAAGTGTCTTTCATCGGAATGAAGTGCGCCGCTTTAGTCGATCTATCCACAGCGACCCAAATCATATTATTCCCTTTTGGGCTCCTCGGTAATCCGCATACAAAATCCATGGAGATGGAATCCCACTTCCAAACCGGCACTTCCAGCGGTGAAGCATACCTGCGGCCGTCGATGTTCGATCTTTACCTTACGACAAGTCAAGCGCCCGACACAAACTACTGCTACGCCAGCGTTTCATATTGGGCCACCAAAGGTTTTCTTGAGATCTTTATCTGAGTTTGTCTCCTCCCGGATGAGCGAATAAAGGCGTACTATGAGCTTCACTCAAAATCCGCCTCTTGAGTTCCTCGTCAATTGGTGGTACACACCACCGACCCTTGAACGAGCGCCACCATCCTCGTGTAAAGTAAAATCAAGCTGCTTTGCATCTGTACCAATCTTAGCCCTCTTTGCCTCGATTACCTTATCACCCGCTTGTCTCACCCGGATTTCATCATACAATTCGGGTTGCAAGGCGAAGTCCTCTTATCTCCACCTTTACGGATGACACATATATCCATACGGTCTAACTCTTCTCGCAACCTCATCTGCGACGACTCTCACACAAGGAATGAATCGACTTCCGACTCAAGGCATCCGCCACTACATTGGCCTTCCGCCCGTGGTATTGAATTTCCATGTCGTAATCTTTAATCAACTCCAACCAGCGCCTCGGCGCATATTGAGCTCATACGTGTAAATATGTACTTGAGACTCTTGTGATCTGAAAACACCTTAAAGGTTATCCCATCTGAGATAGTGCCGCCAAATCTTTAATCGAAGACCACATTTGCCAACTCAAGTCATGAGTTGGATAGTTACTCTCATCACGGTTTGAGTTGTCTCGATGCATACGCAATCACTCGCCTCCGTTGCATCGATCGCACCCAGGCCATTCTTTGGCGCGTCCGTATAAACCTCAATGTCCTCATTACCCTCGGGTAATGCTAAGATAAGGCGTAGTCAACCGTACCTTAAGCGGTTGGAGCGCCTCCTCACATTTTCATCCACTTAAACCGGTTTTCTTTCTTCATCAAAGCGGTCATCGGCCTAGCAATCTTGGAGAAGTCTTTTACAAACCTTGGTAATATCCGCCAAACCAAGAAGCTTGAATTTGCAACATTCTTAGGGGTTGGCCATTTTATCTTGCCTCTATTTTGCTCGGGTCAGCGGATACACCGTCTTCGAAACAACATGCCCCAAGAATGCCACTCGTTCAACGAATTCACATTTGGATAGTTTAGCGTACAATTGTTTTCTCGTAGAATCTGCGGCCACGAGCCTCGGATGTTCGGCATGTTCTTCCTTAGTCTTAGAGTAGACCAGGATGTCGTCAATAAACACTACTACAAAGCCCGGTCCAAATAGGGCTGAATACCGGTTCATCAAATCCATGAAAGCTTTGGTGCGTTGAGTGATCCGAAAGGCATAACCGTAAATTCGTAGTGTCCGTGCACAGTGCGAAATGCGGTCTTTGGAATATCCGCATCTGCTACCCCCTGGTGGTGGTACCACGATCGCAAATCAATCTTGAGAAAATACACGCCCCGTAGTTGATCGAACAAGTCATCGATCCTCGGTAATGGATACTTGTTCTTCTTCTTTGTGGCGTTGTTCGATTCCGGTAATCAATACACGGCCGCATACTACCATCCTTCTTCTTCACAAATAGTACCGGTGCTCCCCACGGGGACACACTCGGTCGGATGTACCCTTACCGAGAAGTTCTTCCAATTGTATTTTCAACTCTGCTAGTTCCTTGGCGCGCCATACGGTAGGGTGCTTTCGATATTAGTCGGTCCGGGCACCAACTCTATCGCAAACTCTACCTCTCTCTGGGGAGGCATACTCGGTATCTCATCGAATCGTCCTCAAACTCACGAACTACATCAATGTCCGTTAGTTTAGGATCCCGATGCTTACATCATGTACATGACACATAAATAACGGGTACCCTTTCTTTATGAAGGATTTCAAGGCCACTACCGAAATAATTTTCACCACAGGTTTATCCACAAATCCCTTGTGGGAGACTCGCACCCCTTTAGGGCCTCTTAAAGTCACCTTCTTACGCTCACAATCAATTTTGGCTTTATGTCGGTTCGGCCAATCCATACCCAAAATAGCGTCGAAATTCTCAAGAGGAACTCGATCAAGTCAACCCGACAAGTTGACTCCCATAATTACTAACGGTACATCTCTATGTAACTTAGAACACGGTACTAGCTCTCTGGCGGTTGCATGAATTCACGGTCAATCACCTCAAAATTAGCTAGACCCAACTTGAAACATCTGAACTTACTCACGAAGGAACACGATGCACCCGAATCGAAAAGCACATAAGATAAAAGTGAGTTAACTAGAAAATTACCCGTCACTACGTGGTTGCTCTGCTCGACCTCCTCTCGCCCACGACAAATAGTTTCCCGGTCTGTTTCCCTCCAACTCCACTGGCTGTCTTTGGCGACCACGATGGTCGGTTTTATCCCCACCGGTGGTCGTAGGTGTACCCCCCTTGTCGGCTCACGGCGGGGAGTACCACTCTGCTGCTTTGGTTATTCTATTACCATTCCTGTGTTACCCTTGGAGTCCGACCATGTTGCTCCTGCATCCGATCTTTGCCCTGGCGGTGTTGGAGCCGTAAAACACTCAAAGCTATGCGTGTCCGAACTTTCCGCGGCCGTGACCTTTGGACTGTGCACTGAACAATCTGTACACAGGTGATTTCTCGACACCTCTTGCGGTGATAACCGTGGCCGACTAGACCCACGAGAGTTACTCCTCGTTGATGACCCCCTTGCCCCCTATTAAGCGAGAACTTCCGAGAAAGATTGTCGCCTTTGGGTGATTTCCAAAATTACTCCGCCACCTGCTGCCTGATTGTCCTCAGAGACACTCTTCCTCTTATTATTGGTAGCATATCTTTGCCTTAACTTCCTTCGAATCCTCTCAATATTGCATGCTACCTCACACATCTCCTTTAAGCTCGTGAAGCCCTACTTGCCCCCCATCGATCTCGGATCGCCAAATCTAAATCTTGTTCGAACTTCACCATCTTAGCCTCTTGATCGGCACTGGCTCGGATGCATAGACCGCCAAATCAACAAACTTTTCGTAATATTCTTGGACCGTCATATCCCGCAGCCGGAGATTGTCGAACTCCACTCGCAACTCTTTCCTTTTTGATTGAGGGGAAGAATTCACGCCGTAACTCTTGTTTAAACTCAGTCAGTTCGGTGGTACCACCACCGACTCCCCTGCTCGTTTCGATCTGAGCCAACCTATCCTTGTTGGCACCCCACCACAAATCGGCTCTGTCAACCAAGTAGAAAGCGGCAGTGACTTTCGGTTCCCTCTGGACAACCCAGTGGCGAAGATCTTCTCGAACTCTACAATCCACACGCTCAGAGACCCTTAGGGTCTCCCTTACCGTCGTCTTGACTAGGCCTTTGTTGGCTCACAGCCCTGGTCATGCCGGTGGATGACCACGAGCGGTCTTCCGTCAACTTGTTAACGCTTGAATCGGATCTTGATTCATCTTGACCAATGATCAATCGGTGATCTCTCTCGTTTCCATTCTAGGAGGCATAGCTAAAACTACAAAAGTAAACAATCATATATTCGATTTATCGCCTATATCATGCCACAGAATATTTCACATATACTAACACTTCTTGTCCAAAATAAATTGCAACATGCGACCACATTTCCACATACATCGAATTCACCGTACCTTCCCTACATAGAGCTCGATACCTACCCCACACATCCTCATTTTGTGCTCATTTTAGTGAATTTATTCTTAAGGTTCATTTTAGGTGGTGGTCACGGAGTCGAGCGTCTCGATACCACTTTGTAACACCCGGTTTCCGATCCGTCGGCCGCGGAATTGGTCACGAAGCGTCACTTCACGACACCACGATCGCGGCGGTAGTACTCAACATTCCACAACGAAGAAGAAAAAATAAACATCCACCATTCATTATTAAAAGGGTCAAGGTAATTACAATTTCTTGAAAGAAAATGAAAATATGTGGAAAGCGTCAATAAAATCTTAAAGTGCGGAAATCGATAAAGTGGAAAAGTAAGGCGGCGACTACGTGGCTCGATACCCCATGGCGCCCCCGCAATCATCAAACATCCAAGAAAAATACACCGCTAAGAATGCTCCCCATAAATGGATCATAGCGAGGGTTAAACAAAAGTAAAACCGTCAACTATGAAGTTGAGTAAGAATAAATCTAATATCGTAGAGCGAAAGTTAACGACAATTTAAGGAAACTTCTCTACAGGCATCAACCATCACATAACAAATCGACCAAGCGATAAGCGTCGACCGTTCCATAGAAGATATGAAACACCACCATCCATCATATACAAAGGTCCCGAATGTGCACATTCTAAGGGTCATCAATGGTACCATTATTAAAATGGTCCACACGTCTTTGAGGTGCAAGGATTTCCTCTCCGGGTTATCGGATTCGGAGATACCCTATCCGGCCCAACATTACATCACATGCGCAACTCCCCAAATACGGAAGGTCATTAAAGTCGTAAGGCAATTCCACTCCCGGATACCCGGCCGGTAGCTACCCTATCCGGGCCCAACCACTACTGGTCTCTGAACATTCAATGCCTCAAAAAATCAGGTTCCACAATGATAACACCATCAAAACCCAACTCACAAAGCATGTTAATAAGATTTAACAATAACTAACACGAAATAAGGACACTTAAAATTTGGGCGCCCGTTTAAAGGTTGGGCGCCCGTTTGGATAACGAGCGCTCGTCCAAAAGCTTCGGACGTGCGTCGAGTTGACTGTTACATCACGAATCCAGTTTTACACTGGGCGCCCGTCCATTATGCTTGGGCGCCCGTCCACTAAAGTAAATTACATCACAGTATCAAAAGCGACCGCCAGGCGCCCGTCGAGGTAACCAGGCGCCCGTCGAAGCTGAAACTCAAAGCGGGCGCCCGTCCCACGAATCGAGGCGCCCGTCCGATCACTGGGTTTCAATCAAAACCTAAAACCCTCAACACGATTTCCAAAGCGTTTCCAAACCAAAAACCGACAAAACAACACGACAAAACACGAAATTTCTTCATCTAAGAGTACAATAACATCCATGGACTTTAAACCAAAGCAAGACACACTACTATGGATGTTTAGCATCCCAAAACACTCTTTCAAACATAACCTATACCAAGTTTAAATTTCCAGCCCCAAAATATTATCTAACTCATGGCGAACAAGCGTAAGCGCGATCCATAGAAATATTCTTACGGTAATATTGTACTCCTTGAAAGCCTTTGCTAACAAGTTAGAATCGTTCCTCTATGAAACACTGAATCTATAAAAGAAAGAAAAGAAAAGCGATGATCACTACACAATTCAAGCGAATCACAAAGGTGATCCCGAGGTTGAAACCACCTCCCCAATGCGCATCAATGGGTGGGCGGCCATGGCCTTTGGCGGCCGATCGTTGTCTTTCGAATTGTAGGAGACGAAGAAAATTAACGATGCTTACCAGCGGCGGCGGCAGCGGCAGCGAATTCTTCAACACCAAGAAGAAGTTTTACTCTCCTCTCCTCACAAGAACTTCGGCGGCAGGGGTGGGGGTCTTAGGAGTTTCATTTTTTTTTGGAGAAATAAGGAAGGAAAAGAAGAATAAAGAAAACCCCTTTTTAATTGCCCTTTTAATTGCACAAAATAATTAAAATCCTTTTTAATTATTAACTAAAGGAAAAATCCTTCCATTTAATTAAAAAAAAATCACATAATTTCCAAAATAATTTAATCTCATACTAATTAATTAGGAAGTCAAAATTTGGGATATTACACGATTATGGTGTCTTACGTGAGTATATCACATTCATAAGTAGTCTAATTGAATCAAGAGAAGTCCGGTTATGGTGTCTTACGTTTGTATGTCACTCAATAAGTCCGTTTAGGATGTATTACGTGAGTTTGTCACTCAATAACTCGGTTAGGATGTCTTACGTGAGTATATCACACCATAAGTAGTCTAATTGAATCGAAGTCCGGTTAGGGTGTCTTACAATATAACCGATGTATTACGATTCAATCAGACTACTTATGGAATGATATACTCACGTAAAACACCCTAACGGACTTGATTCAATTAGGACTACTTATGGTGTGATATACTCACGTAAGACACCCTAACCGGACTTATTGAGTGACATACTCACGTAATACATCCTAAACTGACTTATTGAGTGACATACACACGTAAGACACCATAACCGGACTTCTGATTCAATTAAGACTACTTATGGTGTGATATACTCACGTAAGACATCCTAACCGGACTTATTGAGTGACATACTCACGTGATACCTCCTAAACGAACTTATTGAGTGACATACACACGTAAGACACCATAACCGGACTTCTGATTCAATTAGGACTACTTATGGTGTGATATACTCACGTAAGACACCCTAACCGGATTTATTGAGTGACATACTCACGTAATACATCCTAAACGGACTTATTGAGTGACATGCACACGTAAACACCATAACCGGACTTCTGATTCAATTAGGACTACTTATGGTGTGATATACTCACGTAAGACACCATAACCGGACTTCTGATTCAATTAGGACTACTTATGGTCTGAGGGATCTTAAATAGTAGGGTAAAGTCTCAAAAGATAATTCCTGACGTCGGGTCAGGTCAACATAAGTCAACCCGAGTCCGTTCGGGTTGGACAATGTGTCGGGTCAATGCGTCGGATAATTATTGCATTTAATTTAATTTAGATTGCATTTACATTTTCCATTAATTGATTGGTCAATGGGTTGGGTTAACACAAATTCAGGTCGGTTCATTGGATGGGAAAATCACCAAATTTGATGATTAATGAATTATCAGCTCTTTTTCTATTACAATAGTAGATATTTGATGATTATAGTCGATATTTGATGATTATTTTAAAAAGAGAAACGTAAACCCTAAACACTCAAATAAAATCCTGTTGAAATACATAACCATATGTGGGGACATGGGTGTCTCAGTAGTGGTTTAAGCTATCTGTACGTCCAGACACCCGTGTTTCTAAGTTGAGTTAGTAGCTAAACATGTTTTTTATTAGGGTTTTATGTTTACGTTTCTTCTTTTAAAAAAACATCAAATATCAAGTATTGTAATTGAAAATTTATTAGTCAGTTTCGAAACACAAATTTTAATTGATTCTTCGTTATAGGGTGGGGTCGGTCAACGTGTCGGGTCGAGACATGTTCGGGTCTATGAATAAATGAGGATGGAGATGGGGCTGAGGGATCTTAAATAGTAGGGTAAATTTTAGTTATATTATGCAAGAATCATACTCAATTAGCACATAAGAACGTGTGTTGATCGTCGATTGACTCGTATATGTACAAACAACGACCTAAAAGAAAAAATATCAGGTGATAAGGGAAAAATTCACCATTATTTTTATAACTTTTTAACCCGTTTCTGATATCATTTCGAGTATTTTTATATCAGTTCGAGTCATTAATTCCTTTGTTTCATCTAAATATGTTAGTAGTAGTTATTATATAAAATATCGTATTTTTAGCGTGTTTTATAGTTTTGTACCGGTTTAGATGGCTTGGTGTGTCGTATCAGATTTCGTTTGGTATTTTGGTGGTTCATTGCGGGATCATAAGTGGACCAAAATCCTACATAACGACATGTTTTGAGCCTTAAAGGAGGTATGTTAAGGTTAGAAGAAGGTGTCATGAACTTACGAGTTCAAGCGGAGCAAATTTTCCTAAGTACTTAAACCGTAATTTATTTTCGTTGGAGATTTGACCCAGCTTAGAGGCATTTTCAGGGGATGACTTCTTAATGAAAGTTGTAGATCTTCATATAAGTTTTCCAACGCACTTTGAATCATGTCAATTGGAGTTCTACAACTCAAGTTATGGTCAAGTGGCTAATCGATTCGTATCGATAAAATGTCAGTAAAGCGATTGGCGTAATGAAATGGCTCATCAAAGCGACATTTTCGAAGAAGTTTCCTTAATAAAAGTTGTATATCTTCAAGAAAGCTTTCCAATGGATTTTGAATCAAGTCAATCGGACTTGCAACTCAAATGGTGGTCAGTAATTGGCTAATTGATTGATTTAAGTAAAAATGTCGCAAAGCGCTCGGAGGAACACGAGGTACTCAAGAAGGCGTTTTCTGAAGAAGTGTCCTTCATGAAAGTTGTAGAGTTTCTCGAGACCGTAATTTTGGCATTTCGTTTGTAATTTTTGGAGGTCTACAACTCAAGATATGAATTTTAGAAGTTTTAATCCAATATATATCAAATCATCAGAAGATTTGGATAGAATCGATTAGGATTTGCAATGATTACACCGGATCGATCCTACTCTTTCTAGGATCGATCCGGAATTGCAAAATAGTCTATAAATAGACTCAATTGTATCAGGATTAATGCCCTTGGTTTTCGGCCAATTTTCTTTCTTCTTGTTCTTATTTTATTTTTTTGGTTGTAGTATATATATATACTAGTAGGAAAACCCGTGCAATGCACGGAAAAAAGAATACTTGAAAATTAGTAGGATAAGAAAATTACAACACATGGTAACAAAAATGATACGTTGAAAATTGAAATATCAAATTCCATAAGTTGCGGCCATTAAAAAGTGGAACATTGAATAACTACTACTTCCTCTAAAAAAAACTACTACTACTTAAATAATTTCAGCTACTTTAAACTCCTCGTTGGTCGCTACCGCATCTCCGTAGAGATTGAGAAAACATGACTTGTTCATGAAATTCCAAGTGTCTATAAAATAAAATTAACATCAGAAGCAAAGCAACATTAATCAAAATGATCCTGTTAGTAGAAAGATCAATCATTGAAAATGAAAGAAAAACAATGAAATCCATGTAATTCTAGAAAAGGAAAATACATCTTACAGACCAGACGCTAGGTTTGAGGACCACCGCCATTTACTGCATTATATATACCGACCCTTTACTCCACCATATCCCTATATACAACACTTATACCTTCAAGGCATCCATCGGAGAATCGTCCATCAGCGACATTGAACATAGAAGAACACTGTACAACATAAGAAAAAAGACCATGAAACCCTACAACATACGGGAAAAAAAAAAGAATACCATGGAATCCTATAATCGATCGATAGTGTTGTAGCTTTCTAAAAATGATCATAATAAATTAACAATGTGCTCGAAACAAAATATGATACCTTGAAGAAGGAGAAAATTTACAAAATCTGCTTGAAAACAAACAACCTAAGGATCGGTCCTTCCCTTCATTGTCCTTCATAATCGTCGGTCCTCCATATCATGTCTTGAAAGGATGCAGCAAAATCAAATGGGTGAATCATTAAGAAGGCGCTAAAGCGTGTCGAGTAAAGAAATAATTTGCAGCAGGAGTTGAGGATTCTTAGCACCTAGCAGGACATGATTGTTACTTGCTATCCATCAACTTATGTGCTGCTTGAACATCATGAAGATCAAATGTCTTGCAAATCATTGGTTCAATATCACCATTTGCAATCGCTGGCCAAATTTTCTTCTCACAAAACTCCAGCAGCTATTCTATTTTTCTCTTTGGAAAGAGTCTGAATGAAATACGAAGCTGAAACGGTGGAAAAAATGAGGCAAGAAGTTACAGAATCAGGCAAATGACTAAACTTGAGTGGAAAAAATACTTACCCCTTCCCTTTAATTGTCCATCCTAATTTTCTTCAGGGCCACAATTTCACCTGTTTTGATTTCTCTAGCCATGTAAACTTGGCTGCAAAAAACATGAGTTGGAAAGAGTCAAGAGCCGGTATGACAACACTAACTTTAGAAATTAAACAAAACATTAGATTTCATAAAAAAATTCTTTTGACAGCTTTCTTTTGAGGCAACCACAAACTAATTTACTTGATTCCTCATTAAAACAACTAATCTTTGAGCCAAATGAGCAAAATGTTGGCAAGAAAACCATAATTATACACATCAAAACAGCAATGTACAATCATTTGAACCAAATATAAGCCTGGACGGTAGCATAAGTAATTTAATCAATCGATAAATTAATCAAAATCAATACAAATGCTAAATGAAAAAGATTGAGCAAAAGCACGAACCCATAAGTTCCTTCGCTAATCTGCTCCAATTTCTCAAATCAATCAACAATTCTCGAACCCCAGGTGGGCAATTCAGTAACATTGAGCTTGTTTGGGGCTGCTATCGCCATAAAATCCCCACCAACAAAATCAAATCAATCTTAAACCCCTCCCTTCCTGTTTCCCTGCAATTCCCAGCTGAAAAAGCCCCATTTTTTTAGCCAAAATGACTATAAATAGCAAGTATATTAGCTTAATAAAGAGATAAACACTACCTTTGGTGTTACTTCCAAAGCACAAAAATAAATTATGCTGCGGAATCTCCAAAATTAGGTCAAACGTAATAAATAAACAGCTCAATTGCTGCGAGTTGTAGTGTTGTGATTTCGGAAACAGCTGGTGATGATACAGTTCACCGGGCGACCTCGATCGCTGTAACAACTGCTCTTCCGACAACAGAGCAACGGCACGAACGGACAATGGAGAATCGTGATGAAGGGTTTGACACCCGGAAATTCTCTGTAAAACACAAATTTGATACAATTAACTATAATACAATGTATCACCTTATCAACACTGAAACACCAATGGAAAAAAAGAAAACAATCTTAGCAATATCAAATTTGTCAGGAGATGAAGTCCGCATCATTTTATATAACTAAAAATGCTGAATCTCAAGTAAAAAAACTAATTTTGTAAATAAAAAAAAACCAAAAAGAAACAAAACATTTCACCTAAATATATTTTCTTTGTTTGAAGATGCAATATATTTCTTTGTTTGAAGATGCTTCTTGCTCTGCTGGCACCTGTTTCCCATCTTCCTTTGTTTTCCAAATCGCAGTTTTCTCTTTCAATTCTTTCAGATCATCAGCCACCTGTAATATTCCTCCAAATCACAAAACAACCAAATCGGATTCAAACACCTAATTAAGCAGTACTCAAATTCAATTTCCCCAATTACAAAACCGGATCTTGTAAATTTTCAACATCAAATTCAAAATCAATTTAGAGCAATTAGCAAAGTGTCGAATATAGATTATTACCTTTTGAACAGCAACCTTGAAGCAAGCCTTGTGTTCCGCCATCGGTCTCTGGAAGAAACCTTAAAACTTTCGAATTAGAGGAGATATCGGAGAAGATGGTTTGTGTCCACTTAAAGTGTCGAATTGGAGGAGGACGGGGGAGATCATGCGTGAGTTTATTTTGAACGTGGGGGAGAAAATGGGAGGCTGCGGCATGTTTTGTTGGGGCCAGGGGAGGGGAGGTGCAGTAAACGTTCATGTTGCAGTTGAATTTCCGGGTTTGGGGCGGGTAATTAGAGTTAAAAGGGTCAATTGGTAGTTATTTACTCTAAAATATAATATAAGATATATATATATATATATATATATATATATATATATATATATATCTATCTAATTTCTTTTCATTTTCTTGTTTTGTTTTATTTGTAGTATAAATATATATATAGATATATACGTATATCTATATATCTATATTAATATCTATATTTATGTATCTATATATATATCAATAGATCTATATACATATATATTTATATATATACTTATATACTTATATATATATGTATATAAAAAAATAATACTAGTAGTATTGTTGTAATCTTTAGGAAATTATCGAAAGATCGTTGTTGTTGAAGTCATGCTTCATTTTTTGGAGAATACGGTCTCGAATCAACGAGTTGTAATCGAAATGATTTCAATCAATCATGATGATGATGAGAGGCTATGCTAAAGCGTTAGAACAATTTCTGTGAAACCGATTCTTGCAACATCTCGATTTCGACTTTCGGATTGTCTTGTTGTTTCTTCTAAAAAGAAGCTCGAAGACATGGATCAGTTGATTGGTGAGGATTGCTCTATGATAAGTTATGATGATCTACCAATCAAGAGGATTGTCTTGATTGTTTTCCCACTTCCTGTCTACATTCAAGAACTTTGCCCCGTAAAAATATATTTTTTTAACTAAAAGCAAGAAAAGGCGCCTAAAGCAACAGATGAAGCCAAAAATGACATAAAACAACAAAAGCGGTTAATTTGGCACGTAGGCCTCGAAATTTGGGCGATGCATGAGACCGTTCAAAACAAAAACTAAAAGCCATACTAAAAGGCGAAAATTGTGGTGTGCTAATCAACAATGGAAAAATCATTTTTGAGTTTGATTCAATAGGCGTGAGTAATGACACAATATTTTGGCGTGCAAAACAAATGATATAAGTATTTACGTGAGTATGTCACTCAATAAGTCCGATTATGGTGTCTTACGTGAGTATATCACACCATAAGTAGTCTAATTGAATCGAAGTCCGGTTATGGTGTCTTACATTTGTATGTCACTCAATAAGTCCGTTTAGGATGTATTACGTGAGTTTGTCACTCAATAAGTCGGTTAGGATGTCTTACGTGAGTATATCACACCGTAAGTAGTCTAATTGAATCGAAGTCCGGTTAGGGTGTCTTACGCATAACCGGACTTACGATTCAATCAGACTACTTATGGTATGATATACTCACGTAAAGACACCTAACCGGACTTCGATTCAATTAGGACTACTTATGGTGTGATATACTCACGTAAGGCGACCCTAACCGGACTTATTGAGTGACATACTCACGTAATACATCCTAAAGCGACTTATTGAGTGACATACACACGTAAGACACCATAACCGGACTTACGATTCAATTAAGACTACTTATGGTGTGATATACTCACGTAAGACATCCTAACGGACTTATTGAGTGACATACTCACGTAATACATCCTAAGCGAACTTATTGAGTGACATACACACGTAAGACACCATAACCGGACTTACGATTCAATTAGGACTACTTATGGTGTGATATACTCACGTAAGACACCCTAACGGATTTATTGGTGACATACTCACGTAATACATCCTAAAGCGGACTTATTGAGTGACATGCACACGTAAGACACCATAACCGGACTTCTGATTCAATTAGGACACGTAAGACACCCTAACCGGACTTCTGATTCAATTAGGACTACTTATGGTGTGATATACTCACGTAAGACACCATAACCGGACTTCTGATTCAATTAGGACTACTTATGGTCTGAGGGATCTTAAATAGTAGGGTAAAGTCTCAAAAGATAATTACTGACGTCGGGTCAGATCAACATAAGTCAACCCGAGTCCGTTCGGGTTGGACAATGTGTCGGGTCAATACGTCGGATAATTATTGCATTTAATTTAATTTAAATTGCATTTACATTTTCCATTAATTGATTGGTCAATGGAAACACTGAACACTTTAAAGTTTAATTTAATTTAATTTGAAAGTGATCGAGCAACATTTTGACGTTTGAGAAGAGACAATTCCTCCTATTTGCCAATTGCCACAAATGTTAGCACCTAAGGTATTTGGTATACCCTTATAGCTTATCATAGATGTACACTGACCTTAAGAAGTTGTATTTGATTCTTTAATGTAAGGACATCTCCAGAAGAGTCTTCATTGACAAAAGCCTATCAAATGAATAAAGAAAATTAAAATAGAAAGTTCTCGTTGATAACTTCAGCGGTTTTGCACACACACACACACACACAAAAAAATCCACTTTGGTGAAAGGATGAACTTACATTGTTACGGATAAGTTTTGCTCATTGAGCAAATTTTAAAGTGTTTAGTGTTTCCGCATGGAGTGGCGAAAAGGAAAGATGTATAAGGCGTTGTTTATGACAACCGTGAGTGCAAAATCTTACGACTCACGATTCTTGTATGCTCATATGATAGTACCTGCAGGAATATGATATTATCAAAAAAATCTATCTACAAACTTATCTTCTTAAAAATATTATTTTAGTAAACTACCGGTACGAACCGAAGTCACCTTCGGAACACAAAATAAAATAAAAAGGAAAAAAAATTGATCGAGTAAAATCGAACAATATAACGTTTTTATAAGATAATATGTCTATACGCTTTCCAAAATAAAAACATTATATAGACCTTTATATCATTTGTAAATTTGTTAACACTTCCATATATCAACCTTAACCGGTGTAATCAGGTTTTGAGCCATTTATTCGTTGTTATTTGGTGGTTCCGGTCAAGCATGTTTGGGTGTGTAGAATGTGTTGTCTCATTCGATGACTAGTAACATTGGGGATTCTATTGTTTTAAGTTAATAGTAACATCTGATCAGTTGATGTCGCTTTCGTCAAACCCTGGTTTTGGGTTATATTCTTGTAATGCTTGTATGGTAAATGGTGTTGCGATACTCCGACTGGTTTTGAGCTCTGAGTTTTGAGAGCTGAGTTTGAACAGCAGTCGGAGAACCTCAAAACATGGCGTTGCGATACTCCGACTGGTTTTGAGCTCTGCTTATTGCTGCTGTTCAAACTCAGCTCTGCTTATATTCCTGGCGGTCGAACTCGGCTCTCAAACTCACCAACAATCTTCTAAGTTTGATAAGCCACCGGGTAATTCGATGAGAAAGAGATCACGAGGCGAGAGGCGAATGAAACTATGAAAGGTGCGAAATTCGGATGGAAGTGTGGTGGCGCTAGTGTATTGTGTGAGTGTGAATGAGATGAGAGCGAAAATGGGAAGCATCAATCCTAATCTGATTAAAAGTCAGGAAAATAAAAATAATTATTTTTTAAAAAGTCGGGTCGGGATCGGGTACCCGACGGCATGAAAATTGAAACCCGATACCCGTCCCGAATTGTGTCGGGTCGGGAAAAATCCCGACATTTCGGGATCGGGAAACAATCGGGTCGGAAAAATTCGGGCTCGGGGCGGGGCGGGTATAGTGGATGTTTTGCGACCTTAACAAAAAAAAAAACTTATATAAAGTGAGTGAATCCATTGCACATTTATCCAAACACATCCCTCAGTGAGCGACCAATGCACTGGAAACCGCCAAGATTTTCGGTGAATAGTTGTACACTTGGCCTAACAATTTCCCGGTACAATTTTTCTTGGTTGTTTTTCAATAGAACTGTTATTTTGATTAATTTATATGTTGTAGTACAGGAATTAATGTAATTGAGTACTAAACTTAGTAGTAATGTGAGGAGCTTGGATATGATAGCTCGAGCAAGATTATTGTAGAGATAGAAAGAAAAGGCGAGAAATGAATGTGAATTGTATTAATGATGTTTAACAATGATTACATAATAAAACTCTAACTTTGTGAATCGATTCAAGAACTATGGTCTATGGTGAATAATTTTGGGTTTTGAAGAGGAATAGAGTCTTGGATAATTTTGTTTTCGACTTTATTACTACTCAATAGTTCAACTTTTAATTACAATCCTCATCAAATTTTGGGAGTGACAAGCGTTAAACTAAAAGAAACTCAATGTCACGACTTGAATTCCACAATAAACCAAGGATTAGAGTTTGGAAATCTCCTTTATGAGTACTAATTTTTATTTGACAAAACAACTTGGGCTATCGCCCATATAGCGGCTGCTAGATCCATGCTTAAATTTGAACCAATTTTTTTTTATTAAGATGGTCATTTTGTTTAAATGGTGTTTGTTAAGATGGTCATTTTGTTTAAATGCTTTTACGCATTTAGTCTTGTTCTCACACACTATTTGTACATTGTGAGGGACAAAATATCCTCTCAAACATGGATTTTACTCTTGCGAATGTGTTAAGGTTATGGAAGAGCTTGCAAAAGCCAGGCTTAAAATGTTCCCGTCGACACTGGCCTGGTGGTTGGAGAGATCCAAATCGTGGTCTACATTAATGCTTGCACCTTTGGTTGGATCCATTTGTCCAAAGGCGCGCGACGGCGTCTTGGAGATTATCTTCACGTTCGAATCTTTATTCAAGCGGGAAAGTCGGTTTAATATCAATGATGATGAGCGCTCGAGAAATGTGTACATTGTCTTTGGTCCGGGTAAACATGGAGATCCAGTTTCTTGAGGACCTCGACCTAGATCCTTCTTCTTTGCCATTTCGGAAAGTAGATTCCGGTATTTGTTCCGTTGGCAATCTTGGAATATGATGTGTCGACTATCTATGATATCCTCTCACGAACACTAGTGCCGGTTCAACACTAGTGTCAATGAAAATGAAAGCAGATTGGGGTGAGGAGAGGTCTTTGGGGAGGTAATGATGTCTTGACATGATCGACCATTTTGCGATATTTCGGGTTTTGAGTCATAGTGGGGACAACGTGTGTAATGTGACATAAATAAAAGGGAAAAAAACATAACCATTTCATCTTTGGATTAGGTCAGCAAAAACCTACACTTTTCCGATCACTTGTTCAGTTTTGTATAAAATCTCAGTTTAAATTTCGTTTTATAGACAAACGTTAAAGAAAACATTACTAAAACATATCCATACATCCCTCATAAAATACATAAAGAAATTACATCCTAGCTGGTGTCCAACCAAGTCGGGAGAGACGGTAGGAGTACCAAAGTATTAGACTTCCTATCTTCGTGCAGTCTTGGAAACGTCCCTGGAGCTGGAGCACTCTACAATCACTTTACCATTCTTATCATTACCATTCTTATCATTCACTTCATCGATGATATATCTTGCCTTCATATGAACAAAAAACAAAGTTAAGAAAAAACAACCTATCAAAAACACTACTAAAAGAAAAAAGTAGAAAAAGAAAAAGTGAGAGAGGGGCAGCAGTTAGTATTTAGTGTTTCCGCGGCAGAGAGGGGCAGCACCTTTCTTGGGAACTACCTGAGTAGGGGAAACCCATTCACTATCAGCGATGGCATAAATGATTCCCATGTCCAGAAGTTTGATGATTTCTTTCTTAACCACCTCTTGCATATGAGGTTGAGCCTCTCTGGTCTTTGTCTAACACATTTCGCACCCTCATTAGTCTTGATCTTATGCATACGGATGTCGGGAGATATCCCTCGATATCGCCTACTTGCCATCAAAGGCTCTCGTTCTTTTTCAAGGCGTTGATTAATTTCATTTCTTCTAGTCGAGACGACTTTGAGATATAATCAAAGGAAGCTTGTCACCTTCTCTTAGAAACACATACTTGGATGTTTAGGCAGCGGCTTCAACACCAAATCAGAGGGGTCTTCTAAACTTGACTTAAGATCTCCACCTTTCAACTCAACCTCGTTGAGTTTACTTAGCGGTCCCAGCTGCCAAAGCTTCTCCTTTCAACAACTTTTCCTCAAAATCGCCTTCTAAGCGATCTAGATTGACCACACCATGATTATTCAAATTATCAACCAATCGTTAATATTCGATTTGTAATGACCATGACTTGCTTTTCCTTGTGGTCATTAAAGTCATCAGACATATCCTCAATGGAAAAGCCGGTTGGAGGACCGGAAGGTACTTGAATGGGCCGGAGACATTATAGCTTACTTCTTGATCACCAACTCGTATCGTCACTCGCCCACCATCATGATCAATGAGGGCTCTCATTGTAGAGCAGAAAAGGTCTTCCAAGTTTCGAGGGGACATTTTCATCCTTTTCAATGTACAGGGCGTGCAGTCAGCGGGAAAGGTAAATCTATCAATTTGAACTAGTCGTCCTTTAAGATTCCTGCTTTGCTTTCTTAGAAGATCTATCGTAATTGCAAATTCATGGTAGTGGGTTCTAGAAGATCAATTAAACCATTTGTTTGCACACTGAGACAATGGCATGAGGCTTATAGATGCACCAGGTCACACAAAGAGTTAGGGAAGACCAGGCCTCCCATCAACCTTGTAAGTACACGAACTTTCGAGGTCACCTCTCTTGGTTGGTAAGTCTTCATAATTGATCATTGAACAATCCTCACCAATCAGGCTCTCCATGTCTGACAACTTCCTTTTTGAAGAAACAACATCCTTGATGAATTTTGTGTACTTAGGCATTTCAACTAAGACCTCTGATAATGGAAGATTCACCTGAGTATTTTTCAAGAGATTCAGCACCTTTTCATACTTCTTATCTTCACTCAAAGGGATGTTGCTCTTCCTTGGTGGAAATGGAAGCTTTTTCAATTCACTCTCAGAAAATACTTTCTTCGAGGATGCAGTGACAGCTTTGTCTTCCAAATCCTTCCACCTAACAACTTTTTCATTCTTTCTATTAGTCAGGGGATCAGCCTCCTGACCTTCACTTGACTCATCATTCCTCAGGGGATCAGCCACCTGAGGACTTCCAGCTCTTTCACCTCTCAAGGGATCAGCCACCTGAGTTTTCTCTTTCGGCCAAGGGGCATGTAGGTGCTCAGCTTCCCCTCCTGCCTTATCACTGGCAGGAGGGCCTAGTGGTTTCCCTGGTGAGGGGGACCACTAAGTTGAGTTCCACTTCTTAGATTCATTATCTTGGCCTCCTCTCTACCGTATGGAATTGAAGTGTGAGGTCGATTACATTGGCCATTGTTTAATTCGGTTTGAGCAACTTGACCACCCTTTGACTTCTTCTCGGTGGCGGGCGGTTGCCACTGGGGTCTTGATGCTAGCTGCTTTCACTAGTTGCCCAATTTGCCTCTCAAGATTTTTCATTGATCTATTTTGCTCTTCCCAAAAAGGAGTCCCATTGAGCTTTGATATCACTTAAGTTCGAGGGGCCTTGAGAGGTTTGGGGGTTCTGCGAATACGGCTGGCTGGACCGATTCTGGAAAGCAGAATTAGAATTGGTAAGCCAATTCTGATTGAACCTTTGATTAGAATTGGAAAAATTATTATTTTGGTTCTGAGGAAAACCAGGGTTTCTATTGAAGTTTTGATTCTGATTGAAATTAGAATTTGGATTGAAACTTGAAGATTGATTGAACCCTTGGTTTTGGAGATTTTCTGGCCAGAAAATTGATTAAACCTTTGATTATTCTGGCCATAGAATGCATTTACTTCAGCATTCTGTCCGTTCATAGGACAGAATCTAGATGTGTGCCCCACCTCATCACAATTCTGACATGTGACTTGATTACACTGTCCATAATCATGAACATCATTCACTTGATAAGGTGCAGGGGGATTGAATTGACATCGGCGATCATGTGGCGGTCGACAACGAGATCTCACAATGAACACAGGAGTTACGTGGAAAGGAGGAAGTTTGATTCATCTGATTCGAAACTTGAGAAGTTGACATCTGCTTCTACAGCATGGCGATCAAACTTTGCATGTTTACTTCCTCAACCTTAGGAGGAGGAGGTGCCTGAATGGCTTGATAAGAGGTGGTGTAGTTATATTTGGCAATGTCCTCGAACAGTGCCCACCCCTCATCAGGCGTTTTCTTCAAAAACGCCCCACCAGATGAACTATTACCATGCCTTTTGTAAGCTCGGTCAATCCACTAAAGAAAGTGTTGACTTGCCTTTCCAGTGGCAAGCCATGGTGGGGACACTTTCTAGCGAGAGACTTGAATCTTTTCCAACACTCGAAAAGGATTCATTCTCTTTTACGGTAGAAAGTGAATATCTCATTTAAACAATTGAGGGTTTGTCTTTGAAGGTGGGAAGTATTGACTTAAAAATTCTTTTTCAAGTTCAGACCAGGTGGTAATAGATTCAGCGGGGAGAGAGGTATACCACTCTTTAGCTTCTCCCTTTAAAGAAAATGGGAACAATTTCAGTTTTATAGCATCTTCACTTACTCCTTGGATGCGTGTAGTACCGCATATCTCTAAGAATGTATGTAAGTGAGTATGGGATTCTCGACCGATAACCGTGGAAAATAGATGCTCTTTGCATCATTTGAATGAGTCCGGCTTTAGCTCGAAAGTGCAATGCGATTAAATGGGTGGGATAGCAATAGCGGGTCGACTTTGACCGCTTTGGCATGGCGTAGTCTCTGCCAGCGTCGTCTATCTTTGACCATAATTATGAAGTTTTGAATTCTTCGGCTAAGCGATCCTCTAAATCTTGATCGGCTTCTTGAAGGAGCTGCGAGAATGGATTTTCCGCTGTTTGGCGGACTATGGTCGCTCTAAGTCGAGGGTATCTGATAATGGTCCTTTTGACTCGAGTTTGCAAAAACCGAACCAAAATCAGGTGGTTGAAACCTAAAAACTAAGAATTAAAGCCTAAGAAAAGAAAAAGAAATAAAATTAGTTAAGGCAGAGAGCAGGCGGACGTCGAAAGCGGATGGCGTGCGCAGAAATTGAGCTAGGCGGGCGTGCGAAAGTCAAGCGCTCGTCGATCGGCTAAAGAAGCTGGGCGGACGTCCAAATTGGATGGGCGCTCGTCCGACAAGTTAAAAGCGATTGAGTCGAGAAATTTAGAGAGCAGACGGGCGTCCTTTGGTCTAGGCAGCCCGTTTGGAAGCGAAAAAGCGAAGCGAGCAGGTAAAGCGGCGGGGAAAAAGATGGGGAGAAAAAAAAATGCGAAAGGCGAAAGCGAGATAGAAAGAAAGTCTAATCCTAGAGAGTTGGAGAACTATAAAAGGAAAACTACGAAAACCTAATAACCTAAACTATGACTAACTAAAAAAATTAAAAACAAGGAAAATAAAAACTAAAGCAACCGTCCGGTTCCCCGGCAACGGCGCCAAAAACTTGTCACGGATTTTATGCAATGAAAATAAACAAGTAATAAATTTATAAATCCGGTATTCCCCAAGTGTAGGGATCGTAGTATAGCGATTAAATCCGGTATTCCCCAAGTGTAGGGTGTCACGATTAAATCTAGTTTTTATTCTAACTAATCTAAGGGTGTCACGATTACTAACCTAAACAACAAATAAAACTAAGCGAGGGAAAGTAAAAATAACACGAATGTAAAACTGGACAGAAGAATGAATCTAAAGCCAGGGAAGATACGGGTTGCGAACAATTTAAACTACAACTAAACCTAAGATTCAATAAGAAAATTTGATTAAACTAAACAATTCAAGTTTTAAGGGATTAAATTAAAATTATAACGAGCAAGCGAGCGATTGATCCACCTATCCTATCAACATTCAATTCTAATCAGTTAATTCGTGACTTCTAACCAAGTTGTGATTCACCTCATAAAAGTCTGAACCTAATTTCTTAGATAGTCCATCTATTAATCTCTATCTTTCGATCTAAGATTAACGCTTTTTCTAACCAAAGATGTGAACTTTACGCGTTTCTAATCTAGAAATCTAACCTATTAACTCTAGTTATATAGATCAAATAACTATTCTTTTATCATGGGGATCTAGGGTTTACATGACTTTCATCAAAGTAAAACAATCAAGCATGCACATCTTTCGATATAATTGCAATAAACATTCGAACATGATAAAGAAACAACTTGTATTAAAAACTCACAAATTAATCAAGATTCGAATCTGAATAGTTGTGGATAGGCTTCACAATGCTCGTTCAAGGGCTTTTAGCCTCTAAGCATCCTCTTGAAAGCTTGGAATTGTTGAAGAAAAGAACATAAAACTAACTAATTTAATCAAGGATTTAAGTGCATAAAAGCTGAAGGAAAAGTATGTAAAAAGCATGGCTGAGCCGCCCCCAGGATTAGGGTTTTTAGTAATGTGTAATTGATATCCCAAATGTGGAAAAGCATATTTGTATTTATAGATGTCTAGGGTGTCTTGAGGCGGTGGAAGGGCGTCCGTCCGTCTTGTTGGGCGCTAAATGCAGGGTGCCTTGGACTTGCTTTGAGGCGCCCGTCCGCCAGCGTCAAACTCTACGAATCAACTTCCCTCTCGGGGCGCGCGTTCACTATTCCGGACGCCCGTCCACCTGGGCGGGACTTGGGCGCTTGATTCAATTTGGATAATACTTTATTTCTTCATCTTTATCCTTTCCTTTCTATCCAAATTCATCATTATCTCTTTTATCATCAATGTAATTCGACTCTTATCTCTTTTTGATCATCATTTGAGCATCAAACATGTACCTATAACACATTAAAAACATCGCATACTGTAATATCATCCAATAATCCTAAAATCATAATTAAAACACCAATATTAACCTATTTTGCGAATAACTCGTTTAAAATATCATTTGCTCAATAATTCGACTAAACACTCGTTTCTTATGCAAATTATACAAATATGAGGGAAATTATCATAAGATATATCAATATAAAATGTATAAGATCACCCTTAACAGTTTGATACTTAAATATCTCTTGTATGATGTACTATTAAACAGGGCATTGATAGTACAAACATGCTAGCACGTATTAGATGTCTTTTGTCTTTAAGGGCAGGGATAGATCTTGTCTATCAAAGTGTAGAGACACTTGGTTTGTGCGTGGGCGTGTATTAGATAATGCGTACATTAGGTGACCCACTTACATTAAGTGTCGCACTATGTGGCTATTGTGTAATTATCCTTAAGACCGGAGTCTTCATGGCATCATGGTGTGGATTGTCATGCTTTGACACTATTGAGGTTTCCCTTTGCCATGGGGCGATCATGCGGTATTGTTTGGGTGTGATCTTTGAAGCATCACGGAGTATACATGTTAGTTAAATCCGGGATTCGCGTATCCTATGATTATGATTGTATATCGAAATGGCCTTCTTATAAAGAATGTCTAAGCTCTCGTGAATCTTTGCAAATTGGGAGTAAATGTGTTATTGCGAGAGAGCATGATATCTAGATTATAAAATACGATCGTAATGTATTGACACTCGAGATACGATCGTATGGATATTATTCTTTCTTGGTAGGATTGTAATTTACACGATAACTTTTTC
Source organism: Gentiana macrophylla (assembly GCA_026214975.1). Lineage (NCBI taxonomy): Eukaryota > Viridiplantae > Streptophyta > Magnoliopsida > Gentianales > Gentianaceae > Gentiana > Gentiana macrophylla. The sequence continues at coordinate 43,400,941 of CM047811.1, read as the reverse complement.
ACATGAAAGGAAGTAGTCATTGCATTTGATGCTACCGATGATTGGGGTCACGGTGTGTTGCTGACGCTATCCCGTGATCGTTAGGCATGAATGGCATTTTAAGTAATTTGCACTTTGTGTCTCGGCCAACATATTCGAAGCCTATCGGGTCACACACATATGAACATCTAGCGGATAAAAATGTTGTTATAGATGATAACCAAATAAAGAAAGAATTTATCTCGTACTATAAAGGTTATAGTGGTAAATTAATATGGTGGTATTTATTTATTATGAATAAATATAATACAAGATATTAATTATGTTGATTAATTAAATATGTATATTGAACATATAATTTTGAATATATATATATATATATATATATATATATATATATATATATATATATATATATATATATATATATATATATATATATTACAATGAATTAATTAATCATAGTATTATATTAATTGAAAAAAATCTCAATTCCCAAATTCATGGGAAAAGGGACGCCACTTTTAAATCAGTGGGAATATCGCCACTTTCAAAGTGTATTGGATACATTTGAGTTGTGCAATTTAATTAATAAGATTACCATATTAATATTAGATATTAATTGATTTTGAAAAAAGCAGATTTATGGTAATAAGATAAAGATATATTCAATATAAGATATTGTCAATATATATATAAGATATTAATATTAATGAGATAAGCAACATTTAAAATAAGATATTTAATATTAATGAGATAAATCAATCAAATATATTTTCTGATTTTATTAGGAAAATGTTTTCTTCCATTCTACTCTATCAGGAGCCACTTTCCTATAAATAGGAAGTGGGTCTCAATCTCTTTTATACATCACAACTCAAGTGCTAATAGTTCTTGTGAAAAATAGAGAAGCTTAGAGAGAGTTTGAGAGAGAGAAAAGGTCGGTCTAGCGGCGGATTTTTCTAGTAGCAATCAATGGTGGATTCCGGCGGGTTGTTCATGTGGACTAGCGGTAGAGGCCGAACACTTGGGCAGCTCCGTGCATCGCTACTCTCCTTAGACGGTCAAAGTGTCGATCTTTTAGATCAAACAAGGTAACCACCGTCTACTAGCTCTATACGTTTATTGCTTAAACGAAGTCGATCATGGTCAAAGGAAATGAATTTATGAATTCCGCTGCGTTCCCGCGTAGATTTCCCAACAGTGGTAGTAGAGCGAGCTTCGAGCTTAAGCAATAAGCATGTTAATTTGCGTAGTTAATTTTATCGTTTAAACCACGTAATTAAAAGATTAAAGATTTTAGATTCGTAAAACGATACGTGAAAAGAAAAAATAAAAATTGAGATCTCGTGTTGCTCGGCCGACTGGCGGCGGCAGCGGCAGGGCAGCCTGCTGCCGGCATCGGTTGACCTGTCAATGCTGAAGGATCTCCAAATTTTGTTTTGTGTATTTTGTGACTCAATATGGTTTATAGTTGTGATTGATAATATCTCCTTTGTTTAGTTGTGTCATGTGGCTAACTATTGGTTCAAATAGTTTGGGCCTTTGGGATGCCACATGGCATTAAAATAATAAGGCATTTCCAAACTTTGTTTGGAATAGGCCTAGGCTCTTTCCAAATATTTGATTTGGGAAAAGGCCTAGGCCTACGCCACTTTCAAAACTTTGATTTTGGAAAGTGGCCAGGCATATCAAAAAAAATATTGGATTTTCCAAATTTTGTTTGGAATAGGCATAGGCCCTTTTTCAAAATATTTGATTTTGGAAAAGGCCTAGACCCCTAGGCCCTTTTCAAATTTTGATTTTGGAAAGGGCCAAGGGAGATGTCTTTTGGTTTAGGAAACAGAAGGCATCCATTTTGATTAGGAATCAAAAAGAAAGAAACAAAAGAGTCCTAATTTTAATTTTGATTTATTTTTTGAATAGTTCTAATTAATTAAAATTAAAATTGTAATCGGTTTAAAATTAATTGTTAATTTTTTTTGATTAAAATCATTTAATTAATTAAATGTTAATTAGTTAATTGATTGGATAAAATTATTTAATAGATTAAACGTTAATTGATTAATTACGACGCAAGTAGTTAAATTTTAATTTTATCTTTTTCATAACATTTTATAAAAATGGATTAGATATAGTAGATATAATATGATTATATGGACCCCGATTGATCATGGGCTCGACCGATAGGATAGATGTGAATGATTTAATTGTTCTGTTGGTTTAAAAATTGTCCTAGGCCGTTATGAAGAATGTGACCTAGTTTATTTTCTGTATTTATCCCATTTCCGTTAGCTCCCCCGTGTTCGGCGAGTGTATTTATTTTATTAGATATAATTAAATGTAACAAGAATGGAGCAGAAGATGGAGACCAAAGAAAGAAGAATAAAGATCCCATTGCAGATGGCATATTAAAGATCCTATTGGCGGTTTGAGATACCACTTAGATTATCCAGCGGTTTCATCAGTTTGTATTCGAAACCGCACTTAGGAAAAGTCCATGATCATACCGGTTACTTTACGCATCTATTAATTTTGTGCTTGTATTTATTTTAGATGATACGATAGATGCATGACTAGGCAAGATCAAATGTGTAGGATGTATGTCTGTAGAGATAGATATATTTGATGAGACCGTTATTAAAATTAATTAAGTGAATTAATTTACATAAATACTTCCACCTCTAAAGAATCAAGTTGAAATTGCCTCCCCATATTATAATGACGGTGAAAAGCCCTTGTTTGGATCCAACTCATCAGCCAAAGCAGGGGGTTGACTTACCTCGGGTATATCATCATTATCGAGATATGATCGTTTGAGATCTCACAAATATTAGGGTTATGACTTGACTAAGAATTCTCTCGGCCACCAGCCAAAGCGGGGTTGTTTGGATTTTAGAGGTGAGGTTTGACTACTTCATAAGATGAAAATTGTCAAAGAGTTGACTAGTCAAAAAAACAAAGTCGTATAAGATATGATTGACAAAGAGTTGTCTACCTATTAGACTATTTTTACCCACCCCTGACCAAAGCGGGAAGTCGCGGCGATTTAGTGGGATCTTGTCCACTAAAGAAATTAATAGTTCTTGAAAGTCATTTGTGAGTGGTTGAGTAGTGGGAGCAAAATCATAAATCATAAGACCATTTTTTAATTTGCGTGTATAAACAACAACACTCTTTTATCTTTTATGTTGTAGTTTTAGCAAACTTTATATTTATGTTTTTATTCTCGATTAGTAAAACAAAATTAAGACTGTTTGAGAAACGTTCTCAAAATGGTTAAGTAAATTTTAATCCTTTTAAAATAAGCAATGACACGAGCAATCCCGTCATAGTAGTTGGAGTCAAGGAGACTACATATTTGATGGAGTACTCCAAGGCTTTAAATATCAATCAAAGCGGACCCTCATGATATGATTATATCATTTTAAATAAGTTTTAACGAATTAATCAAATATTGGATACGATCCAATATGATCATTATGTCATTCGATGAAAATTAATCCAAACATTGAATAAAGATAATGATGTCGAATTTTGGAAAATTTGTTTTTAAAAGTGTAAGATTTAAGTATCGACTTAATTCTTTATCATTGCTTAAAGGTTAATTAAATAATCAATGTTTTGAATACGATTTAAAAATTTAAGTGAACTATTTGATAAAGTTTAGATTTTCTTTATGAAAGGAAATTAAAGACAAAGCAATATTTCTTAAGTCTTATGAAGACTACACTAAGAAATATTTACAAGTGTTTAAAAGATTAAAAGGAAAGTTAGGGCAAGTGCTTAAATAGAGGACTTATTGAAGCCTCTATCCTAAGCAAGCACGTTGAGACAAATCTATCTAAACTCAAGTCAACTCTCAGATATATGATATCCTACGAGTGTGATTAAATTAGAAAGATCAAACACGGAAAGTGAAGCAAACGTTGCGACTTTTTCAGTTTTGTTTTCTAACTATAGCAAACTGATAAGAGGACTAAATAAATGTGATTATGTTCCGGTTCTTATGAAGAACACAAGTTCAGATATTTGTTAGGATTTAGCAGACATATTCAATTGTAAGGAATAAATGTTATTCCGATAAAGTTGAAAGGTCACTGAATCTAACATACTATATTGATGTCACTATATAGTTGATACAGGTGAAAAATCTCAACTAAATATTTGTATGGTTGTTATCCTTGAATGGTGATTGTTCTAGGCACACTCTACATGGAAGAAGCGTGTAACCAAGCGTCATTCGGATGATTATTTGAACTATATGATTATGAATCATGTGGGTTATACGTATCTTATCCAAAGAGGCTAAAATACCCTTTTAAGAAAAGGTTATGAAACTTAGAAGATTGACTAGAGCCTAAACATATTGATGTTTGTTGGCTTATGATATACCATAAACAATTGTTCATCTCTCTCTTTGTCTGTTTTTAGAAATAGTTGAATGTACTTATTGAAGTACAACAATTGAAAGCTTTGAAAAGTTCGAGCTAAATGCGAATATGAGATTGATGAGCTACTTAAGCATTAATCTTCAATTGGATTGAATTAGTTAATAACTGGAGGGTGTTTCAGAAGTGGTCTGAAATAGAATCAGATTCTCCCTTGAAGGATACCATCTTTGGGTTACACAATTAGATTGTGTTCCTAAAATGGAAACAACACTTTATATGATAAAAGTGTGAAGCAAGCCATGCAAAGTATCCCTTACCCGTTTCGGGATAGTGCCCATATACTTAACCGAGTTCCAAAGAATAAAGGTTGAATAAATTCCATATTAAATATGGAAGAGGATGATGTCGAATCTATCTTAACCGATGATTTGAAGTTGTCATAGGCAATGTCAGAAAGGCTTGGAGCCTAGTATGACATATGCAACTTTGTGGAATATCTTAGCAAGTCACGCTAGATATTATTTACTTGTCCATGAGCAAAGGTGTTTGTCTCCAAACATCTTTGTCTTTTAGAGGAAGTGTGTTGGGTCCTTGAAAAGGCTTTGGTTAAGTTTAGGGGGGGTGAATAAACTTAACACTTAAAACTTTGGAGTTAACAAATTACGCAACTTTGATCTGCGATACTTTAGGAGTCTGCTTGAGACTTGATGAATTTCTTGATAAGCGATAGTCTCTTGATAGTTAAGTTTCTTTGAATTTGTGCGTGAGAATTAAATCAAAATTAATCCTTCGTACTTGTTGTCAAATATGATACTAAGTATTAGATACTCGATGATTAGTGCAAGTGTGTGATTTAGGTTGCTAGATTTAGTAGGTTGATGAGTGAAATAAAACAAGTGCTGAAAGTAAAAGCAGAAAGTAAGTAGGCGAGGTTTTATAGTGGTTCCGAGGTGATGTAATCCTGTCGTCCACTCTTCTCTGTGATGTTGGAGGAAATTCACTAGAGATCTTTGATGTAGGCACATTACAAAGATTCCTAAGTTGTTTGTCCTTCACCAATGACTATGGCTTCACAAGCTGGCAGGAGCAGGTAGAATTGCTGCTCCTTAGTCTTCCACTTTGGTCCTTGAAGGGTAGGATTGCCTCTTCACCGGCTCCACAACAAACAACGATCTTTCACACTAACGGATGCTTCTTTATCTTGGCGGAGTTCTTTATAAAATAAAAATGAATCAAATAAATGATTCGATTCGGCGACTTGATTAGGATGATGTAATCGACTTGCGAGTCTTCAAGTGTGTATGCTTGATGTAGCTTGAACACAGAATGCACTTGAAGAAAAACAGCTAGATCAGCAGCCTTAAGCTCAGTAAGTTCAGTAGGGTGTTTTTCAGCTCAGTATTGTCACTTCAAGTCTATCCCAAAAATTCATCATGTTTTCTTGAGTTGAAAGTCTTCTATTTATAGGTAGGAATGCATGTGACTTGTATTTTAAAATTCAAATGTGACCGTTCCTTGTATTTGTCCCATCTGCACTTTGCATTCTATCACTATTCATGGGTGACATTGTCGAGGACTACTTTTTGTGATCTTGATCTGTCCACCCTTTGACTTGTATCAATGGATAAAAATATGGATCATCAGCGTCTTTTTAATCTCATTGCCTTTGATTTGCTTGATAAGTCAGAGGTAGTTGGTTGTTCTTATCCATGTAACCTTCCAATAATCTTGAATTAATCGAGGTATATATCGGCGGAGTTCATCGATCTGCTTTGTAATACCAATCGATCTCTTTGAACTTCTTATTTTTGTTAGTAAAATAGAATGCGGTGATTACTTTATCTAACTTTTATTTGTGAAGTTAGATTACATCATTTAAATATAACCAAGTTCCAAACATCATCCAACTTGTGGAACTTAGACCTTATACACAAGGCATATGTAATCGAGTTTAGGTCATCACGGACTTGCCTAAATTACGATTCCATATCCTTGACTTTAAATACTAAGTTTGATCCCTTAGCCTTCATTAACTGAGTTTGAACCCTCAGCCTTGATCTTGGTCTTGGCGGAGTTCGAGACCGATCTCTTGACCTATCTACCCTTGGCCTAGACCCATCTGTGATATCAATCGGTGACCCTTTCTGATGCTTGTTTGATCAAACCTATTTATGAATCAAACTCTAATAAACCTATACATTTTATCTAGACATCTTTTTGCCTTTGCACTATAACAGCTAGTATGGCACTCATCATCAAAACTGAGAAATAAGTCCAACAATTTCCCCCTTTTTGGTGATGATGCCACTACCCTCACCTAATCAGCAAAGCAAAAGATAAAAACAAAAGCAGAACAAATTGAGTCATTTCTCATTATAAATATTTATTCACGATATTCTGATCTAGCATCGGCAAAGATAAAATAATGTAAATATCTTTGATCTCTGTCTCTTCTCTCTTTCTCTTCTAGCCTTCTCGACTTGCTCTTGATAGGCTTTGATCTCTTCTATCATTTGACTCATCCATTCATTCTCAATTAGTGTAAAATCAATATAAATTGACTTGTTTCCACAGTTCCATGCTTGAGCGGAGACAAGATTGATGTCATTCACTCTGAATCCAAACCTCATATCTGACTCCTTGAATTCATCCAGTGAGTCCTTTGCCTTTGTAATAGGTAGCACCTTATCACCTCTGCTACTCCTTCTACTTCTGTTGCTTGCCCTTAGAGCTTTGACTCTTGCTTCCCAAAATTTCAAACTCAAGAAAGAGTTAAGACCTTCATGAAATCCCATGTCATGATAAGGTCTCCTCTCTGTTGTAATACTCTTTCTTGTCTTGTTTAAGTAGATCATCGAGTGAGTTGGACTCTGCCAGTGCGGAGTTGCTGAAGGCATTTGTATCATCTGTCCATCTCTTACATGCAAAGAGTCTTGCTGACCTCCTTTTCTTTGCGGTGATTGGCCCTCTTCCCCCTTAGTGACATCATCAACAAAGCGGGATATAAGGCCATGAATAGCCTCTGTGACACTATCACTCTATGCATTTGACCTTCCATGGTTCGGTTCTAGTATCAAGAGAAGTAATCTGGATTGCGGTGTCTCCTCCGATCTGTTGATCCTTTCGGTAAGTTTGGGATCGAGGCATAGCGAGGTTGTTGTGCGTGGCGAGGCTCGGCAAGTTTAGGAGCTTGACAAGCTTGTCAAGTTTCTCATGTATAGAAACAAGTTGGTCTTTTAGAGACTTGTCTTTGGCTTTATTTCCAACTTTGATACCCTTGACATCTAGTATCAAATCATTCATAGCATTTTGAGTAGATGCAAAGTTTGAAGCAATTTATGTCGATAGATTATGCATTATCATTTACCATCTTCATCGATTCTTCAAATCTACTGTTCTTACTGTCAATTGAGTTCTTAAGCTGTTGCATGTCATTTCTTACAGTTCTTAACTCATTGACAACTTCAATTGGCACTCACTAGTCATTCTACTATCGGTAGGTCCGTGTGAGCTCCTCAACTCTATATTGTGCTGTTGTCTCACGATGACCATTGCTTTACTCAAATCTCTCCCGGCGAGGGAGGTCCTTCCTCAACCATTGCACCAAGAATGTCTTCCATGGTGGATCTTGTGCGAGGTTCCTCAAACAACTTCTTCTTGTCCAAAAATTTGAAATTCTTCATCCTTTGTAGTCATAATCCAGTGTTGTTCTTGATTAACACAAAGGCGACTCTTGATTATCCTTCCCCTACTGATGGTCTTGGCTCAGAAGGCTCCACTTCTGGCTGAGCCTCATCAGCGGCGAGGGTTTCCTCCAAACCCAAAGTTTGTTCCAACTTTGTGTCAGTCTTTGTTTGAGACTCGGCGACTGTACCTCTGTTCCAACCTTTGTCAGTCTTTGTTTGTACTCAAAGACCTTTGTACCTCCTCTTCAATTTCTGTGGATTAAAGATATTGGTATTATCCACTTGGAAACCTTGATATGACCAATCTTGGTGAGTTATGGCGATTTTGGTGAGAATCCTTCAAAGTCAAATCCACTTTGATATTCAATGGATTCCTCGAGAACTAGCACTTAGTTCACTAAAGTCGGTGGCCTTTTCTGATCCAAATCAACAATCTGTTCATCTTGAGGTTGTCAGCCGAGGCTCTACAACATGAAATGTAGCAGATTCATCAACTAGCCTACCCGGCACTCAAAGTGATTCCTTCATTGATTAGTGCTTCAAGATCATCAAGGTGAGATCTGTAGATCCTCATCCATTTCTCGATCTTTGGCCCTCGGCCAGACTTACCAATATCGGTGGGTGGTGTGCGAAGGTTCATTTATCAATGCGGTCCCCTTTGCTTCCTCTGGTCCGGAGGAAATCTCTCTCTGGAGTCGGATGATGAGGAAGAATCATCATCTCCATCTCTTGGATCTACGAACTTAATACCCTCCTCCTTACATTTGCTCATCAAATAGATCCATCGATCTGGATTGCGGCGAGGAGGTATCAACAGAATCGACAAGTTCTCCACTCCCAACTTGTTAAAAGCCCATTCCTCAAAATGAGTCATAGGTTCGTGATTGGCTTTTGTTTCTTGTGAAACCAAACTTCCATTGAAAATAATCGGCAATTTCTTTGAAGTTTGGGATCCACATAATCTTGATTTTCTTCCTCTCTTTCACATGCCTCTCAAATGGCATGAAAGATTTCTGAGAAGCGACTTGGTGGCTTGTTGACCTCAAAGGTTCCAACAAGCGATTCATAGTCTCTTCTACGGATGTTTGAAAGTCGTGAGTTCTTTGTGATTGTACATTTGTACCTACTACTTCCATCTGTATCACACTTGGTTCCCACGACTTACATGCTCATCGGAGGGGTTAGCGTGTGATTGCTCTTCCCCACAATTCTTGCCAAACTTGCAGGGTCTTCAACCAAGTCTTCAATCACCTCTTCAACTACCACAGTGAGTTGAGTAGATTCTTTGTGGTTCTTGACAGTGCTCAACAACAACTGTGCGGCTTGGTAGATTCACCAATAACATCTTCTACTGAGGCTGCAGTACGTGTGGCTCTTGTGATTCTTTCAACAGATTGCTCAACAACAACTTTGTTCACTTCGAGTAGACTTAATAACCTCATCGGGTGAGGAATCACTTATTACAAGCTGGTGGAATAATAGTTAAGGGCTCGGCCTCAACGACCTCTTCTTCTTCCTACTGGCGCCTCTTCTTGGACTTTTTGTTTTCCAAGATTCTCATTTCTTTTCCTTTGCCATGCTTCTTCTTTTTGGCAATCTCCTTCATTCTTTTGGAGAGGGTTCATCATCATCTTTCTCAATTCTGGTGAGACTTCCTCTTTCTATTGGCTTCCTTACTGTTGTTGTTCCTCGAGAATTTCTGTGATTTTCTTGGAGCCCACAGCGAGGTGATAACCTCCACTTGACCCTCGGTGAGACTCAATGATCTGTCTTTGTTTCCTTTCTTGTTCTCTTTGATTTCAAGATTTACGTAATCTTCCTAACATCGAGCACTCTTTCTCTTTCCAGTGATTTTCTTTGGTGCAGTGAGTTTGATGGATATCTTCTTAGTTTCTTTGAACACTGCTCACCACCACATCATCACCATCATCTCCATCATCATTATCACCGGCGAGGCTCTCCGGCCAACCTCTTCATCATCATCTAGTCCGGGAATCGCATAATCAATCTCCTTCTTGTATACGGGTGATTTATGTCAAGCTGGTTCAAGGTCGGGAACCTCCAGGATGATTCGAGTGAGTCGAACCATCAAACCTAGAGGTAAGGCCTTTGATTTCCTTTTCTTTAATTTGTCCTCCTTGGCTACTTTCTTCATATAATGAATGAAATAACCTCCCAAATCAAATTTCATGCTTACGCAAATGATAATCATCGACTCTATCTTTGGTCACGATAGAGTATCCATCTTGCCAACTAGCCCAAGTATGTTCTTTGCAATGAGCTTGCTCGTGATTGTATTCATTACCAATGTTTTTGCGGTTGATGCTGTGCTTGATTTGATAGTTGCATCTGTCTTGATCGATCTACAAAAGCCATCTTGTCAATCCATAGCCAGGATTGGTGAACCATCAACAACTTCTTCAAAACCAAACACTTGTCTCAGCAGATTGGAGGAGATTACAAGCTCCTCACCATTCACTGATGGTTTTGAATGCTTGATTCCTTCTTACTATAACAATATTCTTCGAGAAATCAATAACATTGGTGTATGATATCGTTTCTAATCGATGTTGAGTTTGTTCTCCAGGCACCTGCAAACCTTCTTATTCTTCGACCTATATTAATGGCGGTTCCGTTCTGTTTGCATCAACAACATAGCCTCTTACACTTTGGCTTGATTCGATTTGAACTTCAACTCTTTCCGCCATTGAAATAAGAAAAAGATGAGGAAGAATTGCTCTCAAATCTGTGTACACGATGTAGAATTGGTAGAGATAAAGCGAGAAATTGCAAGTGGAGAATCCATTTGTATAATGATCGATTTTATAGATAGTGGGTAGTTGATCTTCATCACGGCCGCGTACATTGAGGTAACCATGATTAAATCGATTAAATCTTTGTGTTGACACGTGGCCCATTACTCCTCCATAACGTTTGTAACCGTTGGATGGTTTAACTATGGTAATAAAGATAGAATAAATATCCCGCCAAAGCGCTTTTTGACCTAAATAACTTTGGTGAGTAAAGTTCCCTCCGGTGAGGTAAACCTCGGCGAGGATGCCCTCGGCGATCTGGCGATAAGTAAACAATGACCTCTGCGATAAAGTACTCTGCTTGATCCTTGTTTTCTTCTTGTTTTGTTCAATTGATAATACAAGATGAGATTTAATACCAATGACTGATCTGTCAAGTGAGCTCACCCAAAATGACAAAGACCAATCCCCTTGGCAACCTCATTTGCTCAATTGTCCAAAAATAAGTACATGGAATTGTTGATACCAATGACTAATCTGCTAAGTGAGCTCACCCAACATAGCAAAGACTAATCCCCTTGGTGAATTCTAGTTGACTGCTGAATATCAGTCAATCTTTATGATTCCAAGTTCAGTTCTTAATTTGGAAAATCTTTCACTATCAAGTGGCTTAGTGAAAATATCAGCAAGTTGATCTTCAGTAGGGATGTATAGAACCACCACATCTTTCTTTTCAACATGATCTCTTATAAAATGATGCCTCACATCAATGTGTTTGGTTCTTGAGTGCAAAACAGGATTTTATGTGATTGCAATTGCACTTGTGTTATCACACATAATTGGAATTTCCTTTTCTTCAATTCCATAATCCCTTAATTGTTGTCTTAGCCATAGTACTTGTGCCACAGACAACCAAAGCGACAATGTATTCGACCTTGAGTGGAAGTTGAAATAGAGTCTGTTTCTTGCTAAACCAGGAGACCAGTCTATTTCCCATTAAGCGCGGAGGTTCTGAGGTGCTTTTTCTATCAATCTTGCATCGGCATAATCGAGAATCTGAGTAGGATATTACTTTGAAGCTTCCTTCCTTGGAATACCATATCCTACTCCCAAAGTCTCTTTAAGATACTTGAGAATTCTCTTAGCTTGCACCTAAATGACTTTCTTTAGGTTTGGATTGAAATCTTGCACAAACACTACTGACAAAGGATATATCAGTCTGCTTTGGCGTTGAGTCTGATGAGCGCCTATCATCATTCGTACAATGTCGATCAACATCTTTGCCTTCTTTATCTTCATCAATCGATGCTTGTACTCATAGGAGTTGAATTCTTAGTGCTATTTTCCATGCCAAACTTCTTGACAACTCCTTGGTGTACTTGGTTTGATGAATGAAGATTCCATCCTTCATTTGTTTGACTTGCAATCCCAAAAGTAATTCATTTCTCCCATCATACTCATTTGGAATTTACTCTTCATTAGATTTGCAAACTTTTCACAAAGTAAATCATTTTGAGCCAAAAATTATGTCATCCACATAAATTTGTACCAGTAGTCTTTGTCCCTTCTTGATTACGAAAAGTGTCTTGTCAATGGTCCCTTTTGTAAAACCATTGTCCACCAAGAATTGAGATAGAGTCTCATACCAAGCTCTTGGTGCTTGCTTCAATCCATAAAGTGCTTTGTTGAGTCTATACACTTTATCTTCTTGATCTTTAACTTCAAATCCAGGAGGTTGCTGAACATAAACTTCCTCCTCTAGGATACCATTCAAAAATGCACTCTTGACATCCATTTGATATACTTTGAAGTTTTTGTATGCAGCATGTGCCAAAAATAATCTGATAGCTTCCAATCTTGCAACAGGTGCATAAGTCTCATCAAATTCTATTCCTTCTGCTTGAGAATAGCCTTTTGCAACTAGTCTGGCCTTATTTCTCACAATGGTACCTGATTCATCAAGTTTATTTCTGTATACCCACTTAGTACCAATGATATTTGCACAACTTGGCCTTTCAACTAGTGTCCAAACTTGATTTCTTTCAAATTCATTTAATTCTTCTTGCATGGCAATTATCAATCTGGATGCAAATCGCTTCTTCAACAACTTTAGGTTCCATTTGAGATAGAAAACAAGTAAACATAGCTTCCGGTTGTCTTTAGTTCTCACACCTTGTTTGTACATTGCCAATAACTTGTTCGAGAGGTGATTCCTTAACCATTGTGGATTTTGGTTATTTAGATTTTCGAGAACATCATCTTGATGAGGCTCTGCTTTGTAGTTTCTTCTATGGGAAGTCGTGAGATCCTTGAAGCTGCTTGAGTTGTTGCATCGATAACATTATTAGCGAAGGGTGTTCGGTGAGGCGATGTCGAAACTTTGAGTTCATTGAATCTTTCCAAAACTTCAACACAATCTGGATCGGTGACTTGTTGATTCTCGGCGGAGTTCACAATCTTTATCTTCCATACCCGATAAACTTAGGTTCATCAAACACAACATGGATTGTTTCTTCATGTTTTGATGTTCTTTTGTTCGATACCACTGAATGCTCTGCTTGATGAAGAATATCCTAAGAAAATTCCTTCATCGATTTTGGTTGGAATGTTTTCAAATGAACTTTATGATTAAGAATAAAACATTTGCTTCCAAATGGATGAAAATAGGATATGTTAGGTATCCTTCCATTCGAGATCTCATAAGGTGTCTTGGTGACTTCTTGTTTCTTGATGTTCTATTTTGTGTATAGCATCTTGTATATTCTTGCTTGACCCAATATCTTTCGGTAGCAATGCCTCACAAATCATTGTTCTTCTGCTTCCTTTAAGGTTCTGTTTCTTCTTTCAAAGCAACCCCATTTTCTTTGAGGTGTACCAAAGAATGACAAGTTGATGAAGTACACCATTACATTCACAAAATTCTCTTATAACTTTGTTGAGAAATTCGGTACCCTGATACGAACTTATCTTTATAATTTATTAGACTTTTCTCATTTTGTAATCTCTTCAAAAGATTAGGCATGCTTTGAAGTGTTTCACTTTTCTTGTTCATGAATATCACCCAAGTGTATCAGAGTAATCATCCACAACCACTAGGGTATACTTCTTTCTGTTACACTTGTTGGAGTTATTGGTCCAAAAGATCCATGTGCATCGGCTCCAACACTCTATTAGTTGATTGTTTGGTCTTTGATTTGAAACTTGACTTTATCATTTACGCTTGGCGACAAGCATCACATATAGCATCCTTCTTAAATGTGATCTCGGGTAAACCAACCACGATTTCTTCTTTACCAAGCTGATTAATATCATCAAAGTTTAAGTGATTCAACTTCTTGTGCCATAGCCAATTGAGTTCGGACTTAGTATGCCACTATCAGGCGAGGTTTAGGCTGCGATGAGACCAATCCACAACATACATATTACATTTGTCTTCTACAAAGCAAGTACAACTTGATCACCTCTTTCACTAATGACAATGCAGTTATCTTTGTCAAAAGTGACCTTGTATCCCATATCACAGAATTGTCCAGTGCTCAGCAAGTTGTAATCCAGTCCTTCCACATATGCAACATTCTTGATTGTAAGTCCATTTTTGATAAGTGTGCCATATCCTCTTGTATATCCAGGTGTATTTTTGTTGCCAAAATTCACCCTTGGACCATCTTTTGCCACAAAGTTTGTTAGACAGTGCTTATTCTTTGTCATGTGTCTGGAACATCCACTGTCAAAGTACCAGACACCCTACAAAACAAAGTTAATGCATTTTAGGTACCCAAACCTGTTTGGGTCCATAGTGGTCAGTGGCAAGCATGACCCTTGGTATGTTTCCATAAGGTCTTCTCTAAATGTGTCATACTTTGGTTCATACTTTGGTTCATACATGTATTCCACACATCCATAGGTTCTAATGATAGGTTGTGTAGGAACCACATATGTTTTTACGGCCTTTTGGTTTATAATGTTGTTTGAAGTGATTCTTGTTGTTAAAAACATTTGCATAACCATAGTGTGTCTTTGTCTGTTAGGAACGATTACTATAATATGGAGTCTCTTTGAGGTCTTGTGTAAGTCCTCTCTTTGATTCCATTGCCTAAATTTTACCCTAGCAATATGGTTATACTTACTTATTTTTAAAGTAGATCTGAGAATATTCCAATCATCATCGGTGAGGAGCAGTCTACCTTTCCCACGAGATAAGTATCCCTTGAATGATCAACATTTTTAGGTTTAGGATTCTTATCCTTGGAGTATTTTTGTTTCTTACCATACGTGGTCAGTGGACTTGGTAGCAGTCTGCTATCGGCGACTTAGAAGGCCACAATGATCTATTTTTGGATTTATTCTTTTACTAGAGTGTTGACTTCTTAGACTTACGATTTTGCTTCTTGAAGCATTCTCATTAGGTTTTCTTGCTTGGGAACCTTCTCTTGGGAGTTGGATCTAGTGCGGTACAAACTTAGGACCAATTACGGTGCTAGGTTCGGTAACCTTCTTGGATCCACTCTTGTTAGATTCTTGAGTTCCAAATCCAAGCCCTGTTCTATCCCCATAAGGCTTTCACGATTTGTATGCGATATTGGAACAAGATGGTTCAAATGATTCAGAGAATTTGCTTTGGATGTTCAATGAGACTTATTTTGATTACATTCAACATCTTTTCCTTACCCTTGAGAACCCTTAATTCAAACTTTCAATCTTCCAACTTCTAACTCAAGAGTTTCTTTTCAAGCCTTCACAATCTCATAGCCTTGATTGTATTACCCTCGATTGATTAAGGATGGCATCCAAAGTCCCATTGTTGTCGAATTTCTAGGATTTGAACCATAAGTTGATTCACAATCACTTCAGTAGGAGTATTGATAGATACGATGTTGTATACCTCCTCGAGTTTCATCCATATTAGCCATAAAAGCATAATCCTCCATATCGGCCAACCTTGATGCGGTGTCATCGATTCATTTCCTTTTCAGATTCAACTTCATAGCTTTGATTCATCTTCAAACAACCATAGCCTTCTTGCCATGTCTTCTTTGTTGACTCTTGGTCTTGATGAGTGCTGGACAATCAGTCTAAAATGTCCAGGCTTCTTCTGAGTTGAAGCAAAGATAATCGAGTTCCTTGCCTTGTTTCAACTCGGGACAATCAGTGCGAAGTGTCTGGTTTCTTGCAATGGAAGCATAGATAGTCATTATCTTTCTTTGGTTCTTCTTTCCTTCTTTGGTAGGCCTTTTTGTGAAATTTCTTGTAGGGGCCTTTCCGGTCTTCATCATTCGATTTTCTTGCTCGGTAGGGCAATTTGCTCTTGCATTTCATCTAGCATATCATCTGTCCTCCCCGATGTTTCTTCATGATGTGAAGCGACCAATGCGATGGTCTTTGGCTCTTCCTTTTCGATTTCAGAGCACCGACTTCTTGCTAAATTCATAGGCCTTAAGATCGAGAGAACAATTTGAAGGTGTCTTCTTCATGCAACTTTCTCATTTCTTCAATTGCAGTCACCTTCATCTTCCAAACATCTCTTGCGAGGTAAAGCTTCCAAGATTTTGGTGTTTACTTCCTCTTTTGAATAACTTACACTCGGCAGGGTAAGTTCATCTGAGATTGCATTGAATCTGGACTCCATTTGCTCAATGGTTTCATTTGGCGACATTTTGAACTTTTGGAACCTCTTTACGGCTGCTTGATTTTGTTCTTCTTTATTGCATCGGTGCCTTCACGAGATCAAGTGAATCTTGTCCCAAAGTTCCTTTGCGATCTTGCAATCTTTAACCTTCATGTACACATATTGCTATCCAGGGTTACGTAAATGATATCAATAGCAATGTTGTTGAGGTTTGCTCTTTTACATCTTACGCATTCCATTCTCTTTTGGTTTAGGAATGTACTCGATTCTGTCACCCTTTATTCTTGCCTTTGTAATCTCCGGTGGTCCTTGATTTAGTACATCCATCATCTCATCATCGGTAGCGACAAGATATGCCTGCATTCGGCGTTTATACTCATCAAATCTATCAAGAGAACACATCAACATAGTTCTAGCATCGCGTGTGTTGTCCATGATGCAAGTCTTGAAAATCGGTAACTTGAAAGAAAGTTTTGAAGAATTTTCACAAGCACAACAAGTAGGATTCCTTGAGCGAAGCCTTTGCTCGATACCAATTGTTGGTCCTTGAAAAGGCTTTGGTTAAGTTTAGAGGGGGTGAATAAACTTAACACTTAAAACTTTGGAGTTAACAAATTACGCAACTTCAATGATCTGCGATACTTGAGAGTCTCTTTGAGACTTGATGAAATTTCTTGATAAGCGATGAGTCTACTAATAGTTAAGTTCTTTGAATTTGTGCGTGAAATAAATCAAAATTAAGCCTTAGTACTTGTTGTCAAATATGATACTAAGTATTAGATACTCAGTAGTGCAAGTGTGTGATTTCGGGTTGCTAGATTGATGTAGGTTGATGAGTGAAATAAAACAAGTGAAAGTAAAGTAAGTAAGCGGAGTTTTATAGTGGTTCAGGTGATGTAATCTCATACGTCCACTCTTCTCCTGTGATGTTGGAGGAAATTCACTAGAGATCTTTGATGTAGGCATTACAAAGATTCCTAAGTTGTTTGTCCTTCACCAATGACTATGGCTTCACAAGCTGGCAGGAGCAGGTAGAATTGCTGCTCCTTAGTCTTCCACTTTGGTCCTTGAAGGGTAGGATTGCCTCTTCACCGGCTCCACCACAAACAACGAGTCTTTCACACACAACGGATGCTTCACTTTGTCTTCAAGGAGTTCTTTATAAAATAAAAAATGAATCAAATAAATGATTCAGTTGCATCAGCTTGATTAGGATGATGTAATCAGCAGCTTGCAGTCTTCAAGTGTGTATGCTTGATGTAGCTTGAACACAGAATGCACTTGAAGAAAAACAGCTAGATCAAGTGACCTTAAGCTCGATAAGTTCGTGAGGTGTTTTTATTTCGGTATTGTCACTTCAAGTTTATCCCAAAAATTCATCATGTTTTCTTGAGTTGAAAGTCTTCTATTTATAGGTAGGAATGCATGTGACTTGTATTTTAAAATTCAAATGTGACCGTTCCTTGTATTTGTCCCATCTCGATGCGCATTCTCATCACTATTCATAGGGATGACCTTCATCAGGACTACTTTTTAATGATGCGATCTGTCCACCACCCTTTGACTTGTATCCAATGGATAAAAATATGGATCATCCCAACGTCTTTTAATCTCACCTTTGATTTGCTTGATAAGTCGAGGAGGTAGTTGGCGTTCTTATCCATGTAACCTTCCAATAATCTTGAATTAATCGAGGTATATATCAACGAGTTCATCGATCTGTTTGTAATACCAATCGATCTCTTTGAACTTCTTATTTTTGTTAGTAAAATAGAATCACGGTGATTACTTTTATCTAACTTTTATTTGTGAAGTTAGATTACATCATTTTAAATATAACCAAGTTCCAAACATCATCAAACTTGTGGAACTTAGACCTTCTACACAAGGCATATGTAATCAGTTTAGGTCATCACAGACTTGCCTAAATTCTAGTTCCATATCCTTGACTTTAAATACTAAGTTTGATCCCTTAGCCTTCATTAACTGAGTTTGAACCCTCAGCCTTCAGTCTTCAGTCTTCAGCAGGTTCCAGACCAGTCTACTGACCTATCTACCCTACTGACCTAGACCGATCTTTGATATCAATCAGCCAGGCGGCTTTCTGATGCTTGTTTGATCAAACCTATTTATGAATCAAACTCTAATAAACCTATACATTTTATCTAGACATCTTTTTGCCTTTGCACTATAACAGCTAGTATGGCACTCATCATCAAAACTAAGAAATAAGTCCAACAAAGTGTTTCTTCCAAAAGAAATAGTGGGAGTAAATTTAGATCTCAAAGGTCGTTTGAGAATCACATGGAGATATTCCACCATAGGAACGTGAGCAGACGCCATATAGTGATGAGGTGTAGAACTAGATAGTCATTATCTTTCTTTGGTTCTTCTTTCCTTCTTTCAGTAGGCCTTTTTGTGAAATTTCTTGTAGGGGCCTTTCCAGTCTTCATCATTCTGATTTTCTTGCTCAGTAGGGCAATTTGCTCTTGCATTTCATCTAGCATATCATCCTGTCCTCCTGATGTTTCTTCATGATGTGAAGCAGCCAATGCAGTGGTCTTTGGCTCTTCCTTTTCAGTTTCAGGCACCAGCTTCTTGCTAAATTCATAGGCCTTAAGATCAGAGAACAATTTGAAGGTGTCTTCTTCATGCAACTTTCTCATTTCTTCAATTGCGATCCACCTTCATCTTCCAAACATCTCTTGAGTAAAGCTTCCAAGATTTTGGTGTTTACTTCCTCTTTTGAATAACTTACACTCAGCAGGGTAAGTTCATCTAGGATTGCATTGAATCTGGACTCCATTTGCTCAATGGTTTCATTTGGCAGCATTTTGAACTTTTGGAACCTCTTTACAGCAATCGATTTTGTTCTTCTTTATTGCATCGGTGCCTTCACAGATCAAGTGAATCTTGTCCCAAAGTTCCTTTGCGTCTTGCAATCTTTAACCTTCATGTACATATTGCTATCCAGGGTTACGTAAATGATATCAATAGCAATGTTGTTGAGGTTTGCTCTTTTTAAATCTTACGCATTCCATTCTCTTTTTGGTTTAGGAATGTACTCGATTCTGTCACCCATTATTCTACGCCTTTGTAATCTCCAAAGTGGTCCTTGATTAGTACATCCATCATCTCATCATCGGTAGCGACAAGATATGCCTGCATTCGACGTTTATACTCATCAAATCTATCAAGAGAACACATCAACATAGTTCTAGCATCTTTTGTGTGTTGTCCATGATGCAAGTCTTGAAAATCGGTAACTTGAAAGAAAGTTTTGAAGAATTTTCACAAGCACAACAAGTAGGATTCCTTGAGCGGAAACCTAAGCACGCTCGATACCAATTGTTGGTCCCTTGAAAAGGCTTTGGTTAAGTTTAGAGGGGGTGAATAAACTTAACACTTAAAACTTTGGAGTTAACAATTCTGCAACTTCAAAGAATGCGATACTTGAGTCTGCTTTGAGACTTGAGAGAGGTTTCTTGATAAAATGATGAGTCTACTAATAGTTAAGTTTTTGAATTTGTGCAAATGAATTAAATCAAAATTAAGCCTTAGTACTTGTTGTCAAATATGATACTAAGTATTAGATACTCGAGTAGTGCAAGTGTGTGATTTGGGTTGCTAGATTCAGAGTTGATGAGTGAAATAAAACAAGTGCGAGAAAGTAAGTAGGCGTGTTTTTATAGTGGTTCCGAGGTGATGTAATCCTCAGCACGTCCACTCTTCTCCTGTGATGTTGGAGGAAATTCACTAGAGATCTTTGATGTAGTTTATTATAAAGATTCCTAAGTTGTTTGTCCTTCACCAATGACTATGGCTTCACAAGCGAAAGGAGCAGGTAGAATTGCTGCTCCTTAGTCTTCCACTTGGTCCTTGAAGGTAGGATTGCCTCTTCACCACTCCACCACAAACAACGATCTTTCACACTAACAGATGCTTCACTTTGTCTTGTGAGGTTCTTTATAAAATAAAAAATGAATCAAATAAATGATTGATTGCATCGACTTGATTAGGATGATGTAATCGCGACTTGCGATCTTCAAGTGTGTATGCTTGATGTAGCTTGAACACGAATGCACTTGAAGAAAAAGCGACTAGATCGTGACCTTAAGCTCGATAAGTTCAAGCAGGTGTTTTTCAAATTTCAGATTGTCACTTCAAGTTTATCCCAAAAATTCATCATGTTTTCTTGAGTTGAAAGTCTTCTATTTATAGGTAGGAATGCATGTGACTTGTATTTTAAAATTCAAATGTGACCGTTCCTTGTATTTGTCCCATCTCAGATTGCGATTCTCGTCACTATTCATAGGATCGACACATCATCGGACTACTTTTTGACAAAGGCAATCTGTCCACCCTTTGACTTGTATCCAATGGATAAAAATATGGATCATCCCAGCGTCTTTTAATCTCAACCTTTGATTTGCTTGATAAGTCGAGGAGGTAGTTGGTTGTTCTTATCCATGTAACCTTCCAATAATCTTGAATTAATCGAGGTATATATCAACAGGTTCATCAGTCTGCTGTAATACCAATCAGTCTGCTGAACTTCTTATTTTTGTTAGTAAAATAGAATGCAGCTGATTACTTTTATCTAACTTTTATTTGTGAAGTTAGATTACATCATTTTAAATATAACCAAGTTCCAAACATCATCAAACTTGTGGAACTTAGACCTTCTACACAAGGCATATGTAATCAGTTTAGGTCATCACAGACTTGCCTAAATTCTAGTTCCATATCCTTGACTTTAAATACTAAGTTTGATCCCTTAGCCTTCATTAACTGAGTTTGAACCCTCGACCTTGATCTGAGTCTTCAAGAGTTCGGACCGATCCATCGACCTATCTACCCCATCGACCTAGACCGGTCTCATTGATATCAATCGTGCAGCGCTTTCTGATGCTTGTTTGATCAAACCTATTTATGAATCAAACTCTAATAAACCTATACATTTTATCTAGACATCTTTTGCCTTTGCACTATAAATGCTACTAGTATGGCACTCATCATCAAAACTAAGAAATAAGTCCAACAAAGTGTTTCTTCCAAAAGAAATAGTGGGAGTAAATTTAGATCTCAAAGGTCGTTTGAGAATCACATGGAGATATTCCACCATAGGAACGTGAGCTGACGCCATATAGTGATGAGGTGTAGAACACTGCTCAGTGCACACAAAAGTTCTATAAGTCAGTAGATAACCTCAGGCCTGAAAAGGCTTCTAGTATGTTAATCTTGAAGAATGAATGTCTCACGGCTTATGAAGGAATGTTTGAAAGGAAAGATTGAGAGATATGACAAAGAGCCATAATGTCTGAATTAGATTCCATCAGTGACAACCAGGTTGTGAACCTAGTCTCGCCTTACTATGGGAATGTCCTGAAAGGTCGGCGTGGATAGTAATATGATTACCGTAAAGGCGATAGTGACAATTTGAAAGTGCAGGGTGTAAACCTTGTAATCATCTTCATCTTTCACCCTCTTGAGCCAGTTCTATTCATATTATACTTGTTATAACTTCGTATCATGGATAAATGATAGTGTTGAAGATGTTAGGCAAACAACCCGATGTTCATAGAGCGATAACATGATATGTGAGCCCACGAGATCCATTTATGGACTCAAACAAGTTTCTCTGAGCGATTTCTTTGTTTGATAATCAAAAGAGTTTGATTTAGTCAAAAGAAGGAATATGCCCCAATGTGCAATATGGATAGTAGGAGTGTGTTATGATTTTTGAGTAAGGTATTGGATATCTATCTCAGGAATTATCACCCCATGTCACAGTCAATTAATGTTTGGTAGTTCAAGGTCATTACGAAAGCACTTGGATTAGCAGTTCTTATTTTAGAAATAAGAATCTATAGTAATGGATTTAACTGCTATTAGATTATAGTTTACTGATAAAGATGTGATGCTGAAAGAGTTTAGCATAGATCGCGACAGGAGATACTGCTAGCCGGTGTTCTCAAGATCTATCTATGTGAGGACGTTGGTCCTAAAGATAAGGTGAAATAAGATGCTTCTGAAAGGTTTCCTTTGCTACTACGGTAGGAACCATCATAAAGGTAATGCCAGATGTTCATAGTCCATGAATCATCATGAGCAAGTATGAAAGTAAATTTGGTGAATGTCGAGGATATTCTTAAACAAATTAAGGAAAAGCTCCTAGTTTATTGAAACTTGGAGATAAATAAATGTAGCTATATAGACATGTATCATGAGTCTAATGAAGGCGGGTGGGAGCTACAGTCTGGGTTTGTAGTCACTTTGATTGAGTGATATAGTGATGACGGTCAAAATATACCCGTAAAAGTCATCAACATTATCCTTAAATCGAGCCTAATAATATATATTTTATGTTAAATCACATGTGTATATTGATTATTTAATGTTATGTGATTTATAGAATATAAATTGGTATTTATCCGTTTTTATCATTTAAATACGATTTAATGTGCAATAAATGTTTATTTTGTAGATAGAGATAAATTGGAGATTTTCTACCAAAGAAGAAGATAAATTTGAAGGCAATTCTGTAACGCCCCCAGACCCCGGGCATGGTAGCGCTAAATGAGTCACAAATGTCCGGTCAACTTCTTAGACCGCCGTCCTCGCTTGGTCTAAAAGGGCTAACCCGAGTTGACAAGACCTTTTATGTCCCACACTTATATGGGGGTGAGCATTCTCTTATTTTACCGATGTGGGACTTTACATTCTCCCCCCTTATAAGGGACTGGCGTCCTCGCCAGGACAGCCGAGACTGTTACCGGATCGTCCCTACCAGAGGTAACTAGAGGCCATCCTTACACCGCCTTCTTGTACGGTGCAGCGCATAGTTCCATTTGATAGTCGGCTCTGAATACCATTCTGTAACGCCCCCAGACCCCAGGCATGGTAGCGCTAAATGAGTCATAAATGTCCGGTCAACTGCTTAGACCGCCATCCTCGCTTGGTCTAAAAGGGCTAACCCGAGTTGACACGACCTTTTATGTCTCACACTTATATGGGGGTGAGCATTCTCTTATTTTACCGATGTGGGACTTTACAAATTCGAAGTGGAATCGGATTAAATTGAGGATAAATATCGAAGCAGCACGAGAAGAGGAGTACGGAATACAAAGAGCCAGTGAGCCAATCCAATTTTGGCGAGTCCCCTGTTCGCTGGGGGCGAGCCCCTTTTCCTGTCCGGATTAGCTTGGAATTATCCTAACGCGTTTTCATACTTCATTTGGATTTAGGAAACCTATTTTAGATCGGTTCAGGCTTATCCCATGTGAATTTTTACTCCTATATATATACTTGTACTAGTTCCTTAGCAAAAACACACCTTACACAACTCATAATAAAGTTCTCAGTTTTTTCTCAGAGTGGTTTTTATACATGTTCTGCAATATTGTAAGTTCTTGTATTTATTTCTTCTTAGTTCTTTATAATTAAGTCACCAATTATTGTTTATCGTTTAAGATTGTTAGTTCTTAGTTAAATGATGTAGATCTAGGATTAAGAAGAGGCGGTGGGGATTCCTCTTCTATAAGGATCCACACGCCCACGCCTATGTCTCGTGATCTATGTATGACTTTATTTTGATCAAAATCGTGTTTCTAGTAGATATATATAATTGCTTTATGAATTTCTATTTTATCCGTAACATTATATAAACGCTAAGATTTAGTTGTTCGCTTGAGTCGGTCCCTAGCCCAATCTGTATGGTGTGATTGTCCATTTAGAATTTCTTATCTTAGTAGGTATAACTACGGCTCACGTTGCTCGTCCGCTTTAATTAAAGCGTGTTGTTAGGAAATACCAATATAATACTCTAGGTCGGCTCATGAATTGATCTTCCGGGACTTTCAGTGAGATCTAGATCCGTGTTATATTAAGGAATTGCGCGTGCCTAATTATACGTAAATCGTAGATTAACATGATACCAAAAAGTTAGTGTTAATGGGACGGAGATTGATGCGATCGCTTAGGAAGTATGCCTAACCACAGGAATGTTTCTAGGTGAGGAATACGGTTAATATCGGCATCCCTAGTTTTGTAAGCGTGCATGTTATATGAGATGGAGGCCTAAAAGCGAAGTCACGTAATGTAGCATAGTGATCTAGATGGCCTACCGGAGCTAGATCTTGTTTAAGGGATGTCTCCGTAGCCAATATAAAAGAGATACGAATCGGGCTAATAGTTAGTGAGTCTAGTTTAATTATATAAAAGCTCTAGTTCCAAAGCGATAACATAATAATTGGGAGGATAATTATGTTGTACTTATTTGTGTCATGTCGAGTCGTGTCAATTTATCATTCTTGTCCTTTGTTGGTCATAGACCGTTTTTATGTGTTATCATGCTTAAACAATTATTTATAAAATGACCCACAATTGGTTCCATGTGGGATCGACCTTGATTCGCTATAGCTATACTATGATGGACCTAGTCCTCTTGCTAGTATTGATTTATGGTGATCAAGTATTTTAATTTCACTTGGTGATCACGTCAATCAAGTTTTTAGCGCCCGTTGCCGGGAACCAACGGTCAAAAATATAAATAATTATTATTCATGTCGAGTTTCATGTTTTAAAGTCTGTTTTACGTTTTTAGAGTCCATCCGCTACCTTTTAAATCGCTTAAAAAAATAAAATAAAATGGGTCGCTCCAGCAGTGAGCCCTATGCTTGCTGCCAACGAGTTCCATTTTTTTTTCATATTCTGGGTCATCTTTGTGTCTGTTATTCCCCCGTTTGTAGTCTGTAGGTCTAGCGGCAGCATGAATAATCATGCTGACTGTTAGTTTACTGAAATTTGTATGTTTTTTCTTATGTCCACAGAGAGCCAGAGAAATTGATTATTCCACTGGATATTGTTCTAGCAAAAATGTCGACCAGTCAATTTTCTGAAGCGAAGAATGAAGAAGTAAAAGTCACACACTCAAAAACCACACCAGTAAGGCCGGATAAGCAAAAGTTAATAGAGGAACGAAAAAGACGGAGATACGAGGAAGGGGAAGCAAGAAAACCTGATCTCTTTCAGGGTATGACTGCTCGCATTCCAATTATTATTTCTGATTCTATTTCTAGCTCTAGTTTGGAGTCTGACCCGAGTACCTACCCTCTTTTTCCCCAACTCCCGAATATCCGAGCTTTGATTCTGACCCTGGTCTGAGTTCAACAATAGACCCATAGTACCCTACCAACTCGAGGCGAGAAGACCAAAGGATCGCGCTGCGTCTATTTCCAAAGTTAGGAGATCTGGGGCGTTTATTGTTGGCGTAGTCTTGGATAGGAGAAGAGGCTTAGCGCCGATTGACTCCGGGTCGAGCCTAAATATAGTTCCTTATAGCGTTTGTGAGATAATTGGAGTCTATACCGTTATGAACACGACGATGAACATTCGCTTTGGGGATGGTTCTCGTACCGTGCATACTGGAGCTTTGAACAACATGACCATAGGAATTGGGAGGCTTCGCTTTCTAGTCGATATAGTCGTGATGGACGTAGAGGAGGATCCTAACTGCCCACTTATCTTGGGGTCGATCATTTATGGCAACCTCTAAGGCTAGAGTAGACATGGGTAAATTCGAGCTCACATTGTTTGATGCAAAAGGCTTAGAGATTCATACAATCCTTAGACCTCGATTTCCGCTTCCGCCTAGTATCTCAGTTATGACGGTTCACGGTGCGGATGAGGCGCTTTGATTCTAGTCAAGGAGATGTTGATATGGTTGTATTTGTCCCAAGAAATAGCGAGTTAGAATTCCTATCTATCTTAAGAATGGACATAGATGCTCAATCCCAGCGTACAGTACCGGCGGATACCTCAATGCTTCTAGCGGATGAGGCAGAAACTGTGTACGGAGATGGGTTCACCCCATCCAAAGGAATCGCTGAGGATCAAGAAAGCTCAAAGTTGAAAGATAGACGGAGAAGGGTTAAAAAGAGAACTCGTAGAGTTCGATCTTCAAGATCGCTAGTGTAACACCCCGATTTTTGTCATTTTGTTTATAAAGGATTTTATAGGCATAACTAAATAACTGTCTAGATAATTTATTTATATATATTTTTTTATTGTCAACTATTAAGATCTAATGATATGTGTTATTTTCATACTATTGATTAATCTGCGAAAAAAATTAAAGAGTATTATTTTATATAAATAATTCCTTTGTGACATTATTATCTAATTTAATACTAAATGCTAATCAAATATAAGTACTCATTGTTAGTAGATGAACACGATTATGACATTTTGGAAATATATTATGAAAGTATTTACATCTTCTAAAATTATTATTTCAGTTTCATGATAAATATGTATTTATTAATATTTCCATTTGCTGTTCATATACGATTCAATATCTATGGTCCTTTACCGGTTTTGCAACAGGAATAATTACAACAGTTACTTATAGTTAAGTAACATACTAAATGAACTATTTTCTTTTACATGTGGTTTTCTATTTATTTATATTATTATTATTGTTAATATTAACTTTAAGAGGGTAACGGGACATTCAATTCTTATGATAAATAAATTTTCGTTTTAAAAGGGTTGTGGGTAAATGAGCACTGTGTAACGGAGACGTTCCCTTTATATATCAATATTAATGAATATTAATTAAGGCTGCTACTTAATTTTGTTAAAGTTGCAGCAGTTACAACAAATGACTTTAGAAGAGTTAAATTACATGAAATTTGAACAATAGTATAAATATGTATACATGTGAAAGTGTGGTACTTACAGCAAAATATTTTTATTTCCCCATCAAATGCTTTGAATTAGTCTTTTCCTTATAACATATATATATACATTTTTTCCCTGCATACATGAACCTTCGAGCATTGTTCATGTTATCTTTTAACTTTGACATCTTCTTTAGCTCTATTTATTTATTTGAAACATTTTTCCGCTGATTGTTTTCGAAATCATTTTGAGAAGTTGATTTATCAAATGGTATGAGAAAAAAAAAAGGCTTTAAGAGTAATTACCGTAGAAGTCGTCTTTTGGTTTGCTTTATTCATCAAGGCATTTTTTTTGGAGATAAAGTCGAAAATACAAAATGAATTTAATACGGCGACAATGATATATCCTGATCATTAAACCAAGAATCGAAAAGTGCAAGTGTTGTTTACTTTCGACCAAAGGAGGTGAGTTCAATTTTATTTTCTATAAAAGTCATGTGTGTTTTTTTAAAAAGTATTTTCAAAGTATTTTAATTGAATATGTTCTTGATATAGATATATAATATGTACCGTGTTAAAAAATGATTAATGATTTCTCCCGCTTCAATGATAATAACTTGATAAATTGAAATCTTGTACAAATGTCATTGCATGTCCCACTTCGGTGGCATGATATCGTACTACCCGCCTAATGCGGTATGGTATATTGTACTTTTCCCGCTTCAGCGGCATGGCTAATTCCCGCTCCGGCGGCACGGTTTCTCACTCGTTCTCGTTCTCGTTCTCGCTCGATGGGCCCGCCGAGGGTTTCGCAGTCGGGTTAGCTGAGCATTGGGCATGTAACCGCGGTTGTGGGATCCGAGGCAAGTGGACTCTCTGGAAGCCCCAGGAGATTGGGTGTCGGAATGACGGACTTCACTATGAAAATTTCTAGTTGTGGTTATAAGGTGGTGAAATGGGAGTCATAAGGTAGAGACAATCGTATTAGCTATATCGATGTCTAGTAAGGGAACTTGATGAGTTGACGGATCTCGAATGAGCTTGCTTGACTTCAACTTGATATATAAATATTAAACAAGTATATTATTACTAAATACTCGAACAAGATTTCTAGAAAATGTATATATTGTTACAACTTTTTTTTAAATAAATATATATAACACTGTCGCACATTCTCATACCAGCGTTTTTGCTGACGACTCGTTTTCTTTGTTTCTTTGTGTTTTTGTTTTGTTTTTCTTTAAATAAAATCAGGTAATGGTTCGAAAGTGATGTAATTGAGGATGTAAGCGAAGACATGAACTTGGATTTTGAAAATGCTATGTAAATTATGTTAATTACAATTGTAGTATTTCATTTGTTGTAATTTCTATAATTGAAAAACTTAGTGAATATTTGTAAATATAATTGTTGTTTTATTGAAATATTTTGAGAATTAAAGTCTAGTTAATGAAGTCGCGGCGAGAGCTTCGCAACCGCTCCTAGAATGACCTCAGTGGACCTAGTGGTCGGGAGTATGGTATTACAGGTGGTATCAGAGCAAGGTTGTTAGGTTAGTTGCCTCGGGAGTTGACTAGCGAATTTTTAGGGTCGGTTAGACTAAATGAACTAGTGTGATATCCCACATCGGTAAATTAAGCGAATGTTCACCCCCATATAAGTGTGAGACATAAAGGTCTTGTCAACTCGGGTTAGCCCTTTTAGACCAAGCGAGGACGGCGGTCTAAGCAGTTGATCGGACATTTATGACTCATTTAGCGCTTCTGAGCCCCCGGGTGCTGGGGCGTTATGAGATCGGTATTTGAGCCGACTATCGAGACGGAACTATGCGCCGCACCGCACAAGAAAGACGGTGTAAGGATGGCCTCTAGTTACCTCTGGTAAGGGCGATCCGGGACAAGTCTTGGCCGTCTGGCGAGGACGCTTGATCCCTTATAAGGGGAGAATGTGATATCCCACATCGGTAAATTAGCGAATGTTCACCCCATATAAGTGTGAGACATAAAGGTCTTGTCAACTCGGGTTAGCCTTTTAGACCAAGCGAGGGCGGCGGTCCAAGCGATTGAGCAGACATTTATGACTCATTTAGCGCTTCTGAGCCCGAGTGCAGGGCGTTACAACTAGGCTAACTAAAAGATGAATAGAACAACGAATAAAAGTTAGGAGTTGTATTTTAGAATTTGATATGATTTAGGCAACTAGTGTTATAAGAACATTATAGGACATGATATAAAATCAACATTTATATATTTTAGCTTTGACTTAGAAGACATAATGAAAGGGAAGTTGAGCTTTCTTTCGGGGGGAGAATTATCATATTTAAAATTTTAAGATTATACGTGTATTTGATATTTGTTTCAATTAACGCTTTGCCGTAAATTGGTGATTTTGTCTGCTCAAATTTATAATGAAATTTCCTTTATTTACATCATCAAAGATATAAACAAACACTTAATTGCTTCAGTATTAATTCTTTATTTTTGTAGAAGTAGTTTTAATGGACTTATTTGGGTGGCATTCACATTATAAATTTGGTAAGAAACATAAGTCTCCTGTAGCCATTTTAGCCTCTTACCGATTAACTGATAGATTAGTGAATTTTATTTATGTTGTCATTAATCTATGGATATAACATATTAGTACACACCAAAAAAAAAAAAAAAAAAACTTTATTTATTTTAAATTCTTTAATTATATTCTTTGAGCACATTTTACTTAATGCCATCAAGACCCTATTGTATGTATTTCTTTGAAAGGTCTGTGGTTACGGTCGTCAAAATATTTTCTCTTCATATATTTAAACAGAATGATAATTTCCTTAATTAAAGTTGTTGCAGATGTGATTCCATATGTTTAAAGTAAAAATCTTTTAATATAATTTAATAAATATGTGATTATGAGATTTTTCACAATACTTTGCAAAGGAAGGTAACTGAACTACTACGTATTTAAATATTTCTTGGTTTTATAAATGCTAATTTTTTTACTACCAATTGATTACTAAGTTATTGAAGATAATATTCAATGGTATTTATTATATTGGTTTTACACGTCAACTTGTTTTCTTAATTTATTTTAAATTTTTTTAATTTAAACATGATTCTCAAATTGTTTTTATGGAATATCACGATTTTATGCATGGAATATATTATAGGATAAGGTCAACGACATATATTAGGTTGGCCGATAACCCTCACACCCTAGAATCAGAACTCAACTCTAATTTCTAGGAATAATGTCAATAGAATATTATATACTGATTACAAGTGTCAGTGTCAATTTTAAGTCTTATCAATTAGATCTTGGTTAGGACAAAAGAACCATGAAACTTGTTATTTAGAATCCTTTAAATTTTACATTTTATTGAATGCATCAAAGCATGTTTTAAAATATAGATGCTTGTGGTTGTCTAAGTAATTTTTTTTTAAATATATAAACTTTTTGCTAATGTGGTTTCATGTGTTTTAAGTAAAACTCTTTTAATGAATATGTGATTAAGATATTTCTTATTACAATTTGCATAGTAACATTTCTTTGACTATACGTGTAAATTTTATTTGTTACATTAATAAACCTTTTCAATGAATTACAAAATTATTCTTAAACATTTGAAGTATATGATATTCTATGCTATAGTTTTAATTTCAATATTATAACTTAGTTTGACATACATTAGGTGGGCTCATAAACCCACATGTCCCCGGACCGCAAGAAGGTAAGTAGAGGGAAGTTCGAGACGAAACTTTTTTTTTATAGTGGGGAGAATAATATCACGATTTTGTCATTTTGTTTATAAAAGATTTTATAAGCGATAACTAAATAATCTATCTAGATAATTTATTTATATATATATATTTTTTTTTTTCAACTGTTAAGATCTAATGATATGTGTTATTTTCATACTATTGATTAATCTGCGAAAAAAATTAAAGAGTATTATTCTATATAAATAATTCCTTTGTGACATTATTATCTAATTTAATAATAAATGATAATCAAATATAAGTACTCATTGTTAGTAGATGAACACGATTATGACATTTTGGAAATATATTATGAAAGTATTTACATCTTCTAAAATTATTATTTCAGTTTCATGATAAATATGTATTTATTAATATTTCCATTTGCTGTTCATATACGTTTCAATATCTATGGTCCTTTACCGATTTTGCAACAGGAATAATTACAACAGTTACTTATAGTTAAGTAACATACTAAATGAACTATTTTCTTTTACATGTGGTTTTCTATTTATTTATATTATTATTATTGTTAATATTAATTTTAATAGTGTAATGGTGTAATATTCGATTTTCGGAAAAGCAGTATATGTCATTTTCATAAAACGAAATATTGGGTTCAATTCCTTTTTATTCGGAGTTTAAGTATTTTATAAGATATATATATATGTGTCGAATTTATATATATATGTTTTAAGGAAAAGGGCAATTAAGGAAATAGGTTATTTGGGGAAAAAGCTTATTTAAGGAGAAATAATCCCCATTATACACTAAACCTATTAGAAATCGAAATTTTCCTCTACATTCTTGAGAAAACGCGCGGTGAGAGCGAGAGAGGAGCAGAGAGACTTTTCTGCGATATCTCACGGAGTTTTCAACCGTTTTTAGATCCGCGAGAAGCGTTGGAATCGTCGTGAGAAGGCGTCGTTCAAATGTCGAGAAAGTTGGAGCTTTTCTCAAGGTTTGTTGCAAAACAGATCGTTTTGGCTCTTTGTGTTTTACGAGTTTTGGTCTTGGAATAGCTTGCTTAAGGTAAGAGGCTCTTCCTACAAATTAATTATGGTTTAGAGATGTTAGATCGTGTTTTGGATTCATTTGGTAAGAGGGTTTTCATATTGAATAATTGTTGTTTTATGATGTTTAGGTTAAATAAGAAGGTTTTTTATATAAACAAACTTACTTTATGAAATTTGGAATGTATTCTGTGTTAATTTCTTGTATTATTGCGAGCAGTCGACGTTTGTAATCGTAGACCGATGTTTTTAAAAGCAAAAGTTTGAATAATGTTATTTCTTTTATGGCTTTTGTTATGGTTCCCTGCAAATAACGCTTTACGGTCACCAATTAGTTTCTATTAAAGTAATATTTTCTTTAGTCTCCAAAAGTCCGACGTGATATGACCAGCAGTTTTTATTTATTTCTTTGGTTTTATGTAATATTGTGTCCATTTAGTCATCCATTCCTTTTGATACATTTATCCATCCATTAACCTTTTTATTTAATTTTTTTTTCTTTTACAGCACCATATCATTCAGTGTTTTTTTTAGATAACTGAGCAGTTAGTACACTGGTGTCATGTTGATTTGAGCAATCGTATATATATTTTGATAATTTATTTGTAAACAAATGTTTATACAAATATGTAGTTGTGTTGTGTCTTTACCCATAAAATATGAATATATGATTTTGGTAGACGATGAATTTAGTAGCTAGTGTTATTTTGATACTTAGCTTGAAGTGTAATTTTGTTAATGATCTTAAATAAGATTAAATGAAAATAAAAAGCCTCAATTGAGCTTCCGATTCGTTTAGTTTCGCACCGGATTTACTCTTAAAGGGAGTTGAAGTTCGGATCCGTCGGAAGGGCATGAAAGGGCTTGTGCTTTGATGAACTAGGGTTCATCAATATGCAATGTAATTGCTAGGCCTTGTCCGTGTCTCAGAGGTCTAGGAAAGAGAGTTGAGTTTGTGAGGGAGCTTATTTGAAAACACTTAGGTGGCTAGTTAATAACCATTAATAATTACATACTTGCATAGTAATAAGATTAAACATCAATCCGTTCTTGGTAAGGCACAAGTCTATATCGCAATGTGTGTACGTTCTGAAAGTGAATAACTCTGTAAGTCTTTGGACCCTACGTACGGAGGAACACCACCCCGTAAGTCCGAGACCCTACGTATGGAGGGACTTAGCGAGCGTGTGCCTATTATCGAGTCTACTAGACTAGACTTCCGTGGTTATTGGTGAGATCCACCAATATGTTGCACCCAGTTACTTCGTGGTGAGTAGCACCATGCGTAGTGCCCTTGAATGTTGATGTAACATAGATAAGCTAAGCTAGAAACGTATAGTCATGACGTGTCGATGGACATGAAGTGAACCTTAGATTGAGTCGGTCTCAGAAAGACAACTTATTAATTATAAAACTTGTTAAAGAGCCTTAGTTAATTTGTAGCTTCTACTTACTATGTACAATGTACTTACCTCAAATGCATGTTTATTTATGTGTTTGGGGAGAGAAGATGAACAGTCGACCATGAGCTTGATGAGGACTTGGTGACGACGTTTGAGGACGCGGAGTTGGAGCTGTTTATTAATTATTGTCTTTCATTATTCTTTTGTATTGTTTTGGGAAACAAGTTCTTTAGTCGAACCTGTCGGTTTTGTCTTTCATAGTTTTGAGGATTTCGTATTTCTTTTAAGTTTCATTTGGATTTCTTTTAATGTAATAAGTTACATTTCTACCCTTTAGTTATTCTTTCTATTCTTGGTTGTATGGAGAATTTTACCCGAGTCTTTTGCTTCCGTTTGCTTTATTTGATACGACGTAGTAGAGGCTTACGTGTAATATTAGATTTATTTAATATTATGCGTGCCGAACGTTCCATTTCCGGATAAGGGCTCGGTATCCGGGAGCGGGGCGTTACAAATGGGACATTTAATTCTTATGATAAATAAATTTTCGTTTTAAAAGGGTTGTGGGTAAATGAGCACTGTGTAACGGAGACGTTCCCTTTATATATCAATATTAAAGAATATTAATTAAGGCTGCTACTTAATTTTGTTAAAGTCGCAGCAGTTACAACAAATGACTTTAGAAGAGTTAAATTACATGAGCTGAACAATAGTATAAATAGGTATACATGTGAAAGTGTGGTACTTACAGCAAAATATTTTTATTTCCCCATCAAATGCTTTTAATTAGTCTTTTCCTTATAACATATATATATATATTTTTTCACTGCATACGTGAACCTTCGAGCATTGTTCATGTTATCTTTTAACTTTGACAACTTCTTTAGCTCTATTTATTTTATTTGAAACATTTTTCCGCTGATTGTTTTCGAAATCATTTTGAGATGTTGATTTATCAAATGGTATGATTAAAAAAAAAAAAAGGCTTTAAGAGTAATTACCGTAGAAGTCGTCTTTTGGTTTGCTTTATTCATCAAGGCATTTTTTTGGAGATAAAGTCGAAAATACAAATGAATTTAATCTGGCGACAATGATATATTATCCCGATCCACCTGGCGGACCCAAAAAATTTTAGGTGAAGCCAACTTAAAAAAAAAACGTGAAAAAAACTCAAAAGCAAGATTCAAACCTCGAACCTAATGATAGATAATTGCTCTTCTAACCAATTGAAATTTAAATGGATATTTACACAAGATATTATGCGAAATAATATATATACACAACTTTAATATTACTAGAGGCGATAATAATAGTAACCCGTTCGAAATTGAGGTGGGGTCCATGCACCCCACCCCTATAAGGTGAGTCCTTTGTCCCGATCATTAAACCAAGAATCGAAAAGTGCAAGTGTTGTTTACTTTCGACCAAAGGAGAGTGAGTTCAATTTTATTTTCTATAAAAGTCAAGTGTGTTTTTTTAAAGTATTTTCAAAGTATTTTAATTGAATATGTTCTTGATATAGATATATAATATGTACCATGTTAAAAATGATTAATGATTTCTCCCACTTCAATGATAATAACTTGATAAATTGAAATCTTGTACAAATGTCATTGCATGTCCCACTTCGGTGGCATGGTATCATCTTACCCGCTTTAATGCGGTATGGTATATTGTACTTTTCCGCTTCGGCGGCATGGCTAGTTCCGCCCGGCGGCATGGTTTCTCACTCGTTCTCGCTCGATGGGCCCGCGAGGTTTTCGCAGTCGGGTTAGCTGAGCATTGGGCCTGCAACCGCGGTTGTGGGATCCGAGGCAAGTGGACTCTCCGGAAGCCCCAGGAGATTGGGTGTCGGAAGGACGGACTTCACTATAAAAATTTCTAGTTTGTGGTTATATGGTGGTGATATTGGAGTCATAAGGTAGAGACAATCGTATTAGCTATATCGATGTCAAGTAAAGGAACTTGATGAATTGACGGATCTCGAATGAGCTTGCTTGACTTGAACTTGATATATAAATTTTAAACAAGTATATTATTACTAAATACTCGAACAAGATTTCTAGAAAATGTATATATTGTTACAATTTTTTTTTTAAATATATATATATAACACTGTCGCATATGCTCATACCAGCGTTTTTGCTGACGACTCGTTTTCTTTGTTTCTTTGAGTTTTGTTTTGTTTTTCCTCTATAAATAAAACCAGGTAATGGTTCGAAAGAGATGTAATTGAGGATGTAAGCAAAGACATGAACTTGGATTTTGAAAATGCTATGTAAATTATGTTAATTACAATTGTAGTATTTTATTTGTTGTAATTTCTATAATTGATACACTTAGTGAATATTTGTAAATATAATTGTAGTTTTATTGAAATATTTTGAGAATTAAAGTCTAGTTAATGAAGTCGCAAGTAGAGCTTCGCAACCCCTCCTAGAATGACCTGGAGTGGACCTAGGGGGTCGGGAGTAGGGTATTACAGCTAGTTTCTGAGACAGTGAGGTTGGTGCCTGTTTAGATGGCAAGGATGACTGTATTTTCTTAGGTCTCACCACCAAAGGAAAAGCATGCATTCTCAAAGAAGGAAAGCAGATCTCAGTGAAAGCTGACCAGGTGAAAATCTTGTAGGCAACGGACAATAAATCAATGGAATATGATGATATTTGGAGAGTCGAGCTGAAGACTTTAAATTCAGAACTATTTCTATCTCTTTGGTTTTTGTAATTCTTTTTAGAATTTTAGGTTTTTCTGTTCTTTGAGTCAAATAAAAG
The DNA here is from genome assembly GCA_026214975.1 of Gentiana macrophylla. Taxonomy (NCBI): domain Eukaryota; kingdom Viridiplantae; phylum Streptophyta; class Magnoliopsida; order Gentianales; family Gentianaceae; genus Gentiana; species Gentiana macrophylla. The sequence continues at coordinate 43,364,888 of CM047811.1, read as the reverse complement.
TAACGTTAAAACGGTTGTGCTTTTTTTTTTAATTTCTGCCGTGTTCCGATGACCATTGGGTTAAGGATGTGCAAAAGTTTTTTTTTTACTCAATTTGTTGTAACGTGAAGTAGAGTCTCATAGGTGTGTAAAGGTTAGTATCTTTGAAAAAGAGGAATAAAAGATCGACATCAATCCGAGGAGAAGACGGGAGCAAAGCATGAGTTTAAGTGAAGCTGATTGGAGGCAAGATATAGAAATTCGGAGACAGTTTGGTCAGACTGCCTCATTGGACAGTATCCAGAATTTTATTCTTGTAAGAACAATGTTTTGTAATTTAAAGTGTGAAAGTAATAATAAATTTTGGTTTACCTTATCATTTTGAAATTTCAACTTTTTTGAGGGTCAAAAAAGTAAAAGAATGGTCAACACTTTTTCTACATATTTTAGTCTTCCACTTTCACCTTTATCCCTTTCCACCTCATCAATCCTCTCTTTTCTATATCCACCAATCACCATCCTTCTTAAATTCAAATTCATTTTCACTTCCCTCTTTTTTTCTCCATTCTTCACCTATTTAAACCCCTCTTTTTACCCACATTTTTACCACACCAATTTTCTAACCAACTATCATTTTTCTTTCTTTATCATTTTCTAAACTCATCACATTCTAAACCTCCATTTCTTCTTCAATACCCATTTTATGTACAAAAAAGTTGTGAGCTTTCCTAGCCAAAAATTATACCTTTTTTTACCCAAAATTCTTCACTTCCTATCTTTTCCACATCTTAAAATTGAAATGAGGCTATCTCTCATTCAATTAAGTTCTTAAAAAATTTTGGAAATACACATTCGGAGTTGTTCAAGGTGAAAATTAGCACAACAAGCCGAATCGAGCCGAGCCAGGACTGAGGAACTCGCCCCCAGCGAGACACGGACTCGCTCCCAGCGAGTCCTTTTTGAGGCAGAAACAGAGTTCGGGCGTCTCTAAGATGAATCGGAATAATCGCAACAAAAGGAATCAACCCATGATTCATCTGGCTGGAGCATAATTTGTTCTAGATGGTGACGCAATACCGGTTATTGACGGGGTACCACAATTTGCTAGCCCCGAGGTATACGAGTCATTTCGTACCCACTGGAGCAATGCAACGGTACATCGCGGAAGAGGTATAGACCTTGAAGATTGCGGGGAGCTCATTCGAAATCTTATTACTTATCACAGTTGGGAGTACGTGGCTGAGCCGCCTACTCATTGCAACGGGACCCTGGTAAAAGAGTTCTATGCTTATTTAGCGGTACATCCCCATTCCCACTTCATCACGGTTAGAGGATGCACATTTGCCAATTCCCCTACCACTATAAATACTTATTTTCATTTGGGAGATTTAGTGGGTCACCTTGAGGAGTTCTCTAGTGTGTACGACCATTTTGATACAATGTTGACGGATATCGGTGATTTCTTTGGTATCGAGTGCTATATAGGCCAATATGCTCGTAATTTTCAAGAGGCGGCATTCCCACTTGGAAAGGCAAGTTCTTACATCGGTTCATGTGTTCCGATATACTTCCAAATAGCCACACCTCTACAGTTTATGATTCTCAGGCTGCCTTGATGTATTGGCTATGGTCAGAGCGACCTGTGGATTTAGGTACGGTCATACGGGGAAACATGACCGAGGTAGCCAACAAGAGCAGGACCGTTCTGCCTTACGGTTCCATGATTTCAGACCTTGCAATTGCAGCTGGCTGCCAGGTATTAGGGGCAGATGTGCATGTTGACCCGGCAGCACCTTTGTCAAGATCATCAGTTCTGGCTCACACCAATGCCAATCAACTTCAAAGGTCACCACCTCGACCCCGCCGAGCAAGGAATGCCGGTGCAGGCAATGCCACCAAACGAGGGCGAGACATGGAGCAACTTTTTGCTCGTATTAATGGAATGGAGCGGACAGTGGCTGAGACTCATCACATGGTCGGGAGGATTGTGTAGAATATGGATGAAGATGATGTCCTAGGACCCGCCGTGCACGTCGGCCTACACCTCCACCTGGTTTTGAAGGGCAGGAGCCCTCTCATTCTCGTCTTCCTTCTAGATTTAGACGATCTTTTGATGAAGATGATTGAGTATATCTTTATCTCTCTTGATTACTATATTTTCCTTTGTATCGAGTTTGTTGTCTGTTTTCTAAATCACAATGTTGTACTAAAAAGCAAGTTAGGATTAATATTTTCAATGTTTCAAACATGTAATCATTTTAAGGACTTAAAAGTGTTTAAGGTTTAATGTTTTCCTTTTACTGTCCCTATTTCGATTATTATTTTTTACGAGCTAACGCTGTAACGAGTTTGAGCTTTGTTGAAGACTTATTTTGCAAATGATAGGCTGCGTGTTCGATCTCCGGTCTACTTATATTCCTAAAAGTTCCTCGGCGTGCTTGGACTACTCCGATGTTACGCTTCTTACTTGAGAGCCGTTTCCAGAGCTAAGTCTTTTTCTTAAATTCTCATTTTGTCGTTGTCATTGGGGACAATGACATGTTTAAATGGGGGGTTGGAGACTTAGCTATGATGTGCTATAATTAAAAATTAAAAGAAACGGCATGGTAGAAAATTTAAGAAAAGTTTAAAATTTTGAATAAATGCCATATTATTTATCTCGTACCCTTAGAATTGTGAGTTCCTAGCTAAGAATTGATAGGAAAGGAACCAAGTTGCATGTGTACATGATCATTTTATACTTATGAAAAGTAGATTTAAGGATATTCATGCCGATCGTTGCAAGTAGTTATTATTATTCGATTACTCAATCCTTGAATCAACTTTTACCGCGCGAATTATAATGATTAACGAATTATGTGTACATTGCGTAGATGATTGGTTATGTGAACTTAGTATCAATATTTATCTACTGATGCATTTTTATCTTCTAGCCATCAAAGCGGAGTAATAAGCTTGAGATTTATCTGTGTTTTAACAAAATGTTAAACACTGGGCTTGTAGTAACATTACCAAAGTAGCTTCGCGCTTATGGTAATATTGAATGCTATTTGACCAATCCGTGAGAGGGGGATTCTTGAAATGCATAATTTACTTTTAATGAAAGTTTCTTTCTTGAGATGTGTTAATGCTTGAAAATGTGAAAATGCGAGAAAATGCAACTTTTTAAGAGGCTTTGAGTATTTCTCGGTCTCCAAGTCCAAAAACCTTATGGATGACGCTCTTGCTTATTGCACCATGTCTTTACCCATGCAAGGCTTAAGAAGTAGGAATACTGATGTTGGTAGGTTGAGATTGCGAAGTTAGCATAAACTCCAATCTTGCCATGAATATACAAAATTAAATGCACATGCACACATCACTTCGATTCATAACGAATAGTGAATAATGGGTACCTTATGAGCATAATTGGTATGAGTAGACTCGAGTTTCTTATGTAAGTATGACTTGACCATGGAAAATGTTGTCATGGGGAATGACTTATTGATGCTTTGTTTGGGTCAATCAAAGTCTAAGTGGGCTGTAGTTGATGACGGTCAAAATATACCCGTAAAAGTCATCAACATTATCCTTAAATCGAGCCTAATAATATATTTTATGTTAAATCACATATGTATATTGATTATTTAATGTTATGTGATTTATAGAATATAAATTGGTATTTATCCATTTTTATCATTTAAATACAATTTACTGTGCAATAAATGTTTATTTTGTAGATAGAGATAAATTGGAGATTTTCTACCAAAGAAAAAGATAAATTTCAAGGCAATTCGAAGTGGATTCGGATTAAATAGAGGATAAATATCGAGCAAAGACGAGAGAGAGAGTGCGGAATTAAAAGAGCCACCGAGCCAATCCAATTTTGGAGGACTCAAGCGGCGTGAGTCCCCTGCTCATTTGTGGGCGAGCCCTTTCTGTCAGATTAGCTTGGAATTATCTAACGCATTTTCATACTTCATTTGGATTTAGGAAACCTATTTTAGATCGGTTCAGGCTTATCCCATGCGAATTTTTACTCCTATATATACTTGTACTAGTTAATTAGCAAAAACACACATTACACAACTCATAATAAAGTTCTCAGTTTTTCCTCAGAGACAAGTTCTGCAATAATGTAAGTTCTTGTATTTATTTCTTCTTAGTTCTTTATAATTAAGTCCACAATTATTGTTTATCGTTTGAGATTGTTAGTTCTTATTTGAATGATGTAGATCTAGGATTAAGACGCGAGGCAGTGGGGATTCCTCGTCTATAAGGATCCACACGCCCACGCCTATGTCTCGTGATCTATGTATGACTTTATTTTGATCAACAATCGTGTTTCTAGTAGATATATATAATTGATTTATGAATTTCTATTTTATCCGTTACGTATAGAGAAACGCTAAGATTTAGTTGTTCGCCGAGTCAGTCTAGCCACGTCTTTATAGTGTGATTGTCCATTTAGAATTTCTTATCTTAGTAGGTATGGCTACGACTACGTTGCTCGTCTACTTTAATTAAAAAGTGTTGTTAGGAAATACCCATATAATACTCCTAGGTCGGCTCATGAATTGATCTTCCGGGACTTTCAGCGAGATCTAGATCTGTGTTATATTAGGGAATTGCGCGTGCCTAATTATACGTAAATCGTAGATTAACATGATACCTAAAAAGTTAGTGTTAATGGGACGGAGATTGATGCGATCGCTTTGGAAGTACGCCTAACCACAGGAATGTTGCCTAGGTGAGGAATACGGTTAATATCGGCATCCCTCGTTTTGTAAGCGTGCAAGTTATATGAGATGGAGGCCTAAAAAGCGAAGTCATGTAATGTAGCATAGTGATCTAGATGGCCTACCCGGAGCTAGATCTAGTTTAAGGGATGACTCCCGTAGCCAATATAAAAGAGATACGAATCGGGTTAATAGTTAGTGAGTCTAGTTTAATAATATAGAAGCTCTAGTTCCAAATGATAACATAATAATTGGGGAGGATAATTATGTTGTATTTATTTGTGTTGTGTCGAAGTCGTATCAATTTATACATTCTTGTACTTTGTTGGTCATAGACCATTTTTATGTGTTTGACATGCTTAATTAATTATTTATAAAATGACCCACAATTGGTTCCCTGTGGGATCGACCTTGATTAATTCGCTATATTGTATGTACGATGGACCTAGTCCTCTTGCTAGTATTGATTTATGGTGATCAAGTATTTTAATTTCACTTGGTGATCACGTCAATCACATAGTGAGCTGGAAATGTTCTTGGCTATGGGTCACTGTAAATTCTACAACTTAGGCCAAAACACAGTATTGTCTTGGAGGCACCACGGGAGCAGTACATGGATCTAGGAGGTTCATTCCTGAACCTTGAACGGTTCTTCCATTTTTTCTGTATAGCTGATATAGTAAGTGGATTCATTTCTTGAAGCAAGGACCAATGTCTTGTCAGATATTCGTGTGTGTGTTGAGGCGGTTCCTTTGACTTGATCATTTGGAGCATGATATGAAGATAGTCTGAGTCCCCACGGATAGCGATCTTTTCACGGCTAGGGCTGGTTGCGAGTAATGCATGAGATTCTTGTGTTTCAACTTGGTCTTGTGTGTGCTAGTGATTGATTTTAGGCCAAGTGGGAGATTGTTGAAATAGTGTCCTAAACACAATTGGGTGTTAGGTGTGATGCCCAAAAGACAATTTTGTAATTGTTTTATTTAATTAATGAAATGATATTATTATTCATATTTATTATTCTCATATTCACCGATGTGACAATAGTATTTACACTACTGTAAAACCCTAAAGTATATCGTTTATGTAATCACTTAACTTTCGGTGTATGGGATATACACGGGAGGATTGAGTTAGTGAAGATGTATTTAAAATACAATTAGCCCGTAGTGAGGTTAATCGAGTATTGGGTCTCTCCTTTAACGTGCTATTAATGCGCCTAGAACACAAAAGGTGTGATTGTCTTCTCCGGACTTTCGGTTAAAGAGAACCGAGTGGGGCATTTATATATGATAGATATATCATATAGAAATTTGGACCGATTTGATTAGAGTTCACGATATAATTCCGTAATCGAGAAGTCTTATCGAATCAATCGATGATCATATTTATGGATATATCTTAATCACGAGGTGATCACGGTCAATTGCTTGAATCGATTATGAGGTTTGACTTGATGGTTAAGGATTACTGCTGAGTCTGTGATACGAATTACCCCATCTTGGCATTGTCTTTGGATTGAGTGAGTAGTGCGTATGTTATCACGGAATCACGGAATCCATTCCTTCCATTTATTGAAGTAGATATCTGATTCCACTTGTTTGTTAATCACAGAAAGCGATCGATAAATGCGAGTTCATATTACAACGATTAGCTACGGTGAGTTGTATGAATTAATTGATCACTAGGGGATAATGGTAAATAAGGATAAAGGTTCTAAAAGGGTTAACGGTAACTTACGATTTAGAATGAGCGATCTATGGAGGATTAATCTATATGTAATGATTACATCAATGGACGCTTATTATCATTCTCGTGAGAGATAAATATAATCTCATAATCGGAGGAGTGCGATCACGGGATTATGGTGGCATATTCTGTGATTGATTTATCGAATATAATTATTACATTCGTAAGATAATTATTTATTTGATTAATCGGGCGGCGATTATTAGTCCATGGTACCCGACGTGCCTCAATATAGCATAGCTATTCTCGGACGTCGAATCCTAATAATATTAATTTAGTTCTTATTAGAATTTAATTAAAGCGATATGTGAATTAATTGTTTAGTGAACTATTAAATTAGTTGGGCTAAATAATTAAATATGTGAAAAAGACATTTTCATAATCTTGGCTAATTTAGTGTGTTATGGCGAAAATAATATTGACTAGGTCAATGGCAATTTTCGGCCAAAAGTATTGTTTTAGGAAACAATAAATTGTTTTAAGACATGTGCACAAAATATTTATTGGATAAATATTTATGGTAAGAAATAAAGATAAATATTATTCTAGATTTGTTCTAGAATATTATGGGATTATCTTTTATTTATTGGATTTATTTATTTGCAAACTAAAATCCTTGGAGGATAAGGATTACTCTCCTATATAAAGAGAGTTATCCCAAACCTGATACACACATAAAAATCGACTTCATCTCTTAGAGAGAGGAAGAAATAATTTTCGGCCAAGGGGAGTAAAGGAGAAAATCTTGGAGGTTTTCCGGGTAGCATATCGGAAGGATTCGAGACGAGAATTTCCTTCCACCGGGAGTTGCTTGGATCACACGTGCGGAAGATCGTGGTGCTCTTCACACCATCGTTTATTATTTCTATTGCGGTTCTTCTACTTGGATTTTGAGATCCAAGAGGTATGTTCTACAACACCGTTGTAGAGTAGATCTAGTTATTTTATTACTTGTAATTTATAGATTTAGATCCTTAAATCGCTTCCGTTGCGGATGATATTACTAACAGTGGTATCAGTCGCCTAGTGATCTATTTTTATACGTATAAAATATTAGATCTAGGAGTGTCCCAATTTGTTTTTTCCTTGGGGCGATATATATATATATACATATATATATATATATATATATATATATATATATATATATATATATATATATATATATATATATATATATATATATATATATTATGTTACGAGTGTTGTGGTTTGAAGAGATGGATTGGGGTTGAGTGCTTGTTTTACTCGTTAGATCTATTGTAGCTCTCTCGATTTAGATCGTTTGAGCATAGGATTGATGTAAAAGTTGTTGTTTTTTATTTCTTCTTTTCGCAAATTTTTTTTTGTAATTCCGAAAAAAGCGAAGAAACGATGATGAACACGAGATGCATGAAGGCGGAACTCGAGGTATGAATAGGAGTCGGGGCTGAAAATTTTGTTGTAATTTTTTTCCACACGGCTAGGGTTTGATTTTTATCAAACCTAATTTTTTTAAATAATCGTAATTTGTTTAATAAAAAAAAATTATTACGGAATAATAAAGCAGCAGGATTTTTATTAAAAAAAAATTATTTATTTTATTTTATAAAATAAAGGCCCTTCTCCTTTCGGGTTCATGGTTCGTGGTTCAAGGTTGAGATCGAAGACATGAAGACAACAAGATTGTAATTTACTTTTTTTCCTAGGATATATTAGATGCTGGGGTACCAACGATCCATCGCGGTGTTTAAATTTTCCCATAATTTATTTTTATGTGTTTGATCATAAAATAGATATAAAATCGGAATTGCCATGACATGCATCATATCATAAATCCACTCAATGCATACATGTAGAATTTTAATTTTGGTAATTAAAATAGGCATGTGTACAAACTCGCGTAATTAGTTGAAATTTAATTAATACGTGGTAATTAATTAATTTAGTAACTAATTAAAGATCGAGGACGAGTTATGAAATCGTTAAGCCTTTGGTGTGTGTTCTCGGTGAACGCGCCGTAAAAGCCCAAAGCGAGATCCGTTTTCGATTCATAGTGTCTACTGAGATTGAATGATGGTAAAGAACAATAAATCTTGGATAAAAGCGGTTCGCCTTTAGGTTGGGTGGTCAAGCGGCTGGGCTCGACCGACTTAACACCCGGAGCGGAGGGTGATTCCTTCTTATCTCAATAGGGCTCTCTTGACCCGACCGTCCGGATTGTCACATATGTTCCAACGAATAGGACGGGTAGGCTTGCCTACGTTACCGACACCATTCGGAATCCTTGATTTGATGTGCTTTTATGTTAAATCAAAAGAGCGTGGTTAGTTAACCCACCACCACTTCCAAAATATTGAGTGAGGCGGGGGGATCGACGACCAACCCTACGGCCTCTACTATAGATACAAGTAAGTGAGAGAATGGTGACGCCTCACGGCGCTTTGATTTCGTCCCCCTACGGATGGTGTTCACCCCTATCAACATTCATGGATTGGTCTCCGAAAGGATAGGATCTCCGGGTACTCGTCGGGTCACTGACCTATCCTACGACGGCACACTCGGGGCGTACCTAAGAGATCCGATATAGTAGGTCACACTCATAAAGGATATTCTTGATAATATCTAGGCTAAAAAGGAAGGTAGTCAATGAATAAAAGGATGTTCGATTCTCACAAGTTATTCATTGATGAGATTGTCTCGATTTAACCGTCATCTCTATGACCTACCCTACTGGCGGCGAGCGAGATCACGAGGTTAAAACATTGGAATGGTAGAGTAGACTTAATTTTAGTTTACAATTCCTAAAATAAACTTATATAGTAGTGTTAAACTTGAATTAATATATGTCATTTTATTTTCAGCAAAAATGTCTGCTCAAATTTACCTTTCTTATGCGAAAAATTATCGGGAAACAACTCTAAGAAATTGAAGACTAATTTAAACGTGGTACTCAGATATGAGAATGTGCAACATGTACTCACTTCTGAATGCCCTACGGTGGCGATCCAAAAACCCGGAAAAGCTGAGATCGAGCAGCGTAATCATTTGGATCGAGGCGGAGATAACGGGCTCATGGGATCATCTGGCGGCGATGTCGGAGGTTATTAGGACCCAGATTGAAGATTTTGAGAGGCGTAGGAGAAATCATGCGAGAACTTACTTCAATGTTTGGATCACCTAGCAACCAAGCAAGACACGATGCCATCGAGGATGGTGTTAACACGAAATTGAAGAAAGGTCAAGCAGTGAATGGTCATGTTTTTAATATGATCAGTTACTTCAATGACGCCGGTATTCATGGATCGATGTTCGATGAAGCAACTCAAGTGTCGATGATTTTGGAATCATTGACTCCTGAGTTTATCCCGTTCAAAACTCAGTATCTGATGGGCAAACATGAGTTGACCATGACACGGATGCTTAATGGTGACTATCTACGAGGGCCTACTATCGAAAGATAAAGTCCAAGTAGGGATAAGAAAAAGTTGAAGCCAATATGGCGAAGCTAAGTCTTCAAACAAGCATAAAGCCAAACCAAAGAAGAAGGGTAGTGTATTTTTTTGTGCCCAAGCCAATGAAGAAAAGAAAGCCAAGAAAGTTGGCGATGCCAAGCCCAAGGGCAAATGCTTTTACTACAAGGAGGTAGGACATTGGAAACACCATTGTCCGGAATATCTTCGTGATGTAAAGGATGGCAAAGTCAAGGCTATCACTGGGAAAGATAAGAAATGTAATTTGGAATTACTATTCTTGGAATCTTTTAATGTAGCTAAAGATGTGTCCACTTGGATACTTGATCTGGAGCTAATAATGAGTGTATATTCTTCATTGCAGATTCTTAGTTAAATGCGAGAGAAATTTGGAAGAGGGATCTCAAGTGATGCAGTAGGCCTTTGGGCGCTCTTTTGGCTAAAGCGATGGGGCTGTGGACTTGCATTTAATAATAGAATTTTACATTTAGAGAATGTTTATTTTATTTAATTTCAGGAGAAATTTAATTTCTCGATCGCCTTAGTTGAACAATCATTTTCTGTTTCAAATTTGAATGGTGACTTTGTTATTTGAAGAATGGCTTTCAACCGTGTTCAACTACGAATGAAAGCGGTTTATATTTTGTAAGACCACATAAAGCTCCCTACTTATCTTGAAATGTTTAAAAGCGCTCATCAAAGATCGCTAAAAAGCGAAAGTTTCTCAAGTAAAGAAGATAAAACATACTTGTGGCATCGAGGCTCGGCCATATTTCCTTGGAAAGACTCAAAAGACTAGAAAAGGTTCATGCCTTAGGTGAGTCATCTGTTGACACCTTGCTGCTGCTGCGAGTGTTGCCTGGAGGGAAAAATGACCAAGCGTCCCTTATCATCAAAGGGTAATAGGGCCCACGGGAACTACAGACTTAGTGCATTCGGACCTTTGTGGTCCGATGAACGTACAAGCTAGAGGCGGATACAAGTACTTTGTGACTTTCATTGATGACTACTCGAGATTCGGTTATGTTTATCTGCTGCATAGAAAGTTCCTGGCTTTTGGTAAGTTCAAGGAGTTCTAAGCAGAAGCCGAAAGGAAACTAGGCAAGTCATTGAAATGCCTTTCCTCGGATCGTGGAGGTGATTATTTAGATACTGAGTTCATTGACTACTTGGCTGAAAAAGGAATTTGTTTCCAACGTTCAGCGCCTAGGACACCTCAGCAAAATGGAGTTGCTGAAAGGAGAAACAGGACATTGATTAACATGGTTAGATCAATGATGAACTACGCCTCACTACCTATATCCTTTTGGGGTTATGCTTTAGAAGTAGCGGTCTACATTTTGAATGTAGTACCGTCAAAGCCTGTCGAAAAGACACCCATAGAGATGTGGTCGGACATCGCGAAAGCATGCGTCACTTCCGCATATGGGGTTGTCCTGCACATGTGCTGATGGACAAGACTACCAAACTACAATCGCGTACAAAAGTATGTTTGTTTGTAGGCTATCAAAGGCACACGTGATGGTCTATTTTACGATCCGGAAGATAACAAAGTGCTATTCTCGACTAACACTACGTTTTTGAGAGAGTTATATGAAAGACCATAGACCTCAAAGTAAGATTGTACTAGAGGAATTACTCTCCGATGACGCGTTAGGCCTATTGTGGCTATTGATGTCCCGATAAACAACACTAATACAGCGATCACCGACATTCTGTTCCAACTAGGCGTCTTGTGAGAGTGGTTCGGCCACCGGCTCGATGCGGCATGGATTTAGAGGCGAGCGTGAGTCGCCTGCGATGGGGTGGAAGATGATCCTCCGACCTATAAGAAGGCCTTATTGGATCACGATAAGGATAAATGGATTGGCGCAATGAATCAAGAGATGGAGTCTATGTACTCTAACTTCGATCTGGAAACTTGTAGAACTTCCTTAGGGTGAAAGGCCCATTGGATGTAAATGGCTCTACAAGCGAAAGAGAGGAGTAGATGGAAAGGTGAAACCTTCAAAGCAATTTGGTAGCCAAAGGTTACACACAATGAGAGGGTATAGACTACGAGGAAACCTTCTCACCTATGGCCATGATGAAAACCATCCCATCCTCCTTTCGATTCTTTGCTTATGCGGATTATAATGGCAAATGGATGTTAAGTCGGCGTTTCTAAAGCGGCTTTCTAGGCGAGGAAATCTATATCAAAGACAACCGGAAGGGTTCATTGAAGAAGGTCGAGAGCACATGGTGTGCAAGTTGCTCGAGATCCATTTATGGGTTGAAGCAAGCATCTCGTTCCTGGTATCATAGATTCGATCACACGATCAAGTCTTATGATTTGAACAACACTTTCTTTGAATCTTGTGTGTACAAGAAGGTTATCAAAGATAGTGTTGTATTTTAGTGTTGTCACGTTGATGACATACTCCTAATGCTTAGCGATAAGAGGATGATGTCCGGCGTGAAAAGTTAGTTAACCACGCAATTCCAAATGAAGGATTTGGGAGAAGCGAGTTATGTTCTAGGGATCCAAATTATAAAGGATCGCAAGAACATGATGTTGCTTCTGTCCCAAGCAACTTATATAGATAAGGTCTTTGGCACACTTGATATGGAGAAGCGCAAAGAAGGGTTTTCAACCAACCCGTCACGGCGTTTACCTCTCTAAGACTCGAGGGCCTCAAACTCCACGAAGATATTGAATCTATGGGAAGAGTGCCATATGCCTCCAATTTGTTGGGAGTCTTATATATGCTATGAGGTGTACGAGACTGATATTTATTTACGGCGTTGGATTAGTCGGCCGTTTTGAGTCAAATCGAGGGCAACCGCCTTTGGGCAATGATAAAGAATCTCATCAAATATTTGAAGAGAATCGAGAAATTATATGCTCGTCTATTGAGTGGGAGTTTGGAGTTAGCGGGGTACACGATTCGACTTTCGATCAGGCAGAGATGATTCTAAATCAACCTGCGGTTGAGTGTTTATGCTTGGTGGCGGTGCAATAAAATGGAGAAGCCAAAAGCAATCGGCACTGACCGATTCAACAATGGAAGCTGAGTTCATAAGCGTCCTCCGAAGGCGACTAAGGAAGCTATTTGGTTAAGAAAGTTCATCGGTAGATTAGGCGTTGTCCCGAATCTTGAAGATCCTATTACTCTCTATTGTGATAACAATGGGGCCATTGCCAACGCTAGGGAACCTCAAAGCCACGGTAATTGAAGCATATAGAGAGGAAATCTTGGGTGATCAGCGATTTTGTCGATAGAGGGCGTTTCCGTCCGAAGAATCGCCTCCGCCGATAATCCTCTTTGATCCATTCACCAAGACACTGTCGATTGAAGCTTTTAGTCAACATTTGGAGAATATAGGTATTAGAGACATGTCTCATTTGCTTTAGATCAAGTGGGAGTGATGTTTTGTTGTATTTTAAAAAATAGGGCGTTCTCTAAAACAATTAATCACATGCTTTTCGTGCAAGTGGGAGATTGTTAGGTGTGATGCCGAAAGACAATTTTGTAATTGTTTTATTTAATAAATGAAATGATATTATTATTCATATTTATTATTCTCATATTCACCAATGTGACAATAGTATTTACCTTACTGAGAAAACCTAAAGTATATCGTTTATGTAATCACTTAACTTTCGGTGTATGGGATATACCGGAGGATTGAGTTAGTGAAGATGTACTTAAAATACAATTAGTCCATAGTGAATTTAATCGAGAGTATCGGGTCTTTCCTTTAACGTGCTAATAATGAACCCAGAACACAATAGGTGTGATTGTCTTATCCGGACTTTCGGTTAAGAGAACTTAGTGGGGCATTTATATATGATAGATATATCATATAGGGCTGGACCGATTTGATTAGAGTTCACGATATAATTCCGTATTTGAGAAGTCTTATCAAATCAATCGATGATCATATTTATGGATATATCTTAATTGTGAGGTGATCACAGTCAAATTTGCTTGAATCGATTATGAGGTTTGACTTGGCGGTTAAGGATTACTTTTGAGTGCGTGATGCGAATTACCCCGTCTTGGCATTGTCTTTGGATTGAGTGAGTAGTACGTATTTATCACGAATCGGAATCCATTCCTTACATTTATGGAAGTAGATAGGCGATTCCCTTGTTTGTTAATCCTAGAAAGCGATCGATAAATGCGAGTTCATATTACAACGATTAGCTACCGATGAGTTGTATGAATTAATTGATCACTAGGGAGTTAATTGTAAATAAGGATAAGAGGTTCTAAAATGGGTTACGGTAACTTCCCGATTTATAATGAGAGTCGATCATGGGGATTAATCCATATGTAATGATTATTTCAATGGGCGCTTATTATCATTCTCGTGAGAAGATAAATATAATCTCATGTCGGAGGAGTGCGATCGAGGGATTATGGTGGCATATTCTTGTGATTGATTTATCGAATATAATTAGGGGGTTCTATTTGGACCATATTTACTACTTGCACCACATTAATGATTATTTTTCTTTTACTTTCGCACACCACGTAATTACTACCTACACAACATTAAAATAACAAAAACTTAAAAACTACACTTTAGTCCCTAAAATTATACAAAACACTAAAATAAATACTAATTAAATAAAACTACTACATACATACACATTTTCTTCTCCCACCACTTTAATTCAAACACTCATTAAACTTCTTCCCCAAAAACCTCCCAATCGGTGGTTACCAAAAAAATAAAACTGAAAATTGAAAGAGAAGTGAAGAGAAGAGAAGAGGAAGAAGAAAGGAAGAAGAAGGGATAGTGGATTCCGAATTGTAGAAGAGAAGAAGAATGAGAGAAGAATTATCAAGGTATGTGAATTTTTGAAAATGTGTTTGAATGCTTGTGGATTTGTGTATACATGGAAGTGAATTTGTGTTTGATGTAATGGGTTTATATTGTATGTTTTAGGTTAGTATTTGGATGTAATGGGTTATGGTTTTTGGGTTGTATTTTGGTTTTTCCGGCCATTTTCGGTTGGAAGGCCGGGAAGATGATGAAATAGGGGCGTCGGTGAGACCGGCGCCCGTTGTAGGTTTCAATGTCATCCACATTTGGCGTCCCGGCTTTGTGTGTGGGTAAATTGGTTTAGCCAGAGGCATTTGTTATAAATGGCGTTGTAGTTGTTCTACAACTTGGTTTGGGTGACGTTTTAGAACATTGGCTTGGCAATTTGTTAGCTCTTAAGCGTCGGTGGTGTTGGCGTTGTATGGACACGTGAAGCGTTGGTTCTAGTGGCGTTCGGATCGTTGCCATGCCAATGTCATGCACCATAAACATCCTTTGGTGGTGGCGTAAAAGATTTTTCAACATCGATTACGGTAGCGTTTGAGGGCCAGATTAGGGTTTTGTGTTACTTTAGAGGTTGCATTGGTTAATTGATTACCATAATTTCATTAATAGGTTGTTTTATATAGGATATTTTGTGCCCTATATGTTGTTGTTGTATGCCTTTTTATAACTTGGTTAGTCTCTTTTATGAATTTTTATCAAATTATTGTTAATGTTACATTGTATGAGGTTTATGTCTTATCCTTGAGCTTTGTTTATAAATGTCTACTTTCTTTGTTAGTTGCTTTCTTAATTTGATTGAAAATTTATTTCTTGTATCATGTGTAGGAAATTATGACTAAGAGAAGTGCAGTAGGTGTACACTTTCTGAGATAGCGATGAAGGTACATGATGGATCAAAGTCTTCTTTGAAGCACCCCGAAGCTCCATTTCAGCCTAGTATTGTTTACGAACATACAAGTGTGCCATATAAAGAAGGAGTAAGCGACTAAAGAATGTGCAAGTGAGAGATAGGACTTGTGAATGAGCCAAGCGAAATTTGGTTTAGGAGAGAGCAGATGAGGTAGTTGAGACCCTTGAGTCGGTTGAAACACGGTTGGGAGTGGAGGCTCCATCACTTATAGTTGAGGCGAGTTGTAGATGATAGTGTCAAGGCCAACATTGAGTCTGTTGAGACACGGTTGGGAGTCTGAGCTCCTTCACTTACTGATTGATTCCGGTGTCGGGGCCACCAGCTGTCGGTGGAGATGGAAACGAGAATCGGGAGTGCGGCCTCTTACAGGGCGATTGATCGATTTGCGGATTCTAAAATCTTGTTGGGGGGGCCACCTGAGTCGATGGATATGGAACACAATCGGGAGTGCAGCCTCATACAGGGCGATTGATCGATTCGCGATTCTAATCTGCTTTGGTGCCATTCGAGCAGAAGAGCCAATCCGCCGGGGCCCTTTATAGGTGAGGCATCGGGGAATCTTTGGTGCAAGTATAGGACAGACATCCGGAAGTTCCGGGGCACCGACAGAGGCAGAAGCAGCTGAGTGTTTACAATATGAAAGTGATGATGGTGTGGTGGTAGACACTGATGATCTATTGGGGGAGGATTGGAAGGAGCATGTTGGTTTACAGCGTTGTTGAATAAGAATGTATGTTTTTAGGTTTTATAATCTTATTACATATTTGTCAACTTATATTTTTTCAGCATATCTAACTTTATATAGAAACTCATTTGAACATGGCCAAGGTATAATTGGATGTAAGCAGTACACATCTTCCTTGAAGATATGGAAGATTGATGCAGAATGTGACGAATTCAAGGCAAGGCTGAGAGCTAACCCATTTATACGATCTGGTACAATCTTCATATAATAGCGAATCGTGTGGTAGTTTGTGCTTTTGTTGAGAGGTGGAATCGGTAACAAACACTTTCCATTTGCCATTCGGTGAGATGGCGATCACATTAGGCGATGTCAATATATCACGGGATTACGGTTGATGGAATGGTCGTGAACTATGAATTTGCAAAAGAGGACAACCCAATTACATTTGTTCCACGGCGTTAGGGATTCCAATATGAGGCGTGACAAAGGAATTAGAACATGTTGGTGGACTACGACTGTCCAAAAGTTGGCTAAAAACGATCTTGCGGGTAAATGCGGTGTAAGAAGCAATCGAGGGTGAAGCATCGAGTTCGGTCGAGGCTGCGCCCGATAATTCTTGTGGATCAAGGCGTGCGCGGATATCATTGTATCTTCTTGCATGTACTTTGATGCAAGACCGTAGTGGGGATAAGATAAACATTAACTACCTTCATTTCTACGGGATCTGGATAAATTTGGTGATTGGGCTTGGGGTCTTTGCCACCTTTGCCAAATCTTTACCGGCTTGATTATCGAAGGCCACTAGGAGCGATCTTGTTGGAATTTACGGATACCTAACATTGTTGGAGGTAACACTTGTTTTTACATTTTTCTTGTTTTTGGGTTTATGTTTGAATGCTTAAAGAAATATTTTGTAATATGTGTTATGCGAGGCATGGGTGTCTGAACATTTTCCTTCATTGCGACCTCCACCAAACACGAAATTCATTGAAGGGGAGATAGTACGGACATTAAAGTGGAAAAATGTTACGGGAATTAATGACCTTTGTGGCATTGTCATCGTTAAGGCATACAAGAAGACTTGGACTTGATGGAGGCCGAAGTAAGTTAACTAAATTTATCTTGTAGGTTGTAACTTATGCAGTTCTGTTCAACTTACATTATCTTCTATTTTGTAGGTTGTTTGGGATGCTTATCGGCAATTTAGAACGGTGCCTGAGAATGACGTATGTTGGTTCTATGGGTGCATAAGGAGATTGGACATTCAAGAGGTGTATCACCCAAACCGTGTCGTTCATCAATTTGGCCATATTCAAGCTATCCCTCAGTCACCAATTCCTCCAAAGGCATCGAATCGAAGCGGGAAGGCGAAACAGGACAATGTCACTCATGAATCACGCGACGATGACTTTATCCATTTTGCAAATCATCTAGTCAATAAGGAAGAAAGGATGGGAAAAGCTAGGTTTGATTGGGAATGCACATATGAGTACATGACTTGGTATCGAGGTGTTTCCGTGCATCGTTTGACCGGTGTCAGGAAAAGAAAGCAACGAGATTCAAGAGAGGTATTTGAATATACAATCTATTTTGTTGTTTCCTTTTTCAATTTAATGAACATTTTATGTTTAACATGTAGGAGAATGAATGCAAGGGTAGAGTAATTGATGCGATGCGAGATGCAATTGGAAATGCTTTAAAAAAGCAAAAGGATTTAGTGAAAGCGCTTGGATGGCGAGAAGAGTTCCTGACTACAGGTGCATGTACACAAGATGTTGAAGATAACGATGTCGAAGCACAAGAATCTAATCAGATACAAGCTGAAAGACCAAAAAAGCTTTCGAGGGCCGTGAAAAGACTTAGTTGTCTTATAACATTGACACATTTATAACTTTGACACGTTTATTACTTTCATAAGTTTAATGTTTGGGTTGTTTAAAATCATGTTTATATTTAGTATTTGGATTTTGTAGACTACATTGGCTTTGGTTTGGTTTGGTTTGTATTTTTATTCCCCGTTGATTTCATATTTGTTCGTATGCGATTTGGGTTATTTGGCCTTTGATAGTTGAATTGGTGTCACTTGAATTGGTGTGGGAAAGAAATGGAACAATGTTGATTATGGGACTAAGAACATCCACCATAGTGACGTTTTTATTGAGTGACAAACGTCGGTTGTGATGACGTTTGAAGCCCCAAAATCATCAAACTCTCAGTACCTAAAAATCTTTAAAACGTCAGTCATACTGACGTTCCACATGCCATATGAACATCATTATTGCGGGCGTTTTTAAGGATTTTTAAGTGCGAGAGAGTTTGATGATTTTAGGGCTTCAAGCGTCATCACAACCGACGTTTATAGCTCAATAAAAATGTCACACTGGCTGACGTTCTGTGTCCCAGAATCAACATTGTTCCCTTTCTTAACAAACAATCATACATCAAAATTAAACCAATAATCACACATCACACATTTTGGAAATACAACATTGGAATTTAACTAGTTCTTTGTGCATCATACCAAAATACATTAAACTAGTTCAACATATTGCATATGAATTTACAAAACCGTGTTCCATCCTGACCCGCTCGATCGGATAGATTGTCCAAATCACTATGATCTCCCATCCAATGATCCTTGACCACATCATGACATAAATCGATCCTATGTTGATATTTCTCGTACCATTCATTTGCTTCAACATCGAGCCTTATGCCAATTTCGCTCACTCAGGAAGTGGACAAGTATATTTCAAAAACAAGCAAACAAAATAGATACCCTTGCACAACCCCATCCATATATGGCGGCGGGACAAACCAAAGGTTTTTCTTACTAGGAAAGAATGTTTGGTTTCCATGCGAGACAGAACAATATCTTCTTGGACACACCATATGCATTACACACAACCCAACCAAGGTATTTGTCAAAATACTTTTCCACTCCGCATGCTCCTTTTTCATGACTATGAAGCCATGCATTTTTAGTAGATCCATTCTTGTCCGCCAAATAATGCAATATAATGATCCTGTCCGTCATCAATTCATAATGCGGTGCTTTTCTCACCAATGGCGGTCGTTTTCTATAAGACCTATTGCATGTGCTATTACTCACAAACCCATAATTTCCATCACCCTCTACATCAACCATAGGCGTAATGTGCTCATTGCATTTGGTGGAAACTCTTTAAGATACTGTTTCCAATGGTAGAAGATACTTTACACTAAACCTTTGGAACCTTTGGCATTCTACCTTCGATGCGCTTGAGTCATTGGGGTTTTTCTTTTTGACATTAGAAGCACCTTGAGATGCGAGGTGGAGATGGGGCGGAAGAAACACCGCCAGGCGTTATTACGGCATTCACACTCGACAATTATTTCTCAGCGTGTTCAAACTTGCTCATCTCTCTTAGTTGAAGAGTCCTCAACTAACTTTCTCTTGTTTCCGGAACCTTAGAGCGGCCCGACGACCCTTGGTTTTGTTTTGGCTCTTGCAAAGCAGTATTAACGGTTGACAAATGTCACGTATCTTCCACGATCAATCGTTTTCTCTCCCAAACATACGCCATCTTCAACTTTTCTTCTAAGGCATTTGAGCGGCACATAGTCTACTTCGGATTCATTTGGAGGTGGCCGCTTTGATATCTAGGGTCTTCCAATGAATATTGATAGGCGATAAAGGATGCATCTGGCTTCTTCTTAAATCTAGCCATCTCATGTCTACCACGGCAATCCATGTGTCTTTCGAATAGTACATCGGCATTTCCTTATTCAGCATCGCTATGATTGGTTTTCCAACTCGGCATACAACAAGCCCAATGCGTATATGGATACATGATGTCTAAGCTCTTTAAACAACACAACATCTTTAAATTTTTTGGCTCCATGAAAGAGGCGTCTCGAATGACTTTTGATGTTTTGATCTCTTGATCGATCAAGCAAAGACCGGCTTCCCACTCTGCAGCCAAGTCCCCAAGCCCAGTTTTAGCCAATTTTTAAATCTGAATGCATTCCCTCGACTCTCGAGGTTGATGTATTTCCCGGATGAAAAGCGAGTTGGTCCATGCGGAGGCGAATGCCTCCTTATGTGCGTTCAACCATGTACAAGAGACATAACTCATGGCGTCTTCACTAAAAATCTTCTTACACTCTTCCAATCTCTCATTCAACTCATCTTACGATTACGATTTAACAACCTCTATCAAGCGGTCATCAAATCTTGCAAAACTTGATCGTAGTCTTCGTCTTCAGATTCGCCACAAGACCTTTCTCTATATGCCACCTGCATATCAAGTTCTTTGCTTTTGGATAAACCACCCGTAAAGCTTCATTAATGTTTCTTCTCTATCTGTCACGATACAACATATTTGATCACTTTTCACACCAATTGCTTTCCGAAGCATAGTCAAAGCCCACGTGTAGTTTTCTTCCCTCTCCAAACAAAGTAGAGCAAATCCTATAAAAAATGTCATATCCGTACACGTAACGCCAACAATTTGCAAGAGGGGCATCTTGTACTTGTTCGTCTTGTATGTACAATCCATAAGCATCATGGTAGGAAAGCACCTTGCAAGGTACAAGCTTTCATGAAAGGCCTAAAAAACATCATTCACTACATTTCCTTCGTCATGCCTACATTCCACGAATGTTGTGTTCTTATCTGCCAATTTGAAAACCAATTGCATCACTGTACGGCCTCTCGTGCCTTCTTCTTTATCTTAGCATGAACATTGTAGATCGCCTTTGATGACGTACAGTTCTTCTTATGATCCTTTCTCAACATACGTAGTATATGTTTAGGCAAAATACCGTTGCGAGTCATTGTTGCAACAAAATCAACTTGTTCTCTATCAATCCGGCCGAGGTATGCATGACCCTCCTCATACTTGAATAACTTGTGATTATGTAGACCATTCAATACTCTAACGGTCCACATCTCCCTAATGTTATCCTTCAAGGTTTTCAATAAAGCGGACAACCGCATTTCTTTGTAGAGCGATTCTCTTGGCTTATTTTTCGGTACCGCCAACCTTTTCTCGAATTCTCTTGGCAATCCACTCCTCTCACATTGGTATAAAATGAAATGTGTCCGCTTTCGGTCATGTTGGATCTCTTTTCACAATGACAGCGCCTTTCTCTCTTGCCAATGCCTTGAGGTGTTTGGTGGCGGCTTCATGTGAATCAAATACCTATGAATAATATATGAATGTAATGAATACCAAGTCAAGTTTAAAATCACATACATTTAGATAGTATAAGTTTTAGAGACTTACTTGATCAATTGTAAAAATTGAAGTCAAATCATTGATAACTCTTCATGTGGGTCATCCATCATTGCGGCGTGGTATCTCAAACTTTCTAAAGATTTTCTTGATCTTCTTCAATCATTTCATAAGCCAAAAGCGCAAGAAGCGTATAATTGTCATAGTCAATTGGATGAGAATAAGAAAATACTATATCCATTTAATAGTTTCTCACCTTCAAATACTACTCGTCGTCGTATAGTACTGGCCCCTCATCATTGCTTTTGTCATGATTTGCATCATTAAATTGTTTCTATGGATTCAATAGTAATAAAACCAAGTAAAACACATGTTGGCAAAATGAAAAATTACAGATCCAGAACGTCAGTGATTATGACATTGGGTTGGCAAATCCAACGTCGCCTTGACTGACGTTGTAAAGCCTTTTGTAGTTAAGAGTCAAGCAAAACGTTGGCTATATTGACGTTGAAATGTAAACAAAAATGTCAGTGAAGTTGATGTTAACAACAAATATGTTTAAAGTTGATTGGAAACACAAGCGTCAACCACCTTTGATGTTGTGGTGGCCAAAGGAAGCGTCATCAAGGCTAACGTTTTGGACATGCATATTCATCTTCTTTCTTTGTTGTAAGCGTCACCCATGGTGGCGTTACTAATGCCTTCGCGAGCGACGATATGGTGGCGTCGAAGCTTGCCATTGTTTTTGTGAAGCGTAAAAGCAGCGGGGAAATACAGGGTGATCGGAAATGGCGAAATAACACTATTTTCTTCCATTTATGACCTCACAAACATGATAATATGTATGTAGGAAGATTACCCATTAACTTAAATCACACATTGAACATAAAGAGCGAAATTTTCAAACAAGAAATTACCATATTTGAGGAATCCATCTTCTTCTCAACTTAGCTTGAAAATGGTATATGTTCAAGTGAGATTGCTACATCTGCTATATCACAATGCATTTGTTGTTCATTGTTATGAATTGATTCAAAATGTTGACTTTCAAAATTTGAATTGGGAGATGATGAAGGTTCCATGGATGTAGGGGAGGAAGATGAAGAAGTGAAGAAGTGAAGAAGTGAAGAAGTGATGAAGTGATGAAGATGATGAAATGTTTTATGTTTAAGGTGTTAATTGAATAGAAGGATAAAATTGTTTATTTAGGTTTTAGGAGGACTTGTTTATAGTTTCAAAAATATGTAGTGTGATGCGGTAATTTTTTATTAATTGTGTAGTGTGAGAAGTATAAAAATAATCAAAATAATCTTGTAAGGCCAAAAGTAAAATTTTGTGGTACAAGTAGTAAGAGTGGGTGCAAGTAGTAAATAGGGGGGTCCAAATAGAACCCCTTATAATTATTCAATTTCGTAAGATAATTATTTATTTGATTTATCGGGCGTGATTATTAGTCCATGGTCCCGACGTGCCTCCAATATAGCATAGCTATTCTCGGACGTCGAATCTAATAATATTAATTTAGTTCTTATTAGAATTTAATTAAAACGATATGTGAATTAATTGTTTAGTGAACTATGAAATTAGTTGGGATAAATAATTAAATATGTGAAAAAGACATTTTCCATAATCTTGGCTAATTTAGTGTGTTATGGACGAAAATTATATTGACTAGGTCAATGACAATTTTGACCAGAGCATATTTTAGGAAACAAGAAATTGTTTTAAGACATGGTAAGATATAAAGATAAATATTATTCTAGATTTGTTCTAGAATATTATGGGATTATCTTTTATTTATTGGATTTATTTATTTGCAAAATAAAAACCTTGGAGGACAATGATTACTCTCCTATATAAAGAGAGTTCTCCCAAGCCTAATACACACATAAAATTCGACTTCATCTCGTAGAGAGAGGAAGAAATAATTTTCGGCCAAGGGGTGTAAAGGAGAAAATCTTGGAGGTTTTCCGGGTAGCATATCGGAAGGATTAGAGCGAGAATTTCCTTCCACGAGTTTCTTGGACCACACGTGCGGAAGATCGTGGTGCTCTTCACACCATCGTTTATTCTTTCTATTGCGGTTCTTCTTCTTGGATTTTGAGATCTAAGAGGTATGTTCTGCAACCCTCTTGTAGAGTAGATCTAGTTATTTTATTACGTGTAATTTATAGATCTAGATCCTTAAATCGCTTCCGTTGCGGATTATATTACTAACATCGGGTTGGACCGGATCCGACCGGGTCGGATCATTTATACTATTTCATTGTGTTTATACATATATTGAATGGCTTTTCTATTGTCATATATATGTTCTTTTAAAGAACCAATTATGAATTTTTATATGATAACGTCGTTAGTATTAGACTGTGATAGATAAACCATGATAAGCGATTATTGTTGGTGAGATCTCTAATCACTTTAATAAGTTTGATACTTAAATGTCTCTAGGCTGATGTACTACTAAACAGGGCATTGATAGTACAAACAGACTAGCACGTAATAGATGTCTTATGCCCTTAAGGGCATGGATAGATCTCGTCTATCGAAGTGTAGAGACACTTGGACTGTACGTGGACATGTATTAGAGAATGCATACGTTAGACTGACCCAATTACAATGGAAGTTGTGTAATTATCCTTAAGACCGGAGTCTTCATGGCTTCACGGTGTGGATTGTCATGCTTTTACACTATTGAGGTTTCCCTTAGCCATGGGGCGATCATGCGGTAGTGATTGGGTGTGATACTGAAGCATGCGGAGTATACTTGTTAGTTTGTCCTGGAAATCGCATATCCTATGATTTGGATTGAATATCTTAAATGGCCTTCTTATAAGGAATGTCTAGCTCTCGTGAATCTTTGCAAAGTAGGAGTAAATGTGTTATTCAGAGAGCATGATATCCAGATTATAAGATCGATCGTTAATGTATTGACACTCGAGATACGATCGTATGTATATTATTCTTGTGGTAGGATTGTAATTTACGATGGCATTTGTTTCACATGAAAGGTAGTAGTCATTGCATTAAACTCTTTCGATGATTGGGGATCACGGTATGTTCTTGAAGTCGCTATCCGTGATCGTTAGGCATGAAGGGCATTTTAAGTAATATGCACTTTGTGTCTCGACCAACATATTCGAAGCCTATTAGGTCAAACATATTTGAACATCTAGCGGATTAAAATGTGGTTATAAATGATAACCAAATAAGGAAAGAATTTATCTCGTACTATAAATGTTATAGTGGTAAATTAATATGGTGGTATTTATTTATTATGAATAAATATAATACAAGAAATTAATTATGTTGATTAATTAAATATGTATATTGATTCATATAATTTCAAATATGTGTATGTATATATATATTGATGATACAAATTATACCGCCTCCAGTGGGGCCGCACCAAGGAGGCTGCGACTACATATATGGCGACGTCAAAAGGTATTAAGAGCAAGGCCGCCGCCCACAACCCCTCCTAAGGCCTCGTCAAAGCTAGGGGGCTGGTGGGCGATCATAAGTATAAGGCTCTACAAGGGGCAGCGCAGAGACAAGGAGAAAGCAGGCGAAGGGCAGGCAATGAAAGGCTGGCGACCTTGGCGACCATAAGGGGTCACCGCCTGGATATTACATCCACTTGCTACTAGATATTTTACCCACTTGAGGTCAGATATTTAGTATTTACTTAGCCACTAAGACTAGTGACTAAGCATACACACCACCTTGATCTTTGCTTCACCCCTAAGTCTAATCTTCCTATAAAAGGAAGTCTTGTGTAACCTAATCGAGATATATATTCTAATGCAAAAATAACAGGCCAGAGCTCTGTAGAAAACAAGCTTATCTCACCGTCCTCCTTTCATCACCGCCTACCTCCGACTAATATATGAATAATCTACTCACAAACAAGCGAGATATCCACACCATTAACACATAGCGCCATCGTGGCGTTTTACGCATCGTCGAGTTGGCTCCATTACGAGGAATCACGCTACAACTTGCTCGATTCGGGCGTGCAAAATCATCGAACCCGATAACACGGCGGATGAAGGAATCTCACCTCCACGACCAAGAACATCCGGCCATTTTGATCGTCAAGTTGCGTTCCAAAAGAGGTAATCTTACAAAGAAAAGCCCTCAAAACCCCGTTGCTTCTTCCCCCCATGGAGGAACCGTCAAAAGAACAAATTTTCCTACCCCAAAAGCATATACCCGAGGAAAAACACTCACCTAAATGAAACTCTTGGAAAAATAGCAGGAAGTAAGGACATCGGTGCCATGGCCCGGCAAAGGGGCCATGCAACATCGAGGGCTCGTTGAGAGGAGTGGGAGAAACATGACAATCTCCCCTTGAAGGAGAAGGGTCGCAAGAGGGTCTATCGCTAGCTATGCCGGGAATGTTATTAACCAAAGGCCAAGTCTAAAGAGGCCAGCATGTTCTGCGCTAGATGAGGCTCGCAAAGAGAGAGCAAAGTCGCATATGAGTCAAAAGTCGACCCGAGACAAGACCGAGGCTCAGGAGGATCCTAAGATTGCGGAAATGAGAGAATATCACGAAGTATGTAGAAACTATGTACTTAACTAATTTCGCTTTGGTAGCAAAGGCGAGACCCCAATTGCGTCTGACCCCGAACCCTCAGAATGAAAGCTGCTCCATGATTATAAATAAAGCCCCTTAAAGTCGGATCCAAGAAATCGAGATAGAGGAGAGTGTGCATTCGTCGGGTCGCAAAGGATTGAGGAGAGAAATCGCATGAAGCTTCGGCACCCCCGGATCGCGATCACCAAAGAGGAAAGACACTCGAAAAGGATCGGCTTTCAAGAGGTTAGGTGAGAAGGACAAGGCCTCGGCCCCAAGTCGTCTCGGCCTTCCAGGAGAGAGGAATACCCCCGTGACCCGGATAGGAGTGCAGCGGGGCCGCTCGGATAATAATAAGGGAGAAAAGGGCTAGCCAGGGAGGGTCGTGAGACTATGAAGAATCGAGGCGCGCGAGGAGAGCGGGTTGATAGGTAGGAGCATCGCTACCAGTTCGACTCTGCCTTAGCGAGAACAAATGGAATAATGAAAAATGAGCTCGCATTGCTAAAGAAATCAAGGGCCGTCGAAAGGGCGCACCGGTCTCGAGGAATCGGCGTGCTCGCTAAAAGAATCACAGAGACATTACACCCGGCAATGAAAAGGTTAGCTACCCGGCTATAATTACTACAATGGCAACTCTTGTCCGAGCGACTTGCTCACGCTTTCAGGGCGCGTAACCTTAGCAACTTCAGAACAAGTCCGCTGGTGCATCGCTACAGTCGGTAGCATGCGGGGCAGAGCGTCACGGATCGCGGGCTTCCGCGGCTCGATTAAAAGTTGGGAGGACCTATCGGAAAAATTCGTCGAGAGAATTTGAATCGGCAAGCGAGACCTAAGAAAACCATAGAGGACGCTTTATGAGAGTTGCATGGGAGGCATGAAGTGCGGAAAAGAATACTATGGCGGTTCATCCGAGTGTGCGACTAGACAAGAAACATTCGGATAGCCTTGATTATAACATGTTTCCTCACATGGATCGCTAAGGGTCCGATGAAAGCAGAATTTAACTGCGTCCCCAAAAGCGGGTCTCGAGGAGATGCTAGAAAGGGCTCGGATGATGGGAGTCGTGAGCGCCGTCCACAGGAAAACCAAAACCAAAGCGAGCAACATTCACACAAAGAGGATCGCACAAAGGATCGCAAGAGGAAAAGGGCGGGATGCTAGCGCGATCGTGAGGTAAAGAAACCTTACAAATTCGGCGAGGATAACTTTGCCAGCTTAACACGAAAGCATCCGGATATTGTTCGAGATTCGCGAACATTTCGACAAACCAAGCCCGCGAGGCGATCCCGGCCGATCGCGATAAATCGAAATCTTTGTGACTATCACAAAGATCACGGTCACGTCACGAGATGAATGCTTCACATTCTGGCGAGAAATAGAGAGGCTGATCCGTGAGGACCGGCGACTAAGTATAAGCGAGATGGGAATCTTGAGGAAGTTCAAGTTATCCATGGGAATATTCCCGGCAACAATCGGTGAAATCACAGATACATCAAATCAATCGCGCTTTTGAAAAGCAAATAGTGTTGGGGAAAGCGAAGGAATTCTATTCACTAAAAGTGGTGACCACGATCAGCGGTCCCATGGAAATACCCCTCATCCTCAAAGTCGGGGTGAGCGACAAGCGCAGCGTCAGCAGGGTAATAGTGGAAACCTTTGAAGTTTGCGCGGCGTCATCTATTTATTTGTTTAAAGCGGTCCGGATTTGGAGAGGCCAAGTTGAAGCCCTATCTCGGGGTACTCGAGGCTTCACCAATAATCTGATATGGTTCAAAGGCACCATCGACCTCGGCATCACTCTTGGTGATTACGAACCATGTCGAGGCGAGGTGGTCACTTTCACAGTTATTGATCTCCTCGTACTACAACATGATTTTGGGGATCCCGGCTATGACAAAATTTCAAATGGTGGCATACATTTCTGACCAAATGGTCAAATTCAACATAGGGGCCGAAGTGGGAAGGTTGCTTAAGCCGACCAGTTCTTCCTCGAATACATTACCAAGAATAAGTCGATTCAAGCAACCCGAGTAGAGGTTTTAATATGACCCAGAATCGGATCGCGCGATCGGGAAGTTGCGAAGAAAGCATTAGAGGTTGAAGCATTCTGAGATCGCGACGAGCGGACTTCATCGCCAGGGCCAGTGGTGAGGTCATTATAAATAATGAGCACCACTAATCGAGAAGATCAAGGTAGGATCGCGAGGCCGACAGAAAGAAAGAAAGGAGGACTGTCGGGCTAAAAAAGAAAACTTGGGCGCCGCCGCACGGGAGTTGTGGATATGAAGTGGAGTCGGAGATCGCTTTGCACCACCTAAATGTCGATCCCAATTTCAGGCCGATCAATAGAAGCGCGCCAATTCTCTGAGAAAGGAGGTTGCGATAAAGAATGAGGTCGGAAAACTTATAGCAATTTGGTATTATCAAGGAGGCGCAATACCCTACATGGTTGCAAGCGTGGTAATGGTAAAAAAGCATAATGGCAAGTGGCGGATGTTAAATTCGACTTCACCGACCTAAATAAAGCTTGCCCCGAGGATCCTTACTGGCGTTGACCCGAATTGAAAAAATAGTCGATGGGATCGCGAGGTTTTGAAAGCGATTTTCTTGGCGCTTATTCGAGCTACCACCAGGTCAAAATGGGTGGCGAGACAAAGGCTAATGGCCTTTATGGCGCGGTGGATTATATTACTACGAGATGATGCCGTTTGGCCTAAAGAACTTGAGTTCTACGTATCAAAGGATGGTGAACAAAGTTTTAGTACACAAATAGGCGAGAAACATGGAAGCTTACATCGACGATATGGTCGTGAAATCAAATCGCCAGGATCATCTGGTGGACGCCCGTGAAACTTTGCAAGCGTAAAAAATCACTCAATGAAGTTAAACCCGCCAAAATGCACTTTCGGGGGTCAGCGAGAAATTTACAGGCCAGTAGTGGAGAGAGAGGATCAAGGCAAACCGGAAAAATTTGAGGCACTAATAAATATGAGCGAGCCAACCAACGTTAAGGAGGTACAAAGGTGAATGGAAGAGTGATAGCCTTGGGAAGGTTTATATCAAAATCATGAGAAAAGCTTGCCCTTCTTCAAAATTCTAAAGGGAATAAAACCTTTTTGTGGACAAGGAGTGCTCTCGAGGCTTCCGAAGAGTTCAAGGCCTACTGTCAAGCCCGCCTCGACTTACGATCCTGCAATCGGAGGCGTCTTCTTTTATTATATCACGGCCGCCTCGAGATAGGGCCGTCGCATGACACTTATCAAAGAAGAGGTACCTCGAAAAAGCACATCTATTATGTTTCTAAGGCTTTAAGCCCGGTGAAAGTCATTATTTTAATATTGAAAAATTAGCCTACGCGTTATTATCTTATCGCCGAAAATTAAGGGCTTATTTTACCGTCACATTCAATAATAATCTTGTCAGGCAGCGCGCTCGGCGAGGTCCTCCACAAACTTGGACTTGTCGGTCGCTACTGCTTGGGCCATCGAGCTCGCGAATTCGATATCCGATCTGAACCTCGAAAGGCCATCAAAGCTCGAGGCATTGCCCGATTTCATCGCGAAACAAGTTTCAGCGAGGATATCCCATAGCAACCAATCTTTGGACATAGTCCCGTGAGCCACCCACGGCGGGCGAGCCTCGGCCCGGCCATGTCTTTGTTGGCAGCTCTACTATCGATGGCGCCGCCAACCTCAAAGGTTGCGGTGCGGGGATCATTTTACTCGAGCACGGAACCTCGGAAGAAATTGAGAAAGCCTTAAGATTTAATTTCTGCGTCAAATAACCGAGGCGAATATGAAGCGATCATCGCGGGACTTGAGTTATAAGAGCCATGAAGGTCGAAAATGTGCGAGGTTTCTGCGACTCACAATTGGTGTCGTCAATCAAGTAACCGGGTCGTTCGGCATCCACTGTGAAATTTTGCAAAAATACATTAATCTCGTCAGTGATTTGAAAAGATTTTTCAAAGTATTTTCACAAGCACAACAAGTAGGATTACTTCAGAACAGAAGCGCTGCTTCGATACCAATTGTTTGTCCCTTGAAAAGGCTTTGGTTAAGTTTAGAGGGGGTGAATAAACTTAACACTTAAAACTTTTTGGTGTTAACAAACTTAGCAACTTCCGCAGTCTGCTGATACCTCAGTAGTCTGCTGATGCCTCAGTAGCCTTCTGATAAACAGTAGTCTACTGATGGTTGAGTTTACTGAATTTTTGCAGCGGATTTATATCATAAATTAAGCCTTATTACTTGTTGTTAAATATGATACTAAGTATTAGATACTCAGTAGTGTATGTGTGTGAGTTCAGTTGCTAGATCGATGGGGTTGATGTGTATAATAAACTAAATGCGAGAATGTGTTGGTCCACTTGGAAAGGTGACACAAGTTTAGAGGGGTGAATAAACTTGTCACCAAAAACTAAATTTAAAAGCAGTTAGGGTTGAGATAATACTTGTGTGGAGTTGAGTTGACTAAGCTGAGATTAAATTAAGCCCGACTTAAGTGGCTGAGTCAGCCCGGTAGCGGATATGATTTTAGCCTTTATATTGATCTTGTTATTACATTGTGGCGAGTGTTGTGGCTGAATTACAGTGAATGTCGATTGTATTTATGAGATGTATAACAATCAAGTATCACAGTGTAAGTAAATCGTAATGTAAATAAAGCGGATGTTATAGAGGTTCAGGTGGTGTAATCACAATCGTCCTCTATTCCACTTGTAGTGCGGAGGAAAATTCCACTAGAACTTCTTGAGGTGGCTGTTACACAAAGTCTAAACAATAGTCCTTGGCTAATCCCCCAACTTCACTATCTAAACAATTGTAGAACAGGTAGAATTGCTACTCTCCAAATGCTTGAACCACTTTGGTCCTTAGAGGTAGGATTGCCTCTTCACTGGCTACCACCACAAACCACAGTCTACCATTGCTTGTCCTGTTGTCCTTGACAAACCTTCGGTTTGCTTCTGATCTAAACCTTTGAATTAGAATCAAAGTTGGGGTGATAATCAATAAATAGATTCTTGTTTGTGGTTCTTGAGTGTTGAATTCTTGATAAATTCTTTGTAGCTTTGAACACTTGAAGAAATACTAGATATGATCTTGTTATAGTTCGAGAGATGATAACAATTCAAATAGAGTGCACAAATTGCTTGTTGATTCTTGTATATGTTCTTAGTCTCATTCTTCTTTTTGTTTGTGCAAAGTCTTCTATTTATAGTGTGAAGTCCAGCGTTCAATACGAACGATTTGAATTGTATCAGCATTATATCTTACAGCGGTTATATTTTACGACCGTTCTGCTGTGTCGATGATTTCGTCAATGAAATTTCTTTCTTTACAGCGTTCGATTGTACTTTCAGTTTGTTGGATGGTGACTTATAAGCGCGAGTTTCCTTATCGAGTTTTTCATTTGTCGATTTCTAGCGACTTGGAGCGATGCTTGAGATTTTATTCTTCTTAAAAAATCGGTACTTCAATTTTATCGATTATAATTGACTTAATCAGTACACCATGATCATTTATCATCTAAGAATTCATTGTCCTTATGATTCTTAGGTCTTCATCTAAGATCCATAAAGTCGATTCGAGTCACCACAAACTTGCAGAAGTCTAACTCTGATCTCGACTTGTAATCTTCATAGCGAGTTTGAACCTCGATTCTTCATTCTTCAATAAGCTGAGTGCATGTCACTCGGTTCTTCAATCTTCTAGATAAGCCAGCCGAGTGCAGTAACTCTTGGCGAACTTACCTTCTTGGTAGGTGTATTACAGTCGATTTGTTTGTCTTGATGATTTCCGAGTTTTCTAATTGATTCCCGGTTTTGGTTTCTGACGACCTTATCAATTCTGATTGCTTATCGATGTAACTTATACAAAAATGGGACTCTAATAAAACTTATACATTGATTCTAGACATCTTTTAGCTTTCCACTATAGCAGTGGCTTGACACTTCATCAATGGGGTTAAGATAATATTATAATAAATAAGATGAATTATCATCAAAACATAAATTTTATTTCCAAAAATTTCCCACTTTTTGATGATGCCAAAACTCTCACTAAAGAAAATCTTAAAGATCAAAACAATGAGAAACAATGTAAAGCTGAGCCTGGTTTTCAATAGAATGAAAAAAAGCTGGATACATGCATTTTGTTCAAATATCTATGATTAAAGGCGAGCTTCCTCTTAGCTTTTAGCATGACTAAGTCATATCTTTTGCCTTGTCATACAAATGAAAATCTTCTTCAAGTTTGGAGTCTTCGGCTTTGAAAGGTCTTGTTGTAGTCAACTTGACTACTTTCTTTCCATCTTCTCCATTGAATTAGCTTGGGTAAGCTTGAGTCTTCCAAATAGTACTTTTCAAATTCTGCATTAGATCGGTTTTCATTTGTTCAACCTTGTCTTTAATCTTGATTTATCTTCAATCCTGCCCGATTCTTCTTATGTTGTGCAATTTTTGCTTTGAGTAAATATCGGACAAAAAGTAGTTCAAGGATTCCTAAAATGTTCTGTCCTTGTACTTGGCTTTAATAGAATTGTAGTCTTTGATAAATTGTGTCCACAGATCCTTTGTAAGAGTAACTCTTCTATCTCCAGGTTGATTGTATTTTGCAATAAGTTGATCATCGATTAACTCTTTCTTCAAAAATTTAGGATCGATCTGTATCTTTGTAGTTCTTCTTGAAGTCGCTTCATTTCTAGAGTAATTTGACTTTTCTTCTTGACTTCCCCTTTTTGGCATCATATAATTGATCTACAGGCATGGGTTGCTTTTTGATCTTTTGAAATTTGTCGTTGAGAAGCAAGTACTTCCTTAAGTTGAGCTTACTAACCCGTAGATATCTTGCGAGATTAATATGCCAATGAGCTTGGCATGAGTTTCTCTATCTACTGCGGTTGAATCTTCAAGTTGTTGTTTGGAAGTAATACAATCTACGAAGCGAACTTGAACTTGATTTGTGAATCATCTCTAGTCTTGCATGAACCGAAACATGATTCTAGTTCTTTAATCAAGATATCCAAAGATGTTTGATAAAAGACCATTACGTGTATCTCTTTGGTGAGTACTATTTTCAAGTTTTCATGAACTTTGGCCAATTCCTCCTTAGATAGAAAATCGGAGGGATCATATGTAGCTTCACTTGATCCTTGTCAGGAGTATCAATAACCATAAGTTATCTGATTTCATTACACCTTGGCGATTGGTGTTATGGTTTTCAGCCGGCAATGCTTAACTGGCTTTGTGATGCGATTTGCGTTACTAGATGTTGTGATTGGTGATTGCTTGCAAAGCTGTAGTATCATCGACTTCTTTTCTTGACTTATCATGATCATCATCATCCTTTTTACGAGGAGCTGTCTTTAGATGATGTGCACTGATTCTCTTGTATTTGCTAATTCGATAAACCTTTTAAGCGATTGTCAAGAAATTCCTTAATAGAAGCAGTAAGATCTCTTACTTCAATTTCTCAAGTGAATTTTCTTGATCGTATGGTGGCATCACGAGAATCTGCAGATTTGAAGTTTCATTTCATCGACTTATGACTTTGTGACACCAAAGTGGTGCCAGATTGTTGAGCCAGACTCATTGTGTGTTTGAGAAGTAATGTTAGCGGTGACATTCTCTTGGAAATATCTTGATTTATCAATTGTTGTTCCCCCTCGGTAGGTGCTATCTCACTTGAGATTTAGGGGTACAAACATCTTACAACATATCTTTTATACTGTGGATTACGATTTTAAGCTTGGTCCTACATGTTGAGTTTCTTGCTTTGAGACACAATTGATTATTTTAACCATCACTTGGAAAGTTGTTTATGTGATTTCCTTGATGCTCAGATTTCCCGCCCCGCCCACTTCCCTTCCTTAGTGCAATCAAATCAAAGCGAATAGATTCCATTTAAGAGTTTTTCTTGATCGAATGGTGCCATCGATTCTGTCCCTTGACGAGATTTTGCCATACTTTCTAATTCGGCTTCGTGTTAGCTTAAGATTGATTGACCATATAGCTTTGCGATTCGATTCTATATTGTCCCCAGTTATATTTCATCGGCAAGATATTTTCTTCCGAATGTATATTAATCCCTTTGGATTTTCAATGGCGTGTTCTTTGAGCCATCTATTTAACAGATGTCCAAATTCGAAGTTTGATTTTGTCGACATAGACACCATGTAGGATTGGTTACGCTAGAATAGAAGTAATCATTGCGAGAAAATCTTCTTTATCCGATGGTAGGGTCTCCTTTCTATTGGAAATGCTTTGTTGTGTTCTACCGAACCCAAAGAAGTGATCTCATAACTCTTTCATTAGACACAATGCGATCTCCGACAGTGTAGTAATCAAGAGTCCACGATTAGTGCGCATATTTTCCAAAATTGCAAAATACCTTCCACATCTCGTTTTTCTTTGAGGCGAACTTCAAGAATATTTGTTCAATCTGATTTAGCTTTTCAATTTTGTCACAAGTATCACAATTTGGCTAATAGGGTGTTTTGACACGTAGCTTCGCCACATTTAGAGTATTAGTTGTGTCCATCTGACGTCGTCAATCGTACATCTTCCGAATCATTTTTAGGGGTGGCCATGTTTGAAGTGTGAACACAAAAAAATTTTGATTTTGGAAGAGTAGGTTTGAAAAGAGTACTGTTTTCTTAATAAGAAAAATAGTGTGAGCAGATTGAATAAATGGGTAGAGGATATTCTGGCCAGTTCAGATAGTACAACTTTTCAAATTCCATGATAGTTTTATAACCCCGATACATATCTTGCTACGACAATCATGGGGTGTACACACAAATCCTGACAAAAGAAGCATGGCAATTTAATCACGATATAACGGCTTTGGCCAGTTCTATCTTATCAGCACTTTTAGCCAAATTTAGATAGTGGCCAGTCAGATTAGTTTATAGATAATTGATTCCATAAAATTAGCCGATTTTATCAGAATTCTTTTAATTTTATGAGTTGAGATTATTTGATATAAATGACTAATCTGTTAAGTATTGTATAACATAACAATTAATCCGCTTGGCGAATCTCTTGCATCATGACTTTGAATTATTTATTTCAGTTCTTAATTTGCAAATCTATTTTTATCCAGTGGTTTAGTAAGAATGTCTGTATTGTCTTGATAGGTACATAAAGCTGTATATCCTTATTTCTCTGCATGATCTCTTATAAAGTGGTGATTTAATATCAATGTGCTTTTGTTC